>JAWRVZ010000121.1:982500-1445000 GCA_037043235.1 Rhodeus uyekii
CACCCTGTCCCAAAAGCCTGTTACCACATATTTTTTCTGGAAATTGCCAGGGCAACATGCTTATTTATCCAAGAAAGTGCCTTCCTACGAATGTACTAAATCAAGGGTGAACTTGCGGTCTGGCCATCTGTCTGTGTGTCATAAGAAGCTTGGCTGTGCGGATGGGTGAGTGGGGACATTGTTTTTCTCCTGAGTCATGTGCTATAAGACCCCTGTAGAGTTCACACCCCTGCCTCCTCCTTCTTGGTCTTTCCTGAGTTAAGAAACCTCCCTAAAGAGGTTTTAAAACAGTGGAGCCAGACTACAGCAGCGCAGCAAGAATTCCAAGGAAACATAACAAATATTCTTTAAGATTTTTGGATTTTTTAAAAAAAAATTATGTTTGTTAAAAATTTAAAGGTACAATGACATAACTGAATCTAGCCATTATAATAAAATAATCAGTGGCATTACTCTTACTCAGATTTCTTTTGAATAATGAGTTCACACGTGAGTTCTGAGAACTTCTGACACTTCATTTAGGTGTCACCTGCTGCTTCCTACACTGGGATGTCAGGCTTAATTACCGTAGAACCTGCTTTGATAAGCCGTATCTATGTTTAAATAGTTTGTTTTTTAGGCTACACCTTATATATGTGATTTTAAGTAAAATGTTTTAGAGCGAACACACAACACTTTAAATGTATATGCAAGTATGCACATGTGTATAAATACATATGCTATATTCAGAAAATTATACAGACTAATTTATGTACATTTTTATATTGCATTGAAAGGAACAATCTTCCATTAAAATCTTCAAAATGTATCCTTTTGTGTAGCAAAGAAGAATGCAGGTCATACATATTTGGGACAACATGAAGGTAAGTAAATGAAGACAGAAGTCTATTTTTGTGTGTGTGCGAGTACATGAAAATTCACCCTATCTATTTTAAAACGTATGTTATTGATCTTATATGTTTCTTTTTTCAAAATATTATAACATTATTTTATGGTGAACTGACACACTTCTCATCACAATACGGAAGAAAAGATCTGTCACTTCTTCCATTTCATTTGGACTTTTAAAATGTTTAAATATTTTCCACATACTCAATGTGTGGCAAAAGTTAAATGCATCAAAGGAACCTTTACCTTATTTTACCTTACCTTCAGTGTGCAATATATACTGTTTGTGCATCTCATATATTCAGCGAATGACAAAGCACAAAGTCCGTGCCAAAGGTATTGAATCTCTCCAAAAGAAAACACTTTCCTTAAAGGTCCAGTTTGTAGTCCTCCTATTATTTCTGAGATGTAGGAATATCACCATGTATCACATTTATATAATGCCATATATAAAGTGGTAGGAAGGTGAAACTAAAACAAAGCATTCAGACAGAGGGGAAAACAGGTGCAGCAAAAAAAATTTTTTACATGAAATCATGAAAACCTATTCTAGTAGATCCCCTAAACAAAATTACGAAATTGTATAGGAGTATTACACTGGCCCTTTAAAACACGTTTGTATTACTGTACTTTGTTAGTAATATATTCACTAAATCCAAATGCAACAACAAACCCAAACTCCAGAAGCTACTGGATCCCTACGCTACGCATCCCATCCCAGTACATTTAGCACTCCAATCCAAAACCATCTGAGTGCAATTTACATAAATTTGTATATGCATTATATCAAGAATATAAAAATATTAATAAGGATTTCTGAGAGATTATGAACAGTTGTGGAGATGAACAGTAATTAAATAGGTCATGTGGACTTCACCCATTTAATTTAATCAATGTCTGTTTATATATTCTGATATGCTATACTTGTATTCTGACTGAGGAAAATGGCAATTCATCGCATAAGGAACAACAATAGTTGGTGTTGTACAATTGGTGTGTTTGTAAAAGAAAACAAGAGAGGGAGAGATGGAAATTATGAGAAAAAAGAGAGATGGAGACAGAGTAGGAGGAGAGCAAAGAGAAATGTGAGCATCACAAAAAAGGGCTGCGTGAACATGAGACACTTTATCAAATGCTAATTTTTGTCTGTTTTTCCATAATCAACCTCTCTTGCATAAATAAGCACCTGAATTAATTCTGACACATATGCAAGGTTGCATTCACACCTACCTGCTTAAGAGCAAGTCTTTACCTGAAGTACATTAACATGCCATGTCTCTTTGACATCACTTACACTAACAGGGGGTTTTGCTGGTTTTCATTGCCTAGTTCACCCCTGCTGGTAAATGCCGCAAGTGCATTTTATAACAACAGCAAAACATCTTTCTCCATTGACAGCCATTTAAAATATTTTTAAAATATAAAATCTGTTTATTTAAATAAAATAGATCTTTTACTAGTGTCTGGTTTGTTTTTTGTTAAACGCTAATCTATCATTTTGTGTTCCAAAACTTCAATGGAGCACCTATTCAGTCAGTCACCCAACGCACTAAAAGGAATTTAACCACTGATCTATTATATTATTATCTATTCATTTATTAGCATACTGTATGATGAACCATGTACACTATAGTGAACATCCTGTTATGCACCTGTCAAGACCCCTGTCCGGTTTCAGGGGCACTATGACTCATTTCCATGATTTTCATTTGAAGTGAAGTCTTAAGGAAACAGATCTGACTATCCACCAGGAAAAGATGCCTTGCAAACTCATAAACAACATCACTCTAAAATGTTTGCGCACATGAGGGGAAATGATATTACTTTGTGCAGTGGCCAAGGTCAGCTGCTACTGATCCTCCCCCTGTTGTCACACTGTAAACACATGGGATCAAGGCATCGGAAATTCTCTTTTGTCAGAATAACATATTTGAGGATAAACGCAATGGTTTTTGGTATTGCTGTTGTATTGTTGGTTGTGCTGGAGTTTTCAGATCTGCTACGTGCTTTTATTGTCTTCACGGGGAAAAAATGCTTGAATAATGATGGAGCACTTATGCTTTCTTGCTCATGTGATTTAACTAGAAAGTAGGTATATGTCCAGGCCAGACAAAACAGATTTAAACATCTCTCATCGTAATCATTACGGTGGTTTCAGGAAATTGGTTAAGTAAACAGAGACACAATAGTTAGTGACTTCAAACAAGACGTTAGTGGTCGACTATGATTGGTCACACGCGGTTGTGCTAAACGCCTCAAGACGATTCGTTTTTTTGTCACTCTATGAGATGTGAAACCTAATGAATATTTACAAACAGAACGCAATGCTGACATGACTTATGTTTAGCATCTCTGAAAGTACTGCTGTTTTGTATTTCACGCTTCATACGAATATTAAATAAATGGCTTAATGCATTTTTGCAGTTCATATAGGTCATAGATCACTGGAACAAAAAATTCCACAGTGTTGGGTTGTCACCAAAACTCTAGCCAGCGGCAGGACAGGAAATGACGCGACTTTTTACACAGGCTAAATGAAAGATCCACATTGCAATTAGGAAGCACAATAGGAACATCCTCCTCCACATTGGGGTTAAGAGTTATGACACTCCTGGGAGCTCCTGTGCTTTACAAAAACAAGCATGTAGAGTTTGCAGCCTACTCACACTGACCCTGGTAGGATGTTCACAGAATCATGATCTGCACCAGCAAAGGATTCAGTGAGTCTGACTCTGGGACACTGATTACACCTACAGTAAATGTCAGCTCCTTGTAGGGATTATGGGTCACAAAGTGTGGAAGATCCTGGCACAGATGTCAGGTAGATTGCTGAAACTATTCTTATAGTTTTGTGTTTTCTCAGGATGATTTGTGAGTTATCCAAACCTGTGCTTTGACTTTTTAGTCATAAAAAGATTTAAAATAGTCAAGAAACTCCATAAAAAGCTTAAAATGATATGAAAGTTTGAATTCATATTGTTCTGCATATTTGTCAAACGCCTGAAAAAAAAACCTTCATTTGGTCCACTACATTTATATTAATCTTATATTCATAATACAAACAATTAAAGAATGCTTGTCTCTTGATTGTTTGTCACTAGTGTTATTGATGTTAAAAACATATTTTGAAAATACAAAAAGATGAGAAAAAATACTTCCAAGGTTAAAAAAAAATCTAAATTTTGGGGTCGGTAAGGTGAATTTGATCAAAAGTGACAGTAAAAGGACATTTATAATGCTACAAAAATCCATTAAAAAAATTATAGAAAATACTGTTTCACGGTTTCTAATAAAAATATTAAGCAGCACAACTGTTTTCAACATTGATAATATTAATACATGTTTCTTGAGCATCAAATAATCATATTAGATATTAGGACATACTACATATTTCTGAAGGATCATTTGATACTGAAGACTGGATGATGCTGAAAATTCAGCTTTGCCATTACAGGAATAAATAATATTGGTAACACTTTATTTTGATGGGCCCTTTTGAACACTCTGTTGACTAAAAGTAACTGCAATAGCATGTACGTTTATTCTAAAACTAACAGTCTACTAACAGTCTAATGAAATGTATTAATATCAATATGTGCATAAGCTGTTTTTCCATCATGTTCTGATATGGTGTCAAAAGCCATTTTGAATATTTCCCAATGACAGAGGTGCGTTTGTTGAGCTGTTTCATATGTAAAACATTATATTTCACAATTCGTATGCATTTAGTATGCATGGCGAACGTATCCTGACAATGCTGAGCGGGAGGAGACAAGGCGTAAAATGTTGATATTGGAATCGCTTACCTCAGAGAAGGAAAATGAGGAGCTGTATTCCCTCTCCCGTGGTTGGCAGTGGAACTCCAGCCTCATTTTCTCAGTTAATGGCACCTTTCAGTATCTGCGGTAAACAGGTGCTGGACTCAACAGGGCTGGCGTATTCACACGCAGGTACAGGTGGGTGGCCGTTGGCTGCTTGCAGCATCCCTCAAGTTTTCCAGGGGTTCCCATCTGTATCCATGTGCTGGCTCCAACACATGGCACAGGGCCCTGGGCCGGGTCTGGTCCATTCTTTAGCTGGCCTTGCACCACGCCTGAACCACATCTGCCTGCCGAGTCTGTTGTTCTACTACAATGAGCAGGAATGCAGGAGAACAGCTAGACCTATAATCCCCAGCCACCAGTAATGGATGCCAAATATGAATAGTAAGCAGGTTATTATTCTTCTCAATCCACATGCTGGTATGTGCGGTGACCATATTGACAGACAGAGACTCCTGTTCTGTTTGGAAGGTTTGCTATGACATAGCAGAGTAATTAGGAATAAAACTGTTGTCATCCTTTAATATGTGACCATATTATGTATTCTGTAATTATTAAATATCATTATTCTATAAAATCACAGGGTCACTGTCATTGTTCCACCTAAAACTTTACTGTTGTTTTAAAAGAGTTGTTTGGGACATCATGTGGGTTTGAATTCATGACAATGGTTTTGGTTATTATTGAAGACTGCTTCTGCTTTAAAATGTGTAAAAAAAAAAAAATTAATGAATAAAAAGGTTATAGGTTTTTATCTTATAATTGCACCGTTATATCTCAATTTTAACTATATCTACATCCATTTTAACAATATTTCTAATGATTGCAACTGCATCTAACAATTGCCTCTTTATTGTGCAACTTTATATTTCACAATGTGAATATATTTCAAATAACTATGACTTCATATTTCATTATGTGACTATTGCTGCCTTCATGTGATGTCAGAAATTCCACTTTAGCTACATCCCACTTTTGAAGTTTTGATTACGAGCTTGTCGCTATTTTCGCTATGTATTTTCGGCTATTTTCTACACCCCAAATGGTTATTCATAGATGTCAATTTTATCTATTTTAACATCAAGTAAAGGCTGTCACAAACTCCTGTGAAGACATTTTCCTAAGTACTAGCATGTAGTTTGGAGTCCACATACATGGACTGATTACTGCACACTTGTTCCTCATCACTCAGACTATTTAAAGCCCTACATTTCTGACCGTTATTTTCCTCTGTTGTTCTGCTCATGTTTCACTCTGCTGTGAATTACCTTGTGCGATTCTTTGCTGCCTGCCTAACACTTGTGTTTGCCTGGATAACTTAAAATGCTGTTTGATGCCTGCCCTGATCCTCTGGCTGTTATGGCCATGTTTACTGTTCTGCTTCTGATATTGTTGTTTGCCCTTGTTTTGGTCATAATATTGTAAATATGGTCAAAATCTGCACATTACTAGTTTGTTGTATTTTTACTGTGTGCACTGGTACCACTTTTCTTTCAGTACCAAGAAAAAGTAATTAAAAAAATACCAGTCGCAGAAGCAATCGTTTTCCCCTCCACCATGTTTAAATTTTATGGTCCAACTCCGGGAGTTAAGGTATCAAAATTATCCTGGAGCTTTCTAGTGACAAATATGATTTGAGAGGGCATTCCTGTGTAAGTTTTACCTTGAAAATTTGTAATTACAACTTTATTTCTGTCATGATCATCAAGATGATTGACAATTAGCATACAGACTGGATCTGTAGCATGGTTCTGCTCTGGGTAAGAACTCCCGACCCATCTGACGTGACCTGCCAGAACTAACACTGCTATCGCTTGAGTTCTCATAACTGTGACTTAATATTTCACAAAGTGAATTTATTTCTGATAATTGTGACTTTATATTACACAATTGTGACTATACTTTATTGTTTTAAAATGCATCTCATATTAGGAGGAAATAGACTTCCATGGATTATTGTTACTTCGAAATAAAATGAAAAAAAAATAGTGTAGTGTGGGTTTATAGTATATTTCTACTACTAGTTGTCATGCTCACAGTAGCCTATTAGTTCTATAACTGAATACAATTTATTTTTAACTGATATCTATCAGTAACTGTTATTGTATGAGTACTATACTGGCATATATAAATGGAATTGCATTTTTATTTTATTTTTACAATTTGCTGGTTTGTTTTGGTCCAAGGACAAGGATTTTTTTTGGTTGCCTATGATTGAATCTTGAACACCTCACAATTTATAGTGTGCAGTATGTGCTGTCTAACTCATTTTAGCATATGGACTGACGTTATCAGGTGGATTTTGTCCACACCCAGTCAGAACTCGAGCCAGTATGTCTCCGACAGGGGCGTCAATAAGCATGACCTCCTCTCCCTCAGGACACTTAATACTTTACCCAGATGTGCTCAGCAAGGTCGTCACACCATCGGATACCCGTTGTGAGGAAGATGGCGCGTGCTGGACTGCTTTCTTGCATATTTGCCCAGCAATGTGACGTCACTGCTGGAGAAACAGGAAACAGTTGGGACTACCTGACATCCACGTTCCACAGAGCTGACCTGAGAATGGAGCTGATCCAGATAGCAATCAGAGAAAAAACAACAAGAACCCATTAAAAGAGCAATTGTTTTAACTTAAACTACACCTTTGAGGCATAAATGTCTCAAAGGGTTGAAGAGAGATGGATGCAAGCCCAAACATAAATTTGAACTGTAGGAAGGCGTGAAGAGTTTGATGGACATTGTACACCAACAATAAACATAAATGAGTTATTAAAATAGACAAGATGGTTGTTTTAAATTAAATAAAGAATGCATAACTTCATTTTACACATAACAAAAACATTCTGCACAATAATGTAATTCTCAGGCACTGTGCGGAGCTAGCCAACACTCTGGCCTATTTAAGGAACATGGAAATAGAGGCCATTCTGTGGGTGACATTGAGTGCAGTATATTCTTAGTATGTTGCATGGAGAATTATTCAAGTTTCACACAGGAAAAGATTGTAGCAGATGAGTTGATTGTTTGCCCTGGTTTCCTGAAAGTCAGCAGTCTCCACAGTGACTACAATGGGCCATGGTGTTTATGTGAAAAAACTAAAGGCCACTGCACTTAATAGCACCTCTTACTTTTATTGCAGTTAATGTGTCCAGTGAAATAATTAAAATATTAGATAATATGTTGAAATATCCCCAGTAACCAGCTACTTCATACTTAGGTGGAAAAAAATATTCAAACACACCTAAACTCTCTTTTTGTGTTTTCTCTTTTATTTATAATGAGAGTAATGTTTTCAGTGAAATATCATTAAAATAGTGGATAATATTTTGAAATATACTATGAATTTCAAATGAATCAGTTCATTCAAAACAGAGCTTTTATCGCAGGTAGTGTTGGAAAGTAAGATTCTTTCTAGTGAATCGGTTCACTCTAAACGTTCACTCAATTTATGCATACAATTCAAAACAACACACTGTCATCACTCACATATTCAGTATGAACAATAAAACAGCATGTAAACAATATGACAGTTACACTTACCTCAGAAAAGCCATTAAAATGTACATAGTTAGCAAGAATAATTAAAGGTGATAAGCATTTGTCACATTATGCACTTTATTAGATGTTCATTATATTTTATTATTTTAAAAGTTGTATTATAAAAACTAAATTACATACAAATTAGTTCATTTTTTAACCAATAATATTTGTGTACCAGCTGACACGGTTACTTAAGTATTTAGTTGAGAGATACTTTTGAAAAAAAAAGTAATATATATATATGAAATATATCCAAACTGAATCCATGTTGAATCTAATGGAATCAAGATCGCAATGGAATAGCAAAATCTTATGAATCAAAAATTTAATTGAATCATGAAAACTGTGTTAATACCAAGTCAAATAAAAATAGTACTAGTCACTGTACCATGTAAATATTTCAGCAGCTTCAGTTTGAAGGTTTGTTTAGTTCAGATTTGTTCAGCGCATGTGCACCCTATTGATGAGGCTCCAGTGGACATGACAGAGATAGATAGATAGATAGATAGATAGATAGATAGATAGATAGATAGATAGATAGATAGATAGATAGATAGATAGATAGATAGATAGATAGATAGATAGATAGATAGATAGATAGATAGATAGATAGATAGATCTCAAATATGTTTATCTGCATACTTTTTTATTTGATTTTTGCAGCAGGATGTTTCTTTGCTATATAATGTACTTCTATAATAGATGATCATTTATAATATCTCACCTTTCAAGCAATGTGGAAGCAAAATTACTGAACATAAAAAAAACTTTAACAGCAATGTTATCTTTGCAAGAACACACTGTTAATTAGTCTAATAAGTCTTTCTCCTTATTATACAATTAGCATCAAATAAACAATATTGTTCTTATTCAGTCATGGAAATATTTGTGTGTATGTAAATCGGTATTAAACAAAAAAAAAACGTAGTATCGCTCACTTTTTCTTAGCATCTGTTTCCATGGTGACTCGTAGATCCATTGCTAGTCATCGTGAGTTAAACATCCTGAACAAACTCTGGGTGCTCGTGGTTTGATCAGGGCTGGAACTTAACTCTCCTCTCCAGGGGCCTATGAAGCGGGTCTAGGTGGGTTTTATTAGGCACCATGAAAGCAGCTCAGAGTTCATTACCATATTAACTTACTCTCCAACACAAGTTATGTTCAGCTTAAAGAGACGTTGAAGCGAAATTGGACCAATGAGCTGTGAGCAAATTGACACATCTGACGCAAAAAGTCAGTTATGCTCCAAATGAAAGCTTCACTACATTAAAGGATTTTTAAATATAAAATTATCTGGTATTTATCTATTATTGAATTATTTATACAATTATTATATCCCTAATCAAAGAGTTATTATTACATATTTTCATTAAATAAATATGCAGAATAACATATGAAATCGGTAGATTAAAAAAAACCTCAATGAGTGTAAATGTCCGTGTCTCTATATACCGGTTTTCAGTGAACCGTTGATAACAGGAGTGAGCGAGTCCATGACGGATGCAGATGTAAACAAATGTCTATCTTTATTGTGCTCCAATAAACATCGTCTCAAAACGACTTCCTGTGGCTTTTCCTGGTTCACACACACACACACACTCACACAGTCCATTTGAGATGTTTGAAGTGACACTGAAGCTTCAAAGCGCGTATCGCGCACGTGTTTTTGATCAGAAACACGTGACCAACGGAAAACTAAGCTTCGCTCATTTTAGCATTGTCAGGCTTTTATTTGTGCAAAAACTCTAGGATTTATGGCTGCTGTACATTTATTCTGCCACTCTTCCGCACTGTGTGTTTTCGACACTCCTTAATCTTTTCCCGAAACAATCTGAGAAAAGCTTCGTTTATCCAACCCTGAAGTACATCCCTTGTAGACGTAGCATATGGCTATAATGTATCCACCTTGCACGCTACTCGGCAGTGCGGTCAAAAATGGTGTCCTTCCCAATTATCTCCTGTTACACCTGTCCTACAATCATACCGTCACAGCGCCACTCAGTGGCCACGGAAAACTTTATAATGAATTGCTCCAACACACCGACCCTTTAATTATGGCATGCTAATATAATTACAAATGCATGCAAATAAGCCATACACACCATTTAAAAATGTATACCAAATGTATAGACAATAAATTCAAACTACAAACTGCTGTATGCCCTATTTAGTCGACTGCCTCTAACAGAAGGCAAAGCTTATTAATTGAATGTTTCAATATATTACTTTTGGTATGAACGTGTTCTGATTATACTAAACCTCTGTTGTCTGGGTTGGTCTCCACAGCACTTCCAAGCAGACATGAACCACATGGTGCTGTAGAATCAGCAATAATCACGATATTTATTCGGGGGTAAAACGTCTGTGTTCTTTGTTCCACTAGTCTTATACTCATCTTTTCATATATTGCAATTGTCTCTCTTTTTGGCATACAGATCAGATCTTTCAAACAAACCAAGCGGCAATACAGGATTTCCTCTCATGAGTAGAATGTGATTTGGCGTGAGGGCTTCCTCCTTCTTTGGCATGATGTTAACCTTGACAGTCAGGACAGCCGCTTTAAGTTCCAGATGAGGTATGGTAAGGTTTGGTTTCAACGGTGTTACTCTAGCCTTAACCAGCAAGAAAACCATATTTGCTGTTTGCACTGTTCTGCATCTTAAGATAGGAAACTGTGCCATATCCATCTTTGCAAGCATCAGCAAAGTGATGTAAACAAGTGTGAGAGGGCAGGTCAAATTCCATGTGTTGAAAACATCGGTTCACCTGGAATTCTGCAATTCTGTCCAATTCTAAAATCTAATGGTTCCATTGCTTCTGGAGGATCGATGGCAAGGCATCATCCCAGCCCATGTTCTGTCTGCATAACTCCTGTGAAAGCACTTTAGCAGGCAGAATAAGCGGTGCTAGAAACCCCAAAGGATCACAGATAGAATGCCTTTTCTTGTACGGTACATGATAGTCTTGATGTAAAACATCTTGAATTGAAAGGTGTCGACTTCAGAAACTGACTGCAACACTTATGACAGTTTCTGATCCATTTTGTAAAACGGAAACCACCTTTTTGACAAAGAACAGTGCTGTTTTTAACATAGAGATGGCCACTTGCTCAGAAGTGACAGTCTTCAGACAGTCATTTGCATAATGTTATTGTTGTTGGTTTCAGTTACCTCTGATGGAAAGTCTACTTGATTATCCTTTGTGGTCTGTTTCAAGGCGTAACAAGCACAGAGACAGTCCCGAAAAGATTGTCCGTCATCCCAAATGTAATAGGATCTCTAGTCAATTGTCCATTTTGATCACCACAAAGAATAAAGAAAATCTACATCTTCCTCAGCCAGTTTAACTTGATGGAACAGTGCTTCAATGCCAGCCATGAAGGCTACTGGTTCTTGACTGAGTCTCATCAGTACACCTACCATAGTTTTGGTTAGGGTATTGGTTGCTCCACTGTTGAATTAATGGTCCATTACCATGACTGCTTTTAATTTTATCTGTTAGCTGCAGTAGTTCCACTCAATAAACTAACACCTATGTGAATGTATGGAAGCTTGTCCAGCTATGACCATTTGGATAATTCCTCTTGAGTAATGAATTTCACAGAGTTAACAGACATCTTCTGCTGTGTCTATAAGCAGGAAGTTGGAGGAAATGATTGGTATGTATACCACTGATTTCCAGTCCATCAATAACACTGCAGGACACAGACTTTTCCTGACCAATGGTATGAAGAAGAATATTGACCCTCTTTCTACTCATATTGAGCTCTTTGTTCAGAACAAAAAGTAGCTGAGCTTCCCAAGTTCAGAAAATCATGTCTACATCATTTTGCCACCTTTCCTAGCTTTCACTTGAACCACTATGATTGGCATTAAACTCCTCTCAATACTGGCCTCTGTACGGCCACAAGTTTGAGCAGACACTACTTTGCGTTTTCCTCTGGCTCTTTCACAATTACCTTCTTGTGATACATGTGCAGAATGGTTGGATGTGTTTCTCCAGAAACATCACAAATCAAGCGATTGTCACATTCCTTTCTAAAATGTCCTGTCTATGGACAACCAAAACAAAGTCCCTTGGCTTCCAGGAATTCAAGCTTGTCTTGTTGACTCTTCTTCTTCAAAGCAAAACATATTTCCAATGGATGTTGATTTGCACAGAACAAACAGAATCCATTAGTCTTCATAGCTGGAACTGAAACAGCAAAACAGTAGCAAAACTATTCCTTGTAAATGTTTTGCATGCTTGATTTTTGGATTTACCTATGCCATGTTTGTCCTGGATATCTTTAAACACAGGATTAGATGACATCTTAACTTGTTTTTAACCAACTCAACAATGTGTAAGAAGTTTTCTCTTCCTTGACTGGATTCCATAATCACACTGTCCACCACTATCCACTTCAACTATCTACCTTGCACGCTACTTTGCAATGTGGTCAAAAACTGTGTACTTCCCAGTTACCAATGCACACACTGTTTCCAGTCCTGCTCCTCCAGAATGGCACATCCATATGTGCCGTCACAAGGAGGTTTGGTGTGTCTTCCAGCACAGATTCAAGAGCACAGAGGAGACAGAGAGCCGGACAGGGACCGGTATCTGCTCTTTTGTGCGAGGATAGAACAGGAGTAGCACTGCCAGATCCCTACAAATGACCTCCAGCAGTGTGAATGTTTCTGACCAAACTGTCAGAAACAGATTTAATGAATGTGGCATGAGGGCTCAATGTTGTCCACATTGTCAGCCATTATGCTGGTACAGTTCCTCCATGTGATTTAAGTATTCCCTTAATTTTAGCTTAAACTTTCACTTGCACAAGATATTCTCTGTGTAAATGCATTCATAAGCTTCATATTCTTCAATCAATTTCTCACAATCGCAGTTTACTATACACTAATGTGTTCATTTCCACTTTGATTTGTAGCATTTATCCGAGTGCTTTCCGTTCCTGGTTTAACTCACTCTTTTACATGTAAGGGAAGAGTGTACTTGTGTAAAACCAATCTATAAAGAATCCTGGGACTACCAGTTTGCTTCGGGTTGTCCTTGTTTTTTGTCTCCCTTTTTTTCCTATTTTATCTGGGCAGACTTCAAACCCTCTGACAAACATTACAGAGCACTCAGAATCAAATACTGAGTTGACTGAGAAAGTTGATGATCAGTGTCATGGTACCAACAACACCTGATTGAAATGGTTTGGTTCTGTCTACTTGAAACTTAACCCTGAATTTTTTAATCTCCCATCATCTTGGTATAGGCCAGGTAGGTAGATTTCCAGGATTGGGCATCTCCCCCTCTTTACATGTAAACTACATATAATTACACTAAAAACTATTTTTTTTAACCTTCATTCATTAAAAAGTGTTATATCATCATCATTAGGCACACATCAGTCATAAATCATTAAAATAGAAGTCTAACCTAGCAGTGATAGAAAGAACACTTCATTTTTTATTTTCATTAAACAAAATACAACATAACACAATATTTTTAAATCATTAATTTTCTCTTTATTCATTAAAATGCATAATCTCAGCACCATATGCATACATGCAGTTATAACAGCTATTACAATTTAAGTCTTATCATTACTGGTCTGTTATCAAAACATCTGTTTTACTTTCTTTATATAGCACATTTTATACACAATGTTAATTCAAAGTGCTTTACATAGAAGGAATTAAAATAATCAAAAAAAATCATCAATAAAGGTAAGAATAAAAAAATATACAAAGAACTTTAAAACAGTTTAGAATAAAAAGAAGGATGCAAACATAAAGTACTCTGGGACTTCCCCATGATTTGTGTTAGACAATACAATATCACTCAATATGAAATGGTAATGCCGTAAATCTTACCTGTCGTGACATTCCCTTCTCTTTGAAAAAAAAACTTTTAATTATAGTAAAATCTACATTGTTCCCTTACAAAAGTATTGTTTAACATGTTGAAGATTAGTTTGACAGGCTGCCAATTAATTCAGTGATAAGCTATTTCCTCAGAAAAACAGTTTACTCTGTATAGTGAAGCCTCTTCTCCATTAGGAAAAAAAACGCCTCTGGTCTCCTTCCCTGCGCACCGACAACGCCACAGCCTTAGCATTAGCTGTGTCACATTTTTAGCTAAAGGCTCCACTTCAGCTGTCATTCACAAACCTTCTCCTGTGGCCATCAAGATGCACACTTCAGAATCTCGCCTGAAGTAGCAAGTCATCCGGGTACTTTTTGTCTACTCTTTTATTAGTACTGTGTCTTAGGACGCACTACCTTGTCACATATTGCTTTCCGCCTACTGAATATGATTTCAAATGCAGCCAAGCTTAAACATGAAATCAGAATGGACAATACTTTTTATAGAATGTTGCTGTATTTATTATACATTATTTATTTGCGCAAATCATTATTTAAAAAAAAAAGAATGTGCAATCATAATCGAATCAAAATGTGTTCCTCTCTCTCTTGCATGAGAGTGGGATAACCTGTCACTCTCATGACATTTGTTCTTGTTTGAGAAGCCAGTTCACTCAATATATTGCAACTTCCATTTCATGCCGGCTTTAAATACAAGTTGCACATCAACTCTGTCTTTTGGAGCAAGCACACAATGGCGAGGTCAGTTTGACTGAAATAAAAAATGTAGAGTATATAAACTTAGGTATTGATGTTAAAGTGCGTGTGGGTTATGAAGGTGCAATGCCCTTCCCCAAGGCCAGCAGAATAGGTTGTATTGGGTCCACTGGCTCTGACCCTAAAGGTGTCTGCATGTGTCATAAGCCACAATTCTGGCCTGCGGCTGGTGGCCCCAATCACCCTCTTTTTCCCAAACCTTAAGCATTCAGTCACAGGCTGTTAATAACAAGTTGTGAAAAGAAATGGGAGTGACATGATGAATGTGCCTTGACTGAAATATTTCATACCAACGCATAAGACGCCTCAACACACATCATAACCATGAGCTACTAGCACTTGTCTTTGGAGCCAGTGACAGAGACAGATTAAGAAAATCTGTGCTGAGCCCGGTGTGTGGCCAAACCAGAGGAGGGTCAAATCGAAGTCCCAAAAAAAAACCACAGTGTGAGATATTAATCAACGAGAGCCATGTTTCCTCCCAGCTAAAATGAACAGCAGGTTCCCTTTCCCTCGCCATGGGCTCTTTTAATGCGGGACCGGCCGGGGCCCAAACATCCTGACGGAGAGCGGCTTTACTCTTATCAGGCAGGAAACACTGCTTCTCCGCCACATCCTCTTTACAAGAAACACGACTCAACCGTTCCCAAAAAACGCAGGAAGACCAAGCCAGACTCCAGGATTTGTCAAACGCCCGCCACCGCCTCCCTCTTTCCCCCACTTCAGATTCCTTTTATCAAAAAAGAGGAGGAATTTGAAAAGAGAGGGAGAGACAGAGGGAGAAAAATAAAAACGATGAACGTGTAAAACAGTTGACGGGGACGAGGTGTATTTATTTATTTCGCAGAGATTATGAAAGTCTGCATCAGCAAGATAGGACGGGCAGCAGAGGGGAGGGAGGGGGGGTGAAGGTAGGGTAGGAGGGGAGTTCCAGTGTTCTGCTTAAGACACGCACCCAGAATAAGACAGGGGGAAACAAAAGGCCTATGGAGATGGAGGCGGAGAAAAAAAAATCAGCAGAGCCTGTTTTACACTAATCCTCTGATCCGCGGAGGAGTGAAACTGAGTGTATAATGGGTGTTGCTAATAGCAAACTAGAAACGTAGGGTGGATACCGCCAGTGGTTATGGCGACAGCCCGCCACGCACAAAACAAAAAATTACAGGTCAGCTTCCTGAAAGTACCTCAGCGGGAGAATTAGGTACAAAAAAAAAAAGCATGAAAAAAAGCTAAAAAATACTGAAAACATAAATGTTTAGCTTTAAATCAATTATTTCTAGAAAATAACTACATTAAAATCCATGAATGATTATTAGTATTCTTCAATTTCCCATACATCCGTTTCTATGCTCACTAATTATAAATAATAATATATTTTTTAAATGAGCTTTTTATATATTATCATTCTATTACTTTCATTATTACTATCATAACAAAACTGAAAAAGAGATAAATAATAATAATTTCACACAAAAACATTTTTATAAAGCAGTTTATAAAATAAAATATTTACTACTTCGATTGCCTACTTCGATTGTTTACTACTTGACTACTTCTACTACTACTACTATTATAAGCAGAGACCCCAAAAAACATTTTACAAAAGGAAGAGTCTTTTCTCCTGTATTGATATTGTAATTTTATTTAGTGGCGTCTAATTCAGATGGGACCTCAGAACATTCACTTTTAATATATCACAAAATGATGAGCATCTGCAACATTTTTTTCTCAAGTCCAGACCTACAGACAGAATCAATATGCTGTAATTATATGGGCAAACACAATGCAATTCCAAGTCCTCATCATCAAGAATGGTGTTCAACAAACATCAATAATGAGCTACGTTCTTGAGCTTGTTATTGACATCTGTGAGGACATCAAATGTGAGAATACTAAATGTATAAACTCAAAATTGTATTTGAATTCAATTAATATGGCAAACCTAAATCGGCATACAATAGTATTCATTATTATTATTCTTTTAACAGTTTGGGTATACATATAATTATTTTTTTTAAATGAATGTAAAGGGAAATGAAAAGGCTAAATTTCCTTCAAAATTACGTCCTATGAAGGAAGAGACCAGCCTCACTTAAATAATTCTTGAGGTAAAACAATTGAGGTCTGAAAAAAAAACATGAATATATCTGGACTGAAAAAAAACAATACAATAAGCTTTAATGCAAAGCAATTCGATATATAAATAAGCTTTATCGCATATGTACATGCTTTTGTGGCAAGATATGAGAGCATTTCTATGTTTGCCCTTTTTTTTTTTTTTTTACTTCCGTTCTCCTTTTGGAAACAAGATGGGAATGAACTTCAGTTTTTTTTATCTATGCATCCCTGAGGTGTCCTTTGACTTCCTGTAACTTCTCTCTTCCGCTCTCTCCACAACCCCCCTTTCACCTGCCAGTCATATTGCTGACCCACGTCGAGCCCACAGTCTCTGTCTGTGTCAATTGTCCCCGTTTTGCCATTTATGAAATGCTGTAGTTGTTATAGTAGGCTGCCGTGGCATCGGCCAATACGGAGATAAGACTAGTTTCCGTAGCGCTGCTCGAGCAAACGGAAGCCGGCGTTACCTGGATGTGTCCCGTGACTGTCATCCCACCCTGCTCAGGGTGATAACTATTGGAATTTAGGTACTGGTCAAACTCATCTCGATCGACCTCACCCAACAATTCAGCCTGGCTCAGTTGGTCCAGACCCTCCAGGTGCCCCTGTTCTGGAGGGGGTGAAAGCTGGCCAAGGTGCCCCTGGTGCCCATGATGGATCTGAAGCTGTGGGAATGAAGGGCTGTAATAAGACAGTGGATGTGCTGGGATAAAGGTTGCCCCACTTCCTTGGTGGGACATTGGGATGTGGCCCAGATGTGAGCTTCCACAGTGCAGAGGTGCCTGCTGGGAGTAATCGGAATGGTAAGGTGGTGGACTGCTCATGTGCGCCGGCGTGGGACGCCTGTCGTCTGGGCAAGAGGCGGAAGATGAGCAGGAGCTGGTGGAGACTGAGCTGGAGGATGAGTAGTAGGACTGGTGTTCGTGATCCACGGCATCCAGAGGCGACATCTCAGGTGGCGTGGGCAAGCCGTACGGGTACATATCGAAGCTGCTGTTAGAACTCGCGGGATCTCTGAAGACCCTGACACCGGGTAGAGATGCAGTGGAGGAACCGAAGCCACCACTGCCACTCACACCGCTCTCGTCGTCTTTATCCAGGGGGTGACAACAGCCTCGTGGATCTGGGAGGGAGTTTTGGTCAGGACCAAGGGTGGTCAGCAGGAAGCCGGGGTCCACGCGTTTACAAATGCGCTTCAGCTGCTTCTTCCTGCGGGGACGATATTTATAATTGGGGTAGTCCTGCATGTGCTGCACCCTCAGACGCTCCGCTTCCTCCACATATGGCCTCTTCTGCGGTGGAGTTAAAGCTTTCCATGACTTTCCTGTTGGAGAGAAAAAAAGAACACGCACATGAGACTTAATAATGTATTTTTAAAAGGATCCATTTGGAGTTTTTGAGATTGACCAATTTCAAACTCATAGCCAAACAACTAGATTAGCACCAACACAAAATAATTACAGGGTTTATTATAAGCAAAGCTAAAGAGCCATATTTAGTTTGTTTGCTCATATTCTGCAGCAGATAAAGCTAGTTTAGTGTCTTCGTAAATGTTTTTGAATATTAAAAAATAAATAAATATAATCATCAACTAATATAATCGTTTATAATGCTAGTTATGAAAAAATTATAAAAATGTCAATTTGTACCACAGTTTACAAAACCCTTTAACATTATTTGTTGCTTGGCATTCATTTCATAATGTTTGAATTCCAATATTAGCAGTAATAATATTGAGTTTATCATTTTTAGCTTTTAGAAATACTTGCAAGATTTTTTTTTAAAACAGAGCAGTGGCATCCTATAAATGCCACTGTTAAACTGTTAAAATATGTGGTAGTAAAAAACACACACACACACACACACAAAACCCCCAGAAATGATACACATGGAAATTATAATTCCAAAAGTTCTTATTAATTCATAATCTCATAAAATTGTCTTTATTTCTGTTTATAATCCAAACCAGAAGATCAGATTGATTTCAAATGATTTAATTTAAAAAATATTTGAATGTTATTTATATATTTAATCATTCTATATTATTGGATTAATCATTGTCCATTACTTAAATGGTTTAAATATTGGCATTGTTTACATTTTACATAAACTCCCATTTATAAAGGCCTAATATTTATGTTTGAAAAAGTCTCGCTTGTAAATTGTAAAATAATCTAAATACAATTAAACACAATCTAAAGATGTGCCGCATCTCACTGTAACTGCTTTATTTATTTTAATTTCTTCGTTCCGGACAGATTCATGCTCTCTTTGTGCTTTACGCTACCAAAACTAATTTAAATTATGTCTATAATTATTAGCTACGGTAAACTACAATTAGAAGGAATTAAACAAAAACAAAAAAACAACTGTGTAACAGTGAATGATGTCCCACAAACAAGTCTCGCAAAAACTTGCCAATGACAAGATAATCTCCTACTTTAATAATGATAATAATAATACATATTAGAAGTTCATATTGATAGTAATTATGAAGTAGCCTAATAACGATCATGTCTTACCCAGCATCTTGCTGAGCTCGGCGTTGTGGAGGTCGGGGTTCTGCACCGCGAGTCTCTTGCGCTCATCTTTGGCCCACACCATGAAGGCGTTCATGGGTCTCCTGATGCGCGGCTCCGACACCTTGTCCGCGGGAGCTCTGTGAGAGGTGTGTCCGTCAGGTGCGTCCCCATTTCCCGCAGAGCACTCAAAGCTCTCCGGCCAGGACGAATACGCGCTTATCAGAGCAGCCATGTGCGCCCTCAAAACTTCAGCTTCCCTTTTCTTTCAAACTTTGTTTCTTTAACGCAAAGGTGACCTGGAGTTTTTCTTTCAGTTTTGAACCTAAAGCAAAGTAAACCCGCAATAAGAGACGAGATTGACTGAAGAGCAGTGTGTGGTGCTCGACTCCCCCCTCTGAAGCTGTGATTCACTGTTTCCTCCGGCATTGGGAAGCGCTTTATATGTGAGGAGCAGCTTCCAGCACAGGCCCACGGGAGGATCTCAGCTCCTCCTTGACTGCAACCTGAAACCAACGACGGGAAGAAACGAGGTGACAAACAAATTTCAACAGCTTTACTACTAAATCACGTCATTAGATGTTGGTTGGGTTTGTTTTCATGACACGTTTTTGATGATAGTGATGGATAAACTTGCTGTGGTCAATGTGCTAGACACTTCATAACAATCAACAGAATATGAATACTTCTTTTTTGAACGAATACTAATAAAGTTGTTGTTGTGTGTGTGTGTGTGGTTTATTTTACAAGATAGGCAAGACCTGTTTGGTTGGATACAGGTTCTTCAATGGTTCTTAAGCTCAACAAAGCACTTTCTCAATATCAAGAACAAATATCTGGTTCTTGATGTCACATTACAGGTTATTCAGATGGAATCTTCAAAATCTTCAACTTCAACTTGTACAACAATATGTTTTTTTTAAAGAACTAGAGAATGAAAAAAAGTTCTTCTATGCATCTATAAACTACAAAACCCTTCAATTTGTAACATTTATGTTGAATGTTTGTCGGGATCTACAATGATATTATCAAGACATGGAATGACTAAACATTGTCATTATGAGGACAATTCCTTAATTTTTCAACGTCAAAATGAAAATTCACCCATCCAGCCGAAGCTTTTATAGAATGATGTCAGAAACTGCTTAAAAATGGAAGAAAAATAAGTTATTTAACCAAAAAAGCACAAAAGGCCATGCTATATTTTAAATAGTCTTGGCTATGAATTATTAGGCACAACCTGCATTAAAAAATAGCAATCAGATGCCAGGACCGGGATTATCCATTTTATGAATTTTGATTTATAATTTGGAAGCCTGAAATAAATGATGATGCCAGGCTGAAGAGAGTGTGAGTGGGGTTGTTTGGCATATGGACATAAAATTGGAATAATTAACAATAAATTCATGCTGGGGTTGGTTGGCACAGATTTATGTCATGAATGTGCAAATTAAAGCAAGAGATATGAAGCAAATAAAAAGTGTTGAAACCAACACTGGTTTCCCCTTCGTTATAAAGGACTGTTCATAAAATGTTGTCGCCGGTTATGCATATCATTTTAAAGATAGCAATTGTGTTGAAATGTTTCTTTAAATAGAATGCTATATTTAGTTGGGAGTTGTTAAAACCTGTTTTGATGGGGCCGATGAAGTTTCTTCAGCATTCATGATGTGTTTTACAGCTAGTAAGTTTGCTGGAGGAAACTGTTATATAACAAGCGTGACACTGAACAGTTTTCCCCGTGAAGGATCTGCATCATCTTACTGATCAAAATTCTGCACAATGACTCACATTTCAGATAATTCAGATCCTTATACTTTCTGGTTCTCCACACTGACTTGAGGGCTTTTATACAGGGAGTGCAGAATTATTAGGCAAGTTGTATTTTTGAGGATTCATTTTATTATTGAACAACAACCATGTTCTCACTGAACACAAAAAACTCATTAATATCAAAGCTGAATATTTTTGTATCAATATTTTAAGTAGTTTTTAGTTTTAGCTATTTTAGGGGGATATCTGTGTGTGCAGGTGACTATTACTGTGCATAATTATTAGGCAACTTAACAAAAAACAAATTTATACCCATTTCAATTATTTATTTTTACCAGTGAAACCAATATAACATCTCAACATTCACAAATATACATTTCTGACATTCAAAAACCAAACAAAAACAAATCAGTGACCAATATAGCCACCTTTCTTTGCAAGGACACTCAAAAGCCTGCCATCCATGGATTCTGTCAGTGTTTTGATCTGTTCACCATCAACATTGCGTGCAGCAGCAACCACAGCCTCCCAGACACTGTTCAGAGAGGTGTACTGTTTTCCCTCCTTGTAAATCGCACATTTGATGATGGACCACAGGTTCTCAATGGGGTTCAGATCAGGTGAACAAGGAGGCCATATCACTAGATTTTCTTCTTTTATAGCCTTTCTTGCCAGCCACGCTGTGGAGTACTTGGACGCGTGTGATGGAGCATCGTCCTGCATGAAAATCATGTTTTTCTTGAAGGATGCAGACTTCTTCCTGTACCACTGCTTGAAGAAGGTGTCTTCCAGAAACTGGCAGTAGGACTGGGAGTTGAGCTTGACTCCATCCTCAACCCGAAAAGGCCCCACAAGCTCATCTTTGATGATACCAGCCCAAACCAGTACTCCACCTCCACCTTGCTGGCGTCTGAGTCGGACTGGAGCTCTCTGCCCTTTACCAATCCAGCCACGGGCCCATCAAGACTCACTCTCATTTCATCAGTCCATAAAACCTTAGAAAAATCAGTCTTGAGATATTTCTTGGCCCAGTCTTGATGTTTCAGCTTGTGTGTCTTGTTCGGTGGTGGTCGACTTTCTGCCTTTCTTACCTTGGCCATGTCTCTGAGTATTGCACACCTTGTGCTTTTGGGCACTCCAGTGATGTTGCAGCTCTGAAATATGGCCAAACTGGTGGCAAGTGGCATCTTGGCAGCTGCATGCTTGACTTTTCTCAGTTCACGGGCAGTTATTTTGCGCCTTGGTTTTTCCGCACGCTTCTTGCGACCCTGTTGACTATTTTGAATGAAACGCTTGATTGTTCGATGATCACGCTTCAGAAGCTTGGCTATTTTAAGACTGCTGCATCCCTCTGCAATATATCTCACTATTTTTGACTTTTCTGAGCCTGTCAAGTCCTTCTTTTGACCCATTTTGCCAAAGGAAAGGAAGTTGCCTAATAATTATGCACACCTGATATAGGGTGTTGATGTCATTAGACCACACCCCTTCTCATTACAGAGATGCACATCACCTAATATGCTTAATTGGTAGTAGGCTTTCCAGCCTATACAGCTTGGAGTAAGACAACATGCATAACGAGGATGATGTGGTCAAAAAACTCATTTGCCTAATAATTCTGCACTCCCTGTACGTTTGGGTAGATTGAACCCGTATTGTTACGATCAGACGGTGAAGATCCTGGTAGTTCATGAAAAGCTGCAGGAAAGATAGAGCTCAGAATAAACCAATGTTCTACTTAAGAGAATCTGAAGAGAGAAACTGATCCAACAACTTACTTCAATGAATATTAGAAGTACCATTTTGTGACTGACATTTGAATTTGCTCCTGTAAGATGCTTGAGAGCTCATGGAAGCTTCCAGTGCAGCGAACAAGCAGAGGATGAGCACCATTAAAACGTGGGACTTGCTCCTCGCAGGAACAGGAAGAGGAGTTTGATGTCCCAGATTGCAAAAACATTACGACACTTTCTGCTCTCCTCCTCCTACCTGCATGTTTTTATGTGAGATGCAAACTATTTTTAATAATTTGTACCGTTCATTGGATAAACATCTCTCCGGTTCTACATTTTGAGGCATGATTTCCTGTTTCATTTGACTAATGTTGGGGAAATGCAGACATGCCTGCTGTTTTGTGTGGAGTGTATCCGTCTATCATGAGTGAAGGGTTTTGACTATCATATTTGG
The DNA here is from genome assembly GCA_037043235.1 of Rhodeus uyekii. NCBI lineage: Eukaryota > Metazoa > Chordata > Actinopteri > Cypriniformes > Acheilognathidae > Rhodeus > Rhodeus uyekii. The sequence continues at coordinate 1,005,976 of JAWRVZ010000121.1, forward strand.
ACCGGACAGACCTAATGTAGCCCTGCCCCTTTTCAGCACTGCGCTCGTTGTGCTGTCTTCCGGTTTGCCGTCTTCCAACAACATGAAGGTAAGACTTTACGGATTTATGAATTAACCACTCTTTAACAACACTTTAAAGTCTTCTGGCTTGAGGCTAATAAGGGCAATGTTGGCATTATTTTGACCTGCATTGAAGCAAACATGGTCTAAACTGCATTTGCCCACTTAATTAAAAAAACCTGTCCATAAATTGAAGGGACAAAATTTGGGGTCAGTAGAAAATACAATTTTAAGCATAGTCTCACTGAAGCTGGATTCCAAAAGTATATAACTTTTTTGTATTTTGATTGTATTTTTTTCACACACTGGCTGTGAATGATTCATAATTTATTGATTGTCCCTAATTCTTTTTACTCTTTTACATTTTCCTTCCTAAAATCATATTTTGTGTCACACCATTTAGCTTTGACTATACAGAATAGACAATACAGAATGGCCATGTAAATACATTTGTGATGCTTGATTTTTGAAATTTTGGGACAAACACACCTCTCAATTATTCATGCATGAAATTAGTAATTATGCAAGTTACTAAACACTGCTACACTGTAAACCCTAATGTTGTCTTAACTGTTCTTTACTTAATCAAGTTTGGGTTCAAAATTTAATTTTTATCTTGACTAAACATTTAAATTTTGAACCCAAATCTCAAAAATATAATTTAGTTTAACTTATTTAACTATAAAATACATAAACTTAAGACTTCAAGTGTTATGAACTCAAAATCATGATGAATTAAAATAGCTCACTCAGGTCTTCCTTTGTTGTGATTGGCCATGCAAGGAGTTCTGCATGGCAGCAAGAGAACAAATGCTCTGATTGGTGGATATTTACAAATTGCGGTCCTTTTAGCCTCTTCAGTTGCTGCTGATACTTAAGGGAAGTTGTCTTCATCATATCCAGTGACCTTCGCTAATTGTTGATTAGGACAAAACTTTTGGACAAAATTATTTCAGACCTGGAAAACTTTGAATGTGTAATCATTGCTGTTTTCATGCTTAATGTTGTTTAATGCAAGGAGTCCCAAACGTTTTTGTCAGTCAAACCTCTTTGACCTAGAATTTTTACTTGGAGACACTTGAGATTTTAATTACATTTTTCAACCATTTAACAACATATTTGCATGTTCACAGTTCTCTGGTGCCAAATAATGGTTACATTGACATGTAGGTAAACAAAATAAAATATTAACATTTTATTGTGCAAAACATTTTATTCTGAAAGTTGAAAAAAAAATTATTTTGTTCATTTTAATTTCACATTTTTTTAATGATTCAATTAATCAATCATTTTTCATCAGCTCACAATCCCCCTTGCACTTCATTAATATATTGCATAATGCATTTCATGTTTTTAAAACAAAGAATGGAAAATATTTTTATTTTATTTCTACGTGTAGAGTACTGTGAAAAATAGTTTGTCCCCTTCCTGATTTCTGATTTTTTTGGCATGTTTGTTACATCAAATGTTTCAGAACAACAACCAAATTTAAATATTAGTCAAAAATGAATAAACACAAAATGAAGTTTTTAATGAAGGTTGTTGTTATTAAGGGAAAACAAATTCCAAATCTACATGGCCCTGTGTGAAAAAGTGTTTGCCCCCTAAACCTAATAACTGGTTGGGCCCTTAGCAGCAACAACTGCAATCAAACGTATGAGATTACTTACCATGCAGAATTGTTGTAACTCGGCCACACTGGAGGTTTTTCGAGCTTGAACTGCCTCTTTAAGGTCATGCCACAGCATCTCAATAAGATTCAGGTCAGGACTTTGACTAGGCCACTCTATTGGACCACTTTGTTTTGTTATTAACATGTTTAAAACGTCCTTGACTAGTGGGCAAAAAAAAAGCAAAATGTGACTAATTTAAGGATTTGTCAAAACAATCTGCCCAATATATGCTTTTTTTTTAAAGAAGCAATTGAAACAATGTCCATTTTCTGATCCCCCTTCTTTTGACAAGCACCTGAATAGATTCTGGACATGGACCGTGGGAATAGGTAGGATGTATGTACTCCATTATTTAATCACCACAAACGGGTTTGACGATGCTTTCAGATTTACCTCAGAAGCAGATGCCATTTATAGCGGCAGTCAAGACACAAACAAACTAAGCCATTGCTGTGTGGCAGATTCTACAATTATTGTTCTGAGTAACATAAGCTGCCTGTTTCCTTTTCCCTCTTTTTGCTCCATACGCCCACTCAGACTCCAAACAAGATTATCTTGTTGGGGTTTCTGCTATTCTCTCTCAAAATGGCAAAAATGTTACATTTCGCTTGTCTCTTCAATGAGTTCTCGACAGATGCCCACACAGGTGAACAAACAGTGCACAAGAACGTCAGTTCCATTGGATTTGATTAATCTGGTAAAACAGGACATCCTTCGGTATGGCGGTATGATTTTCAGAGGATCAATATTGACTGTGACAAGGTCATTAGGACTTTAAACAAAAGCATCATATTTGTTGCCAGTTATTCTGCACCATCTCAAGACTTCAGTCATATGTACTTAACACACATTGGATAAGCTCAGCCCAAAGGACAACATTATCATTATGAAAAGACCTCAAAGCTGCACATTAGCGTGACAAAGAAAAGCAGGGTCGTACAATTAATCATGCGCTTTAAAAAAAGGACGAAGTGTTTGTTTAGCGTCATCATTAAGGATGCATGCACAATGGGTGAGATTAAAATTAAGTCCCATGATCCATGTCCCAAAACTGTCTATTTGTATAAATCATACTGACAGTAAACACTGCTGACATGTTGAGCTGGTCAAGTTATTACATTTTTTTTTTTAAATTATAGATATTTTTTAATCCTAAAAAGTGATTAAGAACAACTGAATTGATGGGACTTGAATGGGAATGACTAATTTTGTCACTGAAACCATATATAGATCTTCAGCCATCATATGAAGCAAATGTTTTAAAGGGGGGAAAGGCAAGGATCGCCTTTACATAAGTTGTACAAGCAATATTCACAGAGCTGGTTTGTCAACATTGCATAAGTTATGCATGTGGAAAAATAATTCTTCGGCATAATGGAGCTCGAGGTGACCGTCATCATCTGCCACAAATTTCACAATACACTATGAAGCAGCGATTTTAAACACAGCACCCTAGTAAACCACACAGTATGATGACAGGAAAAGACTTCCAAAGATGTGGCGAAATAAAAAGAACTGAGACCTTTGTTTTGACTATTTTCGGTCATTTCCAATAATTTCAATGTTCATGGTTCTGAACAAGTGCATGTTATCCCATTGTGTAGAATACCAACTATTTAATCAAGTTTCTCAAAGTTAAATGCTCTCAATGATTAGGTCAGACTTAAAATGCATTTGCCATAGAGCAACAGAACAGAAACAACATGGCCAAAAAATGGTTTTATATCCAATTTACAGATTTATATTTGGTTCCATTTTTAACTATTTGGAAGCATTTGCTTCTGGGAAATTAAACGTTCTTCCAACCCTACAAAAATAATTTGTACCATTTAAAGTTAATGAATTAACTTGGCATTTGAAACATTAATATATATAGTAGTTCTAAAAAAATTTGCTCATTAATTCACGCTGACAGAAGTTGTAGTTACAAACAACAATAATTTTATCTTTTTTTTAAACTGATGTGCAACCCTTATCTCTTCATATATCAGATATATTGCATAAATATTACAGCCTATACCTATGGGTCATAATGTCCTGTAGAAAGCATAATGACACTTTCTGGAAACCTAACAACATAAGTTCTCATATAAACACACAACGTCACTTTCAGTTGATTTTCATATTTTTAATATTTTGTGATAATTTAAATATAGAGATACAAATCAATGATGAATATAAATTTGAGATCTTCATTGCATTTCATTTTGGTGATCTCAATATTAAAATCATGATGATATCAAAATATCAAAAAGCGTTTCAAGAGCAGTCAGTTGTAAAATTATTTTACAACTTAGTTGCTCTCTTCTTTATCTTGTTGTCGCTTTTTCTTCTTTTTCTTTTTATCTGAAACTTTAGGGTCCATATTCTCAGTTTCTACTATTTTAGGTTCATCTGTATGAACCTCTAGAGATGTTTTTTTCTCCTTCCTCCTCCTCCTCTTCCCTGTAGTGGAAGCCTCTTCTTGAGTGGCACCATCAGTAACTGTAGGGGCGCTGCACATTTCAGCCCCATCCTCCTCCCTCTTCTCTCGTTTCCTCTTGTTCTTTTTCTTTTTCTGCGAGTAAGCAAGCTCTCCTGTTACTGAGGTCAGTGCATCTTCCTCTACCTTTTCCACTCTGCCATCTCGATCACTCTCTCTTCCCTTTTTCTTTTTGAACTGTTCTACATCACTAGTGTTTGGGGAGTCCTCATTGGAGGGAGATGCAGCCAGTGGATATGGTGCGTTGCTGCTGACAGCTGGGTCACATGTTCCCTGAGACTTCTTGATCTTGGCCATCCGCTGGGCAAAGTACTCTTTCATAGTCAGTGTGCTGGTCACTGTATTTATTTCCTTCTCTGGGTTTGGATTAGTTACCTGGTCCTCTTCTCTCTCTTCCTGAGAGTCAGGTCCTCTGCTTTGCTAAATGAAAGAAACAGACAAAATATGAAAAACAAAAACGCTATGAAATCACATTTAGTAATTTATTGTTGAATTATTTAATGATAAAACTTTAATAAAATTGTTTAATAATAAAAACAACAACAATAATATTATACAATTTAAATTACATTGTATAAAAACTTAATTAGAAAGACAAATTAAAATATCAAATAAAACTTGATATATATATATGTGTGTATATTTCTATGAACTTCATGCAAGTCAACCTGTAGGTTTTTTTTTTTTTTTTTTTTACATAGATTTTTTTTTCTTCTTTTTTTCTATGATTTTGAATTCAGCCCTCAGTGTGTTGATTTTGGTTTCCATTGACTTGATTTTGTTCTTAAGTTATAAATTGTACATAAAGACGTTGAAATTTAATATTTCATTAACTGAGATACAATGTATGATTTAAGTTCCCTTAATTTTTTGGGCAGTGTGTGTGTATATACATAATTTTTTTTACTAATATTACATTAAGTGATAATATGTTGTTAAATTAAAAACTGTTTAATACAATAACAATGTATTACATTATTATAGTAAAAGTCATATGTAATAACCATTCTATTCAAAAGATCAGAAAAAGAACCATGTGCAAGTGGAAAAAACTGATGAAATGATCGCATTAAGTCCCTGTCAGTCAGGCAGGAACAGGACAACCCCTCAATTAATTTAAAGTAACATGATGAACACACCCACACAACTCTTCACCCATGTACGCGTCTCATTAAATGCTTAAACTGTTGACAATCAACTTCCTGTCATGCTGAGACTTGTTCCAAGTATCTAATGACAATCACAAAACTGTGTCTGAAATATCTCCTTAGAGACATTTAGTAAACACTCTTAACTTTACTTTTAAAGAAAAATAGAAATCTCTAAAGAGACACAATTCGTTCTAAACTCGATCAAAAAAATCAGATTTTGTTCATTTCTTTATATATTGCATATTGTATAATATTCACCAACACGTCTATTAAGAGGAAATAGTTTAAAAGGAGGCATATCTCCAAGTAACTGTATAAATGGCTGGATTAAACAACTGATTCCTGAAAAACTTGCCTGATGAGTGAAAGTCAGTACTCACATTGGCCAAACTAAGACCGTGATAAGCATTAAGACAGAGAACGAACTTTCTAGCATAACATGGAGCTTAATCATAACACGCAAACTATGACATAGTGACTATGTTGAAAGACCACAGAGGAACACTTTAGATTAAACTGTCGTCCTCCAATACTTTATCATGGTGACTCTCTCTCCCATTCGTCTTCATTTTGCTAATGGCCTCCTCAATGCATAATGATTTGCAGCAAAGAATACCCTCTCTGAAGCCTGTGCTAAACCACGCTGGTGCTCTACATTACGCCAGAGACGGTGGTGAAAACGGCATTTTTCAAAAGATGCATGGAGGGACCGGATGAAAAAAAAGAAAAAGAAAAAGCAGCAACAAAATGCATATCAACTACCTACAATTCTTTAGAGGTTAAGAGCATTCTATATACAAAGTGAAAAACGGCCCAACTAAACAAATATTACGAAAATAATTATTTTTATAATTGTAACATTTAAAAGATGCAGTATAACTAAAGTAGTGAGCAAACGTTTCCATATTGTAACATATTAAAGTTGAAACGAAATGTGTATAATATTACATGTTTTAATGAATAATTTGTAATACTGTGTTAAATTGAACTTTAAAAACAAAAAATAAGAAATTGATGAAATGTCTCATTCTCTGTAAAAAAAAAAAACATAATTAGCAAAACACTGTTTGTTCTGGGGCAGTACCCTCTAAAGGACTTTTTTTTTTTGTTTACCCCTTCATAGTAGAAGTTTAGGGTACATATTACTACTCAAAACCAATGTTGGATAATATTGTATTTTAAGGGTACTGCCCCAATGACAAGCTGACGCAAGATCCTCCAAGTAAAATTTTTGCACATTTTTCTGACAGTAGTAACCATGACATCAAAGCAAAAGTTGAGAACCGCTGTTCTAGATCAGTGTATCCCAACTATGTTCCCGACGTTGTCCAAAAGTGCACATTGACGTGCGTTTCAGCCTTTATAAAGCCTGATTTGTGCTTCACTTTTGATATAAGATAAAATCCATGGCATTTAGGATCAAATCCGATTGTACACGTTTTAAGAGTCCCGTCTTGGAGTCTTTAGTGACGAGTTAATTCAGATGTTTTTTAATAGAGAATCCTGCAAAATGTGCAGAGTTGTGGGTCAACCATGACCAGAGTCGAGTTACCAATGATGGTCATCGTGACTGCAAGTTGTTGCCACAGGCCCCTCAAAAGTTGGACGTAGCCCAGTGAGAGACTGGAGAACTGCAGATGCAGGCTCATTAAAACAGAAGCCTCACTTTTCCCTCCCCAAAAAAATAAAATCTATATTTCTGGTTTAAGGGGACCAAAAGAGGTCTTCAGAAGAGATGCGGCTGACAGCATGTAGAAGGGACTTAGAGAAACGACTGGGGGGCATTTTGAAGCGAACTGTGAAATTACTCTCCGGAGAGAAAGAACGAGGGAGGAGATAGAGAAGAGGAAGAGAGATGGAGCGAGTGGGGAAATCCTCTTCATCGGAGAGGTGGTGATAGTGTGTGTGTGTGGTGCGACGTCTCACCGCCTTGGGACCTCCATTAGGCTTATCTCTCTAATGTGCCGAGAGAAGTGCTGCTGGTAGCATTCCCTCAACAGTGCTGAGCACGGATTGGGTTATACCACACACATGCAGGCACATACGTGCACACAAACAAACAAGCCAGCAGGAAGGCTGACACGGAGATAACGCAAGTCCAGGTTTCATGACTGTGCTTGGATGTCCTAATGAGGGTGTAAACAACAAAAATGGCCCCTGAATGTTCTCAGACACTCTCTGGCTTCTTCTGCCTCCACATTCTCCTCGTTCTTTTTCTCCTCCTGGCAGATGGGAGGCCCCAGGAAGAGGATGCGTTCCCCGAACTGTGTGCAGCGCTCAGATAAGGGCCCTGCAGCAGGAGCTATGGGCTTTTTCCTGCTCCGCTCTCCCCAGGCATGGGTGGCTGGAGGGGTGAGGGGTGGCCCAGCAGTCGGGTTGGACTTGGAAGGGGGCGTCGGGACATTCAAAAGTGTGCGATGAGGAAACAAGAACAAGACATCGCCGCTGACGCCAACACATTGCAGCAGACAGTCCAAAGCAGCCAGGGAGAGAGAAAAAGGAACGTTGTCGGAATGCCTTCGACAATACTCTTGAATTTGCTGCTGAAAACTGCAACTAATTTGTCCCACTCTGTGCTATGTCAGAGAGTCCCTAATTTATAATACAAAAGTAATATTCCTCCCTGCATAGACACAGTGCTCTGACTACGCTAGTTTAAGACTGCAAATGCTGCGTCAGCAAGGAGAACTTCTAGTGTCCAGTGATTAAAGACTGCAATATGGTACAATAACACTGCTATATATATATATATATATATATATATATATATATATATATATTTTGTAAAACCTTTACAATAATCCCAGCTGAACATGTTAAACCATCAAACAATACATGTAGTAATGGATAAATACAGTTAAAACGGGGTATAGGAAAGTTTACAATTTGTTAGTAAAAATGATTTAAAAACATTTAAAAGCAAAAGAAAAATAGTGTGCTTTGGTCGCTCTTGCTTTTACGGTCTCTTACAAACCAGATATAAAATTCCGTACTATTTCTGCAATTACAATCCCCGTTTTGCTTATTTATAAAAAATAATATTTTTAAAAAGTACATATTGGGAACTAACCAGTAACTGACTAAATAACCAACCGATTCAGCTGTTGTTGTAGCATAAACCGTAGAAAACAATTTAGATACAAGCATGGTAAAAAGCTGGAGTTGAATGATCAATCAATCTTCATTCAGGGGATTTTTTTTTCTTTTTTACAAGAACATAACACTGTTTTTCCTCTTCTTGTCCCCTGATTTCTGAGGATAGAAGGATGGTAGAAGCATTTGAGGATAATTTACTCCTTTGAGGGTTCCAAGTTAAACTATATTCTAAACAAAATGGATCACGGCACATTACACTCGCAGACCGATGGATAATATCGAGACGATATTGGGAAGAGGGCTGATTGTGCGAGCGTGTTCTCATTGTCCTGCCACTATTATAAATTTGGTGGTAGCCTGGCTTTATGGATCGGGACCCAGATTACCCAGCTGTACCTCCCTGATGAGGAGAAAGGACCCGCCGCGCCATCCTTCATACCATTCACGTGGGTGGACAGCCAAACAGGTGGCACCCACGCAATACAGTGCTTTGCATGGTCTAATGAGCATTTTAACATGCATCATGATACAATACATTATGTAAACGTAATGTAACGAAGTAGAAAAAAGAAAATAGTCCGATTACAAGCCATTCTTTGATTCATGTTTCTCAAATTTAAGTTTCTCAAATTATTTTTATTTTAAATGTATGCTTGGCATAAGGCAACAAAACTTGACAACTTTAGTTAAAATAGCAGTGGACCAAAAGTTGAAATACCGATTAATGGACACAAACAAGCACATTACTTTTCACTGCTGTATATTTGGTTTAATGATAATATTGACAACAAAAGCAAGATTAATACAATAGTATCTATTTATTATTACTACCATTATACCAATTAAACATACACCATGCACCCTAAAACAATGTCTTGTGTATATGCAGTTATATTATGAATAATAAATTTGAACTGAAACTAAATGTATTATTATTATAATACCAATGTACCATGCAACCTAAAATAATGTATTTGGTGTACATCTGGTTTAAAAAAGCAAAGTTATTATAATAATGTTAATATTAATAGAATAGTATTTATTATATCTATTATACCAATTTAACATGCACAAAATTCAGTTTTAGAGTGCACTGTGTATGTTATATTATTATTAATGATAATATCAATATTATAAATACAACCGTTTAATTATAATATAACTCTTAATATTATAGATAATAATAACACCATTTAAACTTACAACAGGCACCAATACAATGGTAAATAAAAAAGTAAATTCAAACCCTGAAACAGCATGAATAAAAATGAAGAGGTATTTGAACAGCAAAGACGTAGACCTAGTACAAACAGTAAGCCAGCATGATGCAGACCTCTCCACCAACCCTAGCCTTCATTACTTACGAGTAACAAATGGCGACAACACACTGCATAGGGCATCATCACTAAACTCTGCTTGCTTTACAATGTAAAGTGCTTGCCTTTCCGTGCCCTCCAAGGAGCTGATGTGTCAGCCCCAAGATGGAGGACACACCATTTATTCTCTGCCCTGCGGTGATTTATTAGATTAAACTGGCGGTGATTAAATGCAAGCCGAGACCCACGAAAACAGCAGTGGTGGTGGCTCTCAAGAGCGTCGGATGGTTAGCTTCCTCTGTTCGTACTGTAATCACCATGCCAGGGCAGCCCTGCCCGGGCCAACAATGACTGCAGAAGTTGGCCACTTCAGTTACCCTTTTTTAGTTAATGCCGTTTTTATTTTCACACTAATTTGTATGCGAGTGGGTTGGCATGGGCATGAAGCCAGTTGCCGGAGGGTATGTAGCAAGCGGTCCTTTTGGTCTGCTTCATTATTCTGTAGCCCTGTCAACAACGTAAGGGAGGCTGTGCTTTTGTTTGAGGCAATTAGATGTTATCCGAGAACATATTAGGGCTCTCCTGCCTGAAAACAAACATGCCTTTGAACACCGGCGTCGGTTACTGCATTAGTTGAGAAGTTAAACATGCTGGACCACATGGTTGCAACGTGCCAGTTCGCACTGCTGTCTGGTCCTGACTGAGAACAAATCTTCTAGTCATAATAAGCAGTCCTATTGTGCACTTTTGCAATTTATGGTGCAATAATGTGAAAGATTCAGTTTTTAAATTTTTTAGCAATTTGCTACTTTAATGAGAGAGGACAGGTTTAACCCACTTAAGCATCAGAACTCAATGATAACCACTAAACATGGTTCCAACATTCTAATTCAAAAGTTTGGGTTAGAAAGATTTTTTGAAATCTCATTTTGACAAATGTATGCTTTTTATTTAGCCCATTAAATTGATCAAAAGTGACAGCGAAGACAGTTATAACGTTACACAAGTATTCAAAATATCAAATAAATGAAAGAAGCACAGTTTCCACAAATATTAAGGAGCATAGCCGTTTTCAATATCGATAAGAAATGTTTCTTGAGCATCAAATCACCATATTAGAATTATTTCTGAAGAGTGAAGTAATTCAGCTTTGATCACAGAAATAAATTGCATTTTAATTGAATATTACAATAAAGACAGTTTTCATTATTATAATTGAAATAATTTTACACAATATTGCTATTTTTACTACACTTTCCTGATCAAATAAATGCAGCCTTGGAACATAAGAGACACAAAAGACAAATCTTTCTGATCGCAAAATGTTTAACATTAGTGCAAATTCAAAATAAAAAGCCTCATTTGCTAGCAAATAAACATTGGATGGGACTGAAGCTAAGCTTTAAAATTTTTGTCTGTAGTGACTTCTCCAAACCGCTCAACAATATTGTATAATTTCCACAATATCATGCAACGTGTAATATTAAGTGTGGACAAAACTCTGCGGTTTTGTTATGGGAGCGCCTTGCTGGCATATTTGGAACTCAACTTTTGCATTCTCAGCAGCATTTCAGTATTCAACTCCGCCCACTAACCAATTCCCATGCGGCCAATGACATCGCTGCCTCTCGCCCCTTCACATCTGCCAAATGGTGCAGCCTCTACTCCTCATTTGGTGAGGTGGCGGCATCGGGGGAACGGGTGAGTGAACTGGCTGGCGATCCTTCATGAGGACGGGCGTGGGCTGACTCAGAACAGCTACAGGTACCACCCTCTAGTCTGAGGGCTTTGTATTAGAGCTGCTGTGGGAGTGGGAGAGGCCGCAGGGGGTCACACCAACCCCTGGAAACACAGTGCGAGGAAATGCCTGACCGCCTGACTGGAACCATGGAGACAACCTCAGACTGTCCACGGTCTCGCTGCTTACTTTAATAAAAGATATCCCAATTCATAACGATCATAATAAAAACAATATGTAGACTGTTTATGCATGCATGTAGCATATTTACATTTAAGTTCAGTGAATAGTGTAGTAAAAAGGTATACACGTGTAATATTTGCTGAAAAAAGGTTTGACAATGAATTCCTAACAACAGTAAAGAGTAATATTGTAAAATACAACTTAAAACTTTTCTATTTGAATACACTATTTGTATTTTTTATTAGAAATATAATCTGTGACTGATGGCAAAGCTGAGTTAAGAATTGTGTGGATTCTTTGATGAATAGAAAGTAAGTTCAAAAAGAACAGCATTGTGGATAGATTTAGAAAAATCATAAATTTATTTACAGTCTCTCCTGATCAATTAACGATCAATTACAGAGTTAACAAAAATTTGATAGATTTTAAGCAAGGGACCTCCAGCAACAGGTAGCAATGGATCTCTTTCAAGCTAAATTAAATAGCACAGGTACAAATAACTGTTAAACAATAAAGAGTAAAATGGCCAAATCCATACTAAACTTAATTTGGTTAAAATGTATCATCACTGGATTTTCAAACTGAAAGTCTACTGTTTGCAGCTTCAAACTGAAAAATCTGGAGCACAATAATATTGAAACAAACTATGATGTGGACATTATGCTGAATAGACGATATTTATTGAGCAATTTAAAGCGCGCAGACGAAATCAGACAATTGTCTGAAATGTATTCCACACACACAGATGGAGTTTCACACAAAATATATAAGTGTAGGCCTTAGCGATCCACCATTGACGCAAAGAGCAGTGGTAAAAAATGACTAAGTTTCACTGATGTATGAAGCAGGAGGGAGTCCATTTATCAGCGGGCCCTCAGCGGTCGCCTGCTCGGGTCCCTCAAGTCACAGGCCGCGACGCTCCCCTTTTGACTGATTAATTAGCCAATCACAGGACATTTTTCACCAGCAGCAGGAGGGTTTATTTCAGCTAATACTGGGGCCTCGCAAACCGAGCCACGTTCAAGCAAACTCGGCTCTTTCCTTTGGGCCTGCTGGAGTGGAGGGGGCTACAGAGGGGCTGAGGGAGATAAATCACACCCACTCCTCATGACTCCGTACACACACTAGCCTACAGCCTAACTAAGGCCCCCCGAGAAGAGAATGAGCCAACGAGAGAGAAAGGGATGGGGAGGGAATTAAAAAGAGACATCAAGAATAAATACTAAAAGCTAAAAATACAACAAAAAAAGTGATCAAGACAGTGGTTGTGAGAGGCACAAAAGTGAAAATGCCAAAAGCACTAGTCATGAACATCGCTACATCGTTCAAAGCAAAAGGCAGTGATGGATGGCAGCACGACCTCCAGACAGCGGCCTATTCGGACACTGCCGGCTCTCCAACATGCTCGTGATGGCCATTAGTTATTGCCGTGGTTCTTAACCAGGGGGCCTCAGTAAATTTCCAAGGGGGCCGCAAGATGGGTTAAAATTATTTTGAAGACAAAAGTCAAACGGTTACAAATTTCTAATCTGGTGATTGTAACGGTTGATTTATTCCTTTTTTATTTCAAGGATTCAAGGTGTGAGAAAGTCATTTAAATTTCTATAGCATAAAATTTTATAAATTGAGTCACGGTCTGAAATATTCCATCGAGCTATTTGTGAGTAAAAAATAAAATAAAAAAAAGTTTAAAGTGTCAATAAAATATTCATATTTTTTGGAGGGTGTCCATCAAATATAGTGCCCATCACAATCGGTCAAAGTTTATACAAAAAAAAACAAGAAAATAAATTGACACCGAAACAGTTTGGTTCTTTTCCATTTTTTGTTGATCTTTCTCAGAACTATGGCGTTTCCTGATTGTACCCAATTTCCTATATTAATCAAGACCGTAACAGTTTCTTATAGGTTATGATATCAGGGGAGACTTGGAACGGCCTTCCATGTACACACATGTGTGTGTCAGAACACTGTGACAAGAGATAAGGGACTGGCAGGAAGCTCTGAGAGGAGAGGAAAACCCCTGGTGCAAGAGGTGGGAGTGAGGGCAGCCAAGACACAGCAGCAGTGAGATTGGCCCTTTGCATGGACACTATGTGATGCACTTAAAACCTGCAAGGTGACACCAACAAGCTCAATCACAAAAACTGTTTTAAACGGGTTTATAAATCACTTTCACGTCCCATTATAAACCCAGGATGCATCTATGGACTGAGGCAACAATCATCCACAGCCTGTATCACCGCACAAGCACACAATGCACACATAAACAACGCCCCTCATTGGCTTCCTATGCAGGCCTAACTGCCCCTCGTTTACAGAGCTCACCACCAACCCTTCGCCACACGGCCTCCTGGGATGCCATTGTGAGCCTGTTCAGTTTGGTTTTCAATCCGGTCAATGAAGTCCCTCCAGAGTAGGACAATAACAAACTGCAACAAAATGATTAGCGGAAGAAAAAGAAAAAAATTATAGCACACTGCCGGCACTTCCAAATTCAAGCAAAGCATGAGCCGCTGCTATTGTGTTGCTTTCTCAGTTGCTTTCTCAGTTCGGCAGAGCTTCAGATCTACATTAGATGTACTTGGAATTGCTGTGTCACAAACACTGAGGTAAACAATGACAACCAAGTATGAAATGTAAATATGAGACTCGGACTTATGTGAACAGCAAAATGACACCCGAACAGACATTAAATTGGTTTAATATATACAGTGGTGTGAAAAGGTTTCCCATCCTGATTTCTTATTTTTTGGCATGGGTTACATTTAAATGTTTCAGATCAAATTTAACTTCAAAGATTACACAAATACTTAATTTGCAGTTAAGGGAAAACAAAATCCAAACCTACATGGCCCTGTGTAAAAACGTGGTTTATCACACCTGAGTTCTATTTCTCTAGTCACACCCAAGCCTGATTACTGCCACACCTGTTCTCAGTCAACCAATCACTTAAATAGGACCTGCCTACCAATGTGAAGTAGACCAAAAGATCTTCAAAATCTAGACATCATGCTGAGATCCAAAGAAATTCAAGAACAAATGAGAAAAAGTAATTGACATCTATCAGTCTAGGAAAGGTTATAAAGTCATTTCTAAAACTTTGGGACTCCAGAGGACATTGGACTGGCGTTGTTAAAGTCCTGACCTGAATGCTATTGAGATGCTGTGGCATATCCTTAAAAAGGCAATTCAAGCTCAAACTTCTGAATTTCATAAATTCTACAAAGATGAGTGGGTCAAGATTCCTCCCCAGCCCTGTAAAAGACCCATGCGAAGTAATCTCATATGTTTGATTGCAGTCGTTGCTGCTGCCTGTGGCCCAATCAGTTATTAAGTTTAGGGTGCAAACACTCGTGTTATCTTTTGACTAATATTTAAATTTGTTTGATGATTTGAAACATTTAAATGTGACAAACATGCACAACTATGAATTTGTTTTTTAATCAAGAAGGGCCAAACACTTTCACAACGCTGTGTGTGTGTGCGCTACGTATAACCAATATATTATTGGAAAAGTGCAACATAAGCCTACTTATTGAAAATGTCAATTTGACCTCTGTTCAGACTCCCTCATTTCATCTATTCAGTTTATAAACACAAAGTATGTTGCAAGAACGTGTAAATCCACACACAACTGGCACTTAGCAACTAGATAACTAAAGACAACAAACAACGCAACCAACGCTTTACGAAAGACATTAATAATTTGGGCAATTACCTGTTTGATCAGTTTCTTACACTGAGAAATGAATTTACTTGCGCTTCCTTCAAAGCAACATTCGTTTTTCCCTTCTCTATCTCCACAATTAATTAAACTGGAACTGCTTACTATATATATTCAAACTTTCATTGTAAACTTTCTACTTAAGATGGTGAAGATTAAAACGCCCATTGACACTTTTTTTTGCCATTTATTCGCATTCTGAATTGTGGTATAAGAAAATACCAAAATAGCCAACCGTTTTACACTGTATGCAAATCAACAAATAACACACCATTGTCTTTGCACAGCAGTCAGAAATCGAGACACGTGCCGAGTGTCATGACAACTGCAAAGCCGCTCTGATGTGACATTTCATTTACGAGCCAAAGCTTAAAACCTAAGCTTACCTAAAACTATTCTTCTGCTGCCTTGCAAGCACTGGTGTTTCTTTGTGGAAATACAAATCTCACTAAGAACTAAAAATCACAACAACAAAAAAATCCAGTATAGCATTTACATCACAACAAAAATTAGCAAATGACGAGTCTGCTTGCAAAATAAGTGTCCAAATTTAAAATGGAATTCCAAAGGACATACAAAAACAGTAAGGGCTGGTGGAACCACATTCAAACTGAATCCAAACTATTAGAGCTGTGCAAGCCAAAAAGTCTACTAAATCCCTTCTAACCAACTTCTACAAATCAGGTTTCGAGGGTTTGAAGGGATCATCAGTAATTCTGTTTTTTACTTCTATCACTGCCTCCTGTACCTGGGAGATGATGGCGAAATGCAGTTTGATCGTGCCCACTAGCACATCATCAGAAATACACTACCTGATTTGACCGCGGAGGTGGCTGACAGGACTATTGGGTGAAAGACGAGAGAGCGGGTGCAAATCCGTTAAGGGGATTTCAGTGGGATCCCTGCCTACAGTGACTCGTGTGTGTGGAGTCAGACCACACGCTATGACACGGCTCATTATCAGCCTGCAACTTGCTGCGAGCGGTTCACGTGAAAGCAGAGGTCAGCGGTGCTTACAGGTGGCCAGGAGTGCAAGGTGACACGCAACCTGCTGAAAAAGCTTTGCCACGTCTTAATAATATTCTAAAGTTTTACGTAACACTTCAAAATGTCAGGCTAATTTAGGATTTTTTTAAGGTAGATTACGGGTTAAATGCATTTGTGGCATAATGCAACTAATAAAGATCTTTTTTTTGCAATCCTATAAAATCAATAGAATCACACTGCACAGCATGGATCTAATAAACTTGCACGACATGTAGACTTCCACGAGGATGATGACACCTATAGAAATGTAGGCCATTACGAAAGTTATTATAGAAGAATAAAACAGCTTGAGCTAATGTGGTAAACAAAGCTGGATGAATCGGACTTTGGTAAATTAAGTTAGTGCCTTATCATGCTGATAAACCGTTTCATTGAAAAATTGCTCACTGTATGGCATAGGACCACCACCAGTCATTTTTTTGTCTGGGGAAGCCCAAAATCTTACAATGTTTACCAAACATTAGGTTATGGTGATATAGTGAAAGTGAACAGGGCCATTTTTTGAGGATTCTGGATTAGGTAGGGTGTCAAATTAACACAAAAAATGAGTTGTCGAGTATATGAAACTGTGTTAATTGCCAGTTCAGCCAATGGTAGGTGAGACAAAAGGTTAGATTTAGGCCTTCTGGATTTGTGTTGTCCTGGCAACATTGTAAAATTGGATAATACATTTTTTAAAGCGTTTTCTTCCCACTAAAATAATTTTAACATGCCAATTCTGCCTATAACTAAAATTTGTATTTTAATACTTTTAATAGCATTAAAAATTTTTAACAGTCTCACTGCAAAGGCGCAAATATCAGTAACATTTTTAATTGAATTTAAAAAAGGTCTTTCGTTTATGGCAAATAGTGTAGTGACGCATGAAGCACAGCTGAAGTCACTTTCAAACAGAAAAACTTTCTGTTGGTCAACAAGGCAAATCAGTAGAAAGAAAAACGTTAACCCATTGAAATCTGCGTTGGGAAATCTTTCACTCTCACATGAAATTCTCAATAGCATAGATTCTGTTGAAAGTAGAAATGTTTGGGGATCAATATTATCTTTGTACTGAACCTGGAATATTCATGTATGAGATTTTTTTTAAAAACAAAAGAAAAAGATGTGTCACCAAGTTACAGCACTTACCTCATCTGGGTCTCTTGTTTTTTGTTTTGATCGCTTCCCAAAAATACAAGCCAGGTCCGTTTCACTGCGACTGGACAAGTCCTTTCCTGTGAGAAAAGGTTAAAAACATGGAGACTTTTTATAGATCTTTGACATTATTCCACACAATAGAGCATGCGTGTAAACATTGAGTTTATTTGAGCTTCAATGTGAGGGGACGAGATTTCATTTCAACCTGCACTTCTGTCAAATCATCATGCACAATAAAATGTGCATTTAAAAGACATCATCGATGAATACTTTCTGATTTAAAAAGAGAAAAGTGTTAGTGTATTTCACAAACGTCTGGAGAGATGAAAAGGAAATGTTTCCGGTCTCAACCTGTTGACAAAAGGATTTTTTTTAGTGGCTATCAAATGTTCAACTATTGATTTAAATGGATAAGGGTCACAGGACGGTTTTGAACTCCAGCCGAGAGGAAGGTTTAGAGGTAAAAAAAAAAAAAAAGGGCACGTTACATGGTCGCAGGGGATGAAACGGCTGAGGAAAAACAAACGGTGGAGGGCCTGCCCCACCTCACACCTCCCGTTTTCCAGCAGCTCAAAGGCTCCAGGAGTGCCTGGGCGCCCGTCTCAGCCGCGAGTCCTGTTCGTACAGCTGCATCCTCTTCCTCCAAGCAGCTCCTGATAACACTCGCTTATTTATTGCTCTAGGGTCTTTTTCAGCATGGCTTTCAAAGGGGAGACCTTGCATTCAAGTAACCAAGGTATCCTGTAAGCAGTCTAAACAAAAGGCCAGGCCGAAAAAGCTTTCCACTGATCACAGTGGACATCAAGTGGAGCCCAAAAATGACCTTTTTACTTTTGGAAAAGAGATCTATCAACTAACAAAGGTTAGTTTTGGGTGTAACTATAAGTGCCACAGAAAACCTTTAGAGGATTAACTAAACCAAAAATAATTGTACATTTGAATCATGAGGACTGGAGATTTCAAGCCTCCAAAATGATACAAATGTACCATAAAAGCAGTCCATAACGACTCATGAAAACCTAGAATATATATGCACACAAGTCATATGATAGCTCCAGTGAGCCATTATTATTGATATGTGACCAAATTATTGAATTAAGTGAGTTGAACTCAAATATCAGATGAGATTGATTTGTAATGAATCACTAAATCAGCGAGTTGAATGATCCATGAATTGCACCAATCTATTCTAACATACAAGCCGCTTTTATGAAATGAGTCAACCAATTTCATATTCTGAATGCAAATCTGTGGCCATATTCACAAAACATCCAAAGGCTAAAAGTAGCTCCTAAACATGCATTGAGAAGAAGCTCTTAAAAACAATGGCTGTGCAAGCCATCATTTTAGGATTAATAGCATTTTTGCTCCAATAAAATTCCACAAAGAATTTTAGGACTAAAACCAGCTCCTAAATCAATGAATAGTCAAGACCAAATCACAAAAAAAAAACTAAAATGGCTGTTACTGGCACCCAAACACACTTCACACCATTGAGGCTATAGGCAATAGAGTCTTGGGTGCGGAGCCTTTTCTTCATAAATACAATAAATATTTGATTTAAAGATATAATCTGCAATGATAGCCTTGTGCGCAGCTTCAGTGGCCAGAATTTGAGTTTCGGCTCATGGAACTTTCCTGATCCTGTCCAACTTTTCTCTCTTCTACTTCGCAAAGTAGTACTATGTTTTTTTGAAAAGGTAGAAAAGTACAATAAGTTTATTTGGTGTGCTGTCCAAGAATTTTTATTCCAAATCCAGAGTGCTCCCCCATATCCCCGGCTGAGAAGAGGAACCAGCCGAGAGCGAGTTGTCGGGTGATGGAGAGATACAGAAAAGTTGAGGTAACTAGGTGAGTCAGCTGTGTATATACAGTATATGCGGCTCATTTCAAGCCGATTAGATCGTTTGAATATGCTCCTTACGACATTTGACTACATTTTATTCGAATATGGCAACATAATACCTCATTATGCAATATTTCTATGATTAAATCACTGACCCAACAGCCAATCACAGTGTTCATAGTTACTAAGCGTGTTGACATAATCCATAGTAACGAGGTCAACCCAACCCTTTCTCTTAGCTTAAGATTTCTCTCGGTTCCTTATTCACAAAGCTGCTGAGACCAACTTTTTACTATATTTTAAGAGGAAACTCTTACCCATTTAAGAGAAACCTTAGTGGGAAGATAAAACGTTTTGTGAACACAGACCTTTCATTTCTGTGAACAACAAGAACTTTAGTGTTGTCACATCACAAGGTGTATGGAGCCTTTTTTGTCATTTTAGAGATCGACAGACTCGGTCATCATTCAATGTGGTTCTACTGAAAGCAGTATTAAAATCAAATCAATTTAAAAACAAAATGCCTTAAAAGTGTCTGAAAGCCATCTAGGATTTTAGTCAAGCAGTGCACATGAGGTTATGAAATCCTGTTTGAGAGCAAGGTCACCGGTGAGATGGCAACGAATGTGACGGAACTCTGGCCAAACCAGATTAACAATCACAGAGGCTTTATTGGATCGACTTGCTAATCTGACAAGTGAAATACTAATTGACTGCATCATAAGACACCTGGATAAGTTCTAAGCTTTTCAGTTGAAATTAAATGAGCAAAGAATAAAGCCTTTCTGCAACAGGAAGGTGACGAAAATGATCAGGGAGTGTTTTGGGGGTTTTTAACTACTTGAGCAGGAAATCGTAATGATGAAAATATTATACGTACTGGTTTGTTTCTCAAAAGAAATCAGGTTAATTATTAATGAAGGGGTCCAAAACTGTTCCGTTCATCTGAGTAACAGCTTGGCCCACTCAAATGATGAAGTGCTTGCAGTTCAGCTCACATCAAGAAATGCTGGATCAGTTGATAAATGGGCAGCCAATTAAATCTGGGTTACTGGTTTACGCTGCTTGTGTCTGAGATGGGCGCTGGAGACGCTGGTGCCTTTCTCCTGTTCTGAAAGCCATCAATCTTTGAAACAAGCTACCTCCATCCTGTCTAGAGCGGGCTCAGCTTGCTTCCATTCTAAAGGACCAGTTAATAGAAATGTGTCTATATATACACACACACACACACAGTAATACCTTGAGATACGAGCATCCCAACATATAAGTATTCCGAGATACGAGCAAGCCTTCAAACATTTTTGCTTTGAGATACGAGTAAATATTTGAGATACAAGCAGCTTACAGACACCGACGCAAGGTTGTCGAGTAATTGCATATGATCTCCCCTAGAGGGTCACCTTGGTTTTACAGCGGGAGGTTACCAGGGGCAACGAGTGATTCACAAGTATTATTGCGAAGCAGCAGGAGTCATGCGTTCAATAATAATAATAATAATAATATGGTGCTATTCAATACACTACACAGGAAGAAACACTACACTTCCGTATTGTGTTTACATTATCTACATTATCCCTCCCTCCTCCGCACATGCTGCCATTAGCCGCTAGTGTATCGTCTGTCTCGTTGGTAATAACTTGTAATTAAAACCAAATTTTATTTTATACCATAGGAATTCTTTTATACGATAACTTTTGTGTGTGTGTGTGTGTGTGTGTGTATGCGCGCGCATGTTTTTATAGCGATAAAAAACATGTTTTTTTCCATTGTTCCATTGAGTTTTTTTAGAGGGTCGTAATGGATAATTTTTTTTCTGTTATCTCTTATGGGAAAAGATTATTTGAGATACGAGCAATTCAAGTCACAAGCTTGGTCCTGGAACGGATTATGCGTTTATGGATTATATTGTATCTCAAGGTATTACTGTATATACACATACAAACACACAGGAATTATTATTAACAAAATCTTCAAAAGGACAGCTCTTTGTTTAAATAAGAAAAGAATATGATTTCTGGTCCAATGAAAATAATATTACATTTTCTGTTTAAAATTGTTTTTAAAAGATATCTTACCATTCAAAAGTTAGAAAGAAAAGAAAACTTAGCGTGGACAAATTCATTTGATCAAGTTACAGTAGATATTAGATTCAATGAATGTTCAGCATTTATTTGAAATGTAGCACTGTTTCCATACAAATATAAAGCAGCACAACAACATGGAGCATTTCATCACTGATAAGGTTTCTTGAACACTAAATCAGCGCAAGATCATGCGACACTAAAGAAATTGCAGCCTTGCGTCACAAGAACGAATTTCATTTTAAGACATTACAATAGAAAGATTATTTTAAAACGATATTTCACAATATTATTGTTGATTAGATAAACGCAGCCTTGGTGAACTAATACTAGCATTTAAAAATCTAAGATTGTCCACATAAAAAAAAAAAAAAAAAAAAAAAAAAAGTGTTTAACACATTTTAAAGTGTTATAGTCTCTAGGCTAACTAAAGTATTTATTTTAACTTTAAAATGAGTAGCACATTTTAAAACATTAGATATAACTACCGGTAGTTCATCTCAGCTAAATCCATTTAAGGCCTTAACCTGGTAATGGCTTTGGTGGGGCGTACCTGGGAAACGTACAAAGGGCGAGGCATTCTGCGGGTTACAGATCAACTAATATCAGCAAAAGGTGATCCAATCATCAAAGCCTCCACAGGGGACATGGGCGGAACCCCGACGCGCCGACACGAGGAAAATGCCATGACAACAAACTACAAATCCATTAGCGGTTGTAACAACCAGTGTCATATTTGTCCTTTCAAAGACGGTTGGACATCTTAGTTCTACTTTCAGACACAGCAACAGAAATCTCAAACAGACCGTTACGGATCAAATTACTGATCGTCACACATTCAGAGAAGAGAGTCTTCTTCTGGGAATTCATTTAACAATAAAATAAATAATAAATAACGATTTCAGCAGAATACTGCGCCAATATTTTTACTATTAAAAGAAGAGTGCACCTAAAAATAAATTGACATTTACGTTGTTCCAAACCTGTTAGCACTTCTTTTTTCAGCAGGACACAAAAAAATAAATTGTAAACAAAACAGCTTTGGTTTAAATTGACTTGCACCATATTTTTACATAAAGTCATACAATTTGGAATGACATGATGGTCAGGAAATAATGACAGAATGTTTATTTTTGGTGGACTCTTTAACGTCAAAACAGTCTAAAACAGATACTTTTACAATAGGATGTCACACCAAGAATGGGGGTTTTACTAATGAGCTTGAATGATGCTTTTTCACCTCAGGAAGACATAAAATGAGACTTAAAGAGACAGAGGGTAACGCAACCAATCAAAGTAGAGCTGAGGTCATGGACGTGAGGTTAGTGAGGTAGCCCAATTGTCACCGGGGGTCATGATGAGGTTGTGTGTGAGATGTCTGTCTCATGAGACATCCAATGAAAGTGCGGTCTTCCTTCTTGTAGTTAAACAAAGGATTTAAACAGAGACAACGACGATGACAACAACAACAGCATTGTTCTGGACGCAGAGTTATCTGTGGGACTCATCAAGTGCTGATTGAGGCCATTTTGAGTAGTAAGAGCACTGGCCCGTGCTCCTCACAGGAAACAGGAAGTCGAGCTTAGGAGCGGAATGCCACGGTGTCCACTCAGGTGATAAGAGACGTTGAGTTTTTCCCCAACATTCCAGACATTTTTCATAAACATCCATCATGGAAAATGAGACACGGTCTAAAAATACGACCCTTAAAAGTGTCACAGCATCATGAATGTTTAGACCCGAGGCCAAATAAATTTCCCACTCATAGAGACCACCAACAAACATCAGGCCGCCCCGTTTTCAATGTTTGGAAGGATATGAGCCATTGAGCAGAGGTCAACTCTACATGGCATGATCAAACTCAGGCTACTTGTTTGTCTACATGGTAGTCAGAAATCACGAGCTTCACGAAGTGACTCCCTGTACTAGGGGCGGCAAAAGCTGCTGGTTAAGCTGACCGCCAACTTGATCACGCTGATCTACTGCAGCACTGACCCGTGAGCTTTTACTACATATGCCAAAGCATACAAAGTTCAGCTACTGAACACAGGAAGTGATGGAAGGGGACTTTATTTATAAAGGAAATTGAAAAATGCACAAGCTGCATGAATGTTTTTCAAATTAACACGTCATGTAGGCTATTTAAAAAAAAAAAAAAAAATACAATAAAAAAAAAAACTTAAATAGACTTAAATGACTATATAGAGATCAACTCAAGTCTCTTTACAAACAGACCAATCACCGAATATAAAAAGACAAGTGATAAATATTAGATAAAGAACTTTTTCAATAAAACTGTATGAAGACAACTTCTCATTCTCAGCAGTGGTTCTCAAACAGGGGACCTCGGGGCCTCAAGATGACAAAACAACTACAAAATCATTCTTTGAAGAACTAGACCTACAGCTAACATTTAAGAATATGATTTGAACATTTAAAAGTATGAAAAATCCTGCAACACTAATTCATTTTATCAGCTACAAACTGCGAGAGAGAAAGAAATATTGCACTTGTACTATTAATTATTTTTATTATTATTTTAAAAAAACTAGAAGGGTTATAGGGCATTTGAATATTGTTGTGGAAAAGCTGCCTTGGAGTAAAAAGGTTGAGAACCATTGTTTGCTCTGTAAACGTTCTCTGACGCACAATGTCAGATTTTTGCAAGATTTTGCTCACCTTTAGTGAATTTCATGTAATGGACCCTTTTCTTTGATGTCTTTGATTTCTCTTCCAAACTAAATCCTTGTTCCTCTGTGGTGTCTGAAAGTACACAGCAAGATTAAAATCACAATAAACAGGCATCACACAACATTGTTTTTAGCATAAGAGTGATTCACATTAAAAAGTGACATGAAAACCACAGACGGTATACGTTGAAATGACCACAATCCAGGTCATTTCAACATCACAATAGCACCACCTACTGAACATGAAGTAGAATTGAATACTTTCAAAATCACAAACAACCAAACTGACTTTTAACACAAGTGGTTCTTTGCCTTTTATGTTCAAAATTCAGCTTACTGTCAGTGCTGCTCTGTCCATGGCAGTTGTTAAGCTCAGCAAGCAGTTGATTAAAATCATCCTGGTGGGCAATCCAGTTGTCCTAACACAAACCCACAAAAGCAAGATTGATGTGACTAACAAGGATTCATAGTAAATTTAAAAACAGACACACACAAAGCAAAATACAGTCGCTCAAAGAGGAACAAAGAAAGTGTAATGATTTCTCACCTCATTGTTTACAGCAGTGCCCAGACCCATCTTGTTGTTCTTGACTTTAACCTTAACATGTTCTGTAGACCCCTGTTCAGTCTTGCCGAGACCCTGCCATCCAAACAAACCAGAAAAAACATGTGAGGACATAAAAATAACTATTAGAATCATTACATTTCCACACAAGCAAGACGTGCACAGCATCTGATATAACATACTGTACAGTAGGTACTACATTTGGTTTTAAACTTACTTCACAATTACTAAAAAAAGCATGAATGTGTGAAAACTACATCAATCATGTTACAGCAATATAGTTCCAGCGTGAATTACAAATCATCCAACAAACAACACTAATAAAACAAGAACAAAGTCATTTCGGCTGATCTGATTCTGAAAAAAATTATTCCTTCATATTGCACCATCATTTTGAGAAAGTTGATATTTTAAGCTTTGAATTATTAAAGAAAGTTTTTACTAGAAAATCCTTTTTTTACAGGCGTCTCCAAGTCTCCAAATAAAAAAAATACTTTGAATCCATTGAATTACTCAAAAAGACAAAAACCGTCCACCCGCCAGCCATTCGAACCTATGATTTTCTCTGATTGAAATATCCACACCCAATCATCATTTTACACATTCTAATTCTCAGTATTAAGCATGATATCCAACACTTTTAAATTAATATTTAAAGTAAAAGTTATTCGACAAAATTACATTTCCTTAATAGCCCAAACACAGGCTTTACTCCCATCAAACATAAATTGTCATTCTACTAGAGCCTCCCCTGAGAACATCATGAATCCCATCTCCAACCAGACCGAACTGGAATTAATATTGTGACCTGAATTGTTGTCAATATAATAATCATGCACTGTTTGGCTGTTGGCCAGAGGAGAACTGATCCCCCGACTGAGCCTAGTTAAAGACAGTCTCCAAACTAGTGTCAGGAGAAAGATTGAGCATTAAACACGTTATTTCTTCCATCATGTTGCAAACATTCTTATCAGAATAATTTCTGTTAAGCTAGTGAATATTTTTAGAAAGCCATTAACAGTGATATTAAGCAATAATATGCTTTTTTTCCTTTGTTTTATATAATGACCATTAGGAGGTGCTCCAGGAATGTTTTTTTTTATTGAATTTTAAATTTTACGAATTATACGTTGAGGAAAAAGAGTGACGCATGTTTGTTGCGTTTTACTGTGTAATGAGAGTTCTGTCTTTATACAAATTTCTCTCAACATGATAAATCACCTGCCTGCCCGGACAACGGATTATACTCTCCACGGTATAACCGTGATCCGCGCATCACTGCTGTCAATATAGTGTTATGTCAAAACACTCATTTAGTTAGTTTTAAGTGAAACCACAGTAATCCTGATAGTATTCCAAAAATTGTCAATTTTTGACAAAAAAATAACTATAACCAGATTACTTGGTTTTTTGAAGTAACTGTAACAAATTGCAGTTACCAGATGTTTGTATCCTGATAACGTAACACAATTACATCTATTCCGTCACTTCCCACCCTGAAAACACATTATGCAACAGTTCTTGTTTTTATAGAGTAACACTATATGATTTGACAGTGTATTTATAAAATATTAAAATACATTTCACGGCTAATAAATGTTTTTTTCTCTGCCAGCCTACATTGCTAAAAAAAAAAATCAATTAAAATGTAACTTTTTTTTGTCTTTGGTAATTCCGAGGCATAAAGGTTCAAGAATAAATAACAGAATATTAAAGTTTTCGAGTCATAATTACATTAAGGAATATGAGGCATTACTCATGTTTTGGAAAAAAGGGATAAAAATTGTTTGTTACTTAAACAGATATACCTTAATTAAATATGTTTTATTGATATTATAAACTTATGTGTCTGAAATAAAAATGAAGTAAATGTAAAGACGTGGCTGATGTCAAGGCATGTGACATGACAACCTTCTTAAAGCTTTTGATTTTAAGTTCAGGATTTTTTGTGAGCTAAATTTAATACATTCACTACAGACATTTGACATGTTTTTCTTCAGCCAGTGTTACCTTTCCTTTGGCCCAGCCCATTCGTTCCAGCATCTTCTGCCCAAATTTAGACTCATCTTTGCTCCACGTGCTGTTTCTAGGGTCCACAGACCACTTCTGTTTACTACGTGCTAATAAAATATACAAATTGTGAGAGATACAAGTTCACAAACAATAAACGACAACATTAATAACAGACATAATAGTTTCATGTTACGTTTCTATCAGGATTTTTTTTAATAAGTCACAAGACTATTGTGTCTATAAGAAAATATATAAAGAGGAATTATTTGACATTAGTTGCCAATTCATGATTCGCCCTTATGATTAAAGGGGTTGTTAGCCTGCTAGCGAACATGCTAAACAACGCGGAGGAATGGAAGAATGACTTTAATATACAGGTTTCATACAAGTCAAACGCACATGCCTAATTCAATTGTACAAAAAG
Organism: Rhodeus uyekii; assembly: GCA_037043235.1. NCBI lineage: Eukaryota > Metazoa > Chordata > Actinopteri > Cypriniformes > Acheilognathidae > Rhodeus > Rhodeus uyekii. Next base: position 1,033,205 of record JAWRVZ010000121.1, read on the forward strand.
CGATAACGAATATATTCCAACATGTAAAATTACTGTAAAATACATTTCAAATTGTAAACTCACGTTCGGCGAGCATTGACATCGTGAGGGTCCTTGAACACGTGGAGGAGCAGGCAAGGTGTCCTATTTGTGCCTGATTAAAAAGAGAGACTGTATTGGTGTTCTTCTCAAGCATTAAAATATTATTATATGATATATAATTATTTAAAACTACAGAAAACTATTTAATAAACACGAATTTAGATTGTTTACGCCATTATTACCCTACACGTCATCGTATTTCAACCCTTTTGTAACAGTAGATGGCGTAAGTGTGTTAACTCCTCAGATGAATGGAGTCAGAAAAAATATTGAATTAAACTAAAAACTGTTGATAACTTCGCAAAGGACATATTTTAGCGTTCCGTTTCTTTATATGTGTTTGTGTGTGTGTGTTATAACTGGTAGCTAATATCAGGATCTTAAAACTAACATTTGTATTGTAGTACTAACTGCAACTCTGGTTTGCCAAAGTTGCTTAAATTTGTGCTGTTTTTAAAGTAATTAAGATGACAATAATATCAATGAAAAGATTAAATATTTAATGTCTATAAATGACAATCCCCATATATATTGGCATCTGTTACTGTGGTCCTTATGAATAAAGTTTCCTGTGGAAAATGTTTTTACTGAGCTCTTCCAGACTGTTACTCTCTTAAGTCTCTAAGCATTGAGCTAAAGATTAAGTAATTACCATAGCAACCAATGCAGGGGTATCAGATACTGATGACGCTGAACAAACAGATCAAATTTCATTACTTGCGAAATTACACTGTAGACAGTAAGTCCAGAAGATTAGATTTGAAAACCCAATCAAATTCATGTGCAATGTTAGCAAAGTAACTTGCACTTGTAATGTGCTTCATATCTTAAAAGCATATTTAACAAAAGAACTGTATTTACACATAGTATAATATAATAAAATGCCACTGAAAGAGAGCACAAGAAGGTTCAATGGGTTTCTGTACAGGAGCCTAGGGTTCTTGGCTCAAAATGGCAAAAAGGTTCTATAGAACGAGCTGCTTTATGAGCTGTTTAATACAAGACATTTAATACAAATATAAATGAATTAAAACAAATTTAATTAATTCAAAATAAACTGTCAGGAAAACAGTAATGTCTCTCCTCTGGTGCAAAAAGTTTTTTTCTTTTTCACAATAGTGACATTTTGACTCAAGCTCCATTTGTGAACCTTTTATTTCATTGCCTGAAAATTGAGTCCAATTGCTGTTTCTTAGGCAGGACTTAATTATTCATGGTTTGCACAGCTGTACTTTTTATACATGTGTCTAAATTGCAGAGATAACATATACAGTATAATCATCCATAAATATCATAACGTCACAAGCCTGTAATTACCTTCAAATTTATTGAGCTCTCTAATTATTGGGTTTATTTCAGTTTTACCCACAAGCTAAACCACAGTAATTACCAGAGAATCCTTTTGTCTTTTTCAAGACAGAAAACATCTTAGAGAAGAATGACTGCAAATTGGCTTGATTTCTGAAAATGAACTGAATTAATAATCTACATATGAATGATTTATTTACTTAAGACATATTTAAATATAGTTGGATATAGTAAGGTATCATATTCAAGGTCAAACTCTTTAAAGGTGGATTGAGAAATACATTCTTACAAAGGTTGAAATGTCTTGTTCCATTTTGGACAACACGTACAGTAATCTCACTGCAATGAACAGTATGTCATTAAGGAGGTGAGGGCTGATCTTTATCTTAAAGTTGAAGAGTTCATCTGCTGTCTGTGGTGATATACAGTGAAAAAAGAAGGGTCTGAGTGATTAATGTTACCTGCTGCTGACGTCTTATTGAATTCCCATTTCACTGGTCATTGATCCTGCTGTACGCTGCACATCCTCAGAGGTGAAAATGTCACAGATTGAATTTCCATTAGCAATCACTCAATTGTGGCAAAAAAGGGATGTACTTCAGCTTTCAATGTTCATCTGAAAATAATACATGCACTTTGGTGCCCTGTTGCTTTTAAAATGCATTAGAGGCACAAATCGCATTTTTTTTTATTTTATTTTTTTAAATAGGTGCCAGCTTCCCTGGGAGCAAAGGAGGTCTCAGGGGCTGAAGCCAACAGTGGAGCAGACTCTGGAGTGGACTCAGGGTCTGGAGCGGACTCTGGAGTGAACTTGGTGGCTGGAGTGGACTCTGGAGTGGACTCAGAGTCTGGAGTGGACTCAGGGGTTGGAGTCCAGACTGGAGTGGACTCTGGATTAGACTTGTGCTTGGAGTGGACTGGGGGTTGGAGCCGACACTGGAGCAGAGTCTGGAGTGGACTCTGGGGTTGGAGCTGACTCTGAAGGGGACTCGGAGTCTGGAGTGGACTCTGGCGTGGACTCTGGAGTGGACTCGTGCTTGGAGTGGACTAGGGGGTTGGAGCCGACACTGGAGCGAACTCTGGAGCGAACTCTGGAGTTGACTCGGGTATTGGAGTGGACTCTGGAGTGGATTCTGGAGTGGACTCAGGGGTTGAAGCTTACTCTGGAGTGGACTCCGGGGCTGGAGTGAACTCTGGAGTGGACTTGGAGGCTGTAGTGAACTCTGGAGTGGACTCGGGGTTGGGTCAGACACTGGAGCGGACTATGGACTGTGCTCAGGGTATGAAGCCCACACTGGAGCCAATATTGGAGTGGACACTGAAGATGACTCAGGGGCTGAAATCAATGTGTGTGTGGCCAAGACACACATGTGTATGAAGCCAGTAGGGACGTTACAACGTTCCCTGGGCTGAGCTTTGGAATTTCCCTCTCGATGGTAGGCTCGGGAACTTCACTCAATATAACAAACTCAGAAATTTCTCTCGATGGAACGGACTGAGGAATTTTACTCACAGGAACCATTGTGATTATTCGTATTCGATGATGCTAAATCCATCTGTATCAGGTCCTGCATTCTGTCGCGGTGTTTGGCTGTAGTGAATCGCACGACTCAGGAGACAAATAAATAAATCTTTAATATACTACGCCACAAGAAAACATAACTACTTTACCATAAACAAGTCTAAACATGAATAAACTCAAAACATGACAGATATGTTATATAAAATATAAAGTAAGTCATTTTAAACTTATCAAAAATCAGTTTTTAATATTTTTAACAATTGTTTGTGAAAAATTATGAAATCAAGTAAATCTCCTTCGATTTGTCTTTTTTCTTTTTTTGCAAACAGATTTTAGGTTGACTGCAAGTTATTAAAGAAAAGATTGAGAAAAGCTTTACACATAAAATGTAATTTTGAAGTTTGACAAAGTTTAGCAACAATATATTCATGAAAAGTAAAAGAAAAAGAAAAATCCATTCAAAAGACAGTCATCAGACCATAGCAATATGGATGTTTATACATGGTTGTTGTGTATGATTGCTGTGTGTTTCCATACCAATATGTTCCTATGTAGCAGCTGCAGAGTTTTTTGGCACTCCCCCCTCTAAGGAACCAACCAGGAACTTTTATATTATTATCCATACTCATCACTGACAGATTGCCAGCTCTGATATCCAAAACAGCAGACTCCTTCCTCTTGGTTGAGAGGCGTGTGCATGAGGAGGTGTGTCGAGCCAGTCACTGGTTACACAACATGACACGCCTCAACAGGAAGTGAAGAAAGTGTGTTCTGCACCACCTGACATTTGAAGTTTGTTGCTCAGTTCTGGGAAATACAACGGGGTTTCTTGAATTAGGTGTGCAAAAACACCTGAGAAAAATGAGTTATGCTGTTACACAGTGCCATGCAAATGAGTGTTATGCAATGTTTGCAAGACATTTAGATTATAAACATTGCTGTCATCTAAAAGGGGTAGATGGATGTTCACAGCAATAATAGGATTTGAAAGTTGAAAGGTTTTACTGTAAAAACTCAACGTCAAAGAAACTGCCTGCAGAAATGTCTTTATATAATTCAGTAATTAATTGTATTCCCTGTCTCAGACCTGACACCTGATTTTTCATAATTTCTACATTATATAATATAGTATAATATATAATATACATTATATAATGTAATATTACGTTATTATAATATATTGTAATATTTATTATACTTACACTAAGTTACTTTTGGCTCTCTCGCCAAAAAAAGAATAATATCAAAACTGCATGTGGAAGAACATTGTTTTGGTTGTGCTTTAGCTTTGCATAACTGCACAGAAATAATTTTATATATATATATATATTTATATATATACATTTATTTTATATATATGTATATAAACTTCTTTTTGATGATGTACTGACTCATTATTTAATCATTATTGCATCTTTAAATAAAATCAACTTAGAATTGATAGTGTTATAAAGTTTTACAGCTTCATTTAGGCTAAATTTGCAAACATTTGAAGTTTTTAATTCTATTTGCTTTTAAAATCTTAAAGTGTATTATTTATTATTGAAAATACAATATAAATAATTGTGTCTATTTAATAGTTTGAAGATTTTTTAATGCATATTGCTGTCAAAACCACTCAAATCATTCATATTTATCTATATATATTTTTAAATAGTATTAATAATGATGGCTGCTATTATTATTATTCCATTTTATTTACCTTAATGTTAGTTGACACCAACAAAAGTAACTTTTTTCAGTTGTAAATATCTTCTTAAATGTAACAACTGCCCATTTTCACTTTTTCTCCAAAGGCTTTGCCTTTCATCACAGTTTGATGGTCAAGTAGAAGTCATGTTTGCTTTAATGCATAACTCATACCAGTGAAGAATCCAGACAATGTGATGCGTGACAACCTCTACATTCTACAGAGATGTGAGGAAATGACAATGTATAAACAAAACGTTGCTACAGTGTTATTAAAAAAAGTATTTATAATTATGTCAGACACAGAAAAAAGTTAAATAAACCTGTTAATAATTTGGTTACAGCACAATTTCTTCGAAAATGAATTACTTTGAGTATAAACCCGTCTGTGTAGTTTTTTGTCACATTACTTTGTCACACCGTTGCTCACATTGAGCAACAGTGCAGACAAACAACGTTATTTGTGTTCACATATCACATGATCATACGTGACATGAGGTACAATTTCATTTGGAAGAACGGCTGACAGTTAAAATGGTCCTCAAGTGATACTTGGCAAGTGAATAATTCTCACATTACGGGTGGCAAAGTGGCTTCTTTGCCAAGCAACCCACCACAAAGCCAAACTACGCAATCTTTTTTCCCCTTTAAGAATTTTTACACTAACTTCCTCTATTGTAACATGATCTACAGTCAGTCAGCGTTGCCAAGTACTTACATAACCTATTTATCATATAACTACCACCCATCTTACTGCCCCAACAAGCCTTTGTTACGGCGTTAACTGTACAAACAGGCATTATATAACTTGCTTTCAAAGAAAAAGGAGACATGTCTAAGGCACTAAAATATGGATGTGGCACGACTCCAATCAAAACATACAGACATTGCTGCGGATTTGGAAATTAATAAAAAAAGGTTCAATGATCACCTAAAGAGATTATAGTCTTAAATCAATGTATTATGTTTAATCACCTTGACATGCAAAGCAATATGAATGTGCATTAATGCACAAGTCTTGATTTGTCCAGTCATTATCGCAGTAAGAAAACAGTGGAAATCAAAAAACGGATCATATTTCCCACAGAAGTTACAAATAAAATGTTTAAGATGACTGGCGCAGCAACACAGATTATACATTTAAAAAGTTATAAGTTGTTTTTTTTAAACCCCAACAACAAAAATAAATTGACCTCATGAAAACGAAAGACAAAGCACAATGTTAAAGATACAAAAAAAGCTTTATTGACAAGTTTTGTAATCAAAACATGGATGCAAAGCTTAACTAAACAATAATTTAAATTTGTTTCCCACTCTCCCCATCATACGGGATAATATATTCCCTGTGGGAAAGCATTTTAGGGCAAGATATGCAAGATATAAGAGAAATAGCATTGAACAAAAATCAACTTTATTAAAAGTGTGGAGCAAAAGTCTGAATAAATAGATAATAGTGCACAAGAGAGGGAAAGCAACCAAGAGCGATATGATAAACGACGTTATCATGGCGACCCCTGCTTTCCCCGAAGACCTACAATTGAGTCCCTCCCTGTTTAAACCACAGAATCTTTTGTCTGTTTATTTTAGAACGGGCTACAGCGATTCCCATTAGTCTGAACACAGCCTTTATGCTCATTATGTTCTTCGACAAAGGTACTGTAAAATTATCTTAAATAGAACACAAAAAAATAACAAATAGAAAAGAAACAGTAGAAATTGGAAAGCTACGTTTTAGGTGCCGTGACAGTCATTTTTGGACTTTCATGTCTGTTTGGTTTATGTTGCATGAATGATCCTCTGTCACTAAATGCAAAGCACAAGAGGATCACGTCAGATTTAAATGCATTCCTTTTCTACTTTCACCTTTTATAATACCAGAGCATCTCGGATGGTTTTCCACCCTCACTAGAAAAGAGACCCGACCTCTTAGTATAATCTGCAATTATACATACAGACGCCACAAAAGAGAACAGGAATATGACTATTTACAGACCATGGATCTCTCTTCTGCATCAGTATAAATCTTTGTAATATATAGTACATGTTTTCATTGTCCATGAGCAGCGATGCGGGAGTCTGAGCCGATGAAGTTGAGCATCGTCTGGACCAACTCTGGTAGATCGTAGTCGTGCTTCCAGCCCCAGTCATGGCGGGCATTGGAGTCGTCGAAGTTCATGGGCCAGCTGTCAGCTACGTAGACAAAAACAAGATCACACTCAATATTTTGCACTAAAATATTTGATGGTTCCAAGTTTGGATTTATAGGCTCATACCTATAGCTTGTCGTACAGAATCAATCTCATATGTGACCTGAAGGTCAGGCAGCTGTTTCTGGACCTCATTTGCAAGTTCCTCCGGAGTGAAGCTCATGGCGTTGATGTTGTAGGTGCGCATACTGAGCGTTTCCGCCGGTGCCTCCATCACCTCCAGAGTGGCCCTCAAGCAGTCATCAATGTACATCATGGGCAGCCGTGTGTCTGGCTTCAGGTTGCACTCGAACTTGCCGGTCTTGACGGCGTCGTGGAAAATCTGCACGGCATAGTCTGGAAAAGTAAAAAGAAACAGATTTTCATGACTCAGTGCTGTTTTTTGGCCAGCAGCCTCACTTATCTAGCTATAGCAGTCAAACAGTAACAGCTGTAAAAGTCATTTTCAGGTTTTCACATGTGACTTTAGGCAGTAGGAGGTGTGGTTCAAATAGCTGGCTGGCATTGGTGCAGGCTATCAGTAGATCTAAAAATACTCAAAGCGAACGAGACCCTGTTCGGAGCATGTGCCCGTTGCATAACTTCATTTACGTACGTGAACAAGGTCATGCGGCAAAAACACAGATGGAGCAGAGTGCGCCCTACCTGTTGTGCCACCGCCTGGCTGTGAGTCAGCAGAGATTATACCGGGGTACCGCAGGCAGCGGAAGTCAAGGCCATAGCGGTGGTGGTAGTACTACATAAAAAAGAAATAATTATGGCTAAATGTTAACATTCTGAGTGACATAAGGCACAGAAAACAGGTGAAATACTTTTGCTATTTACTGAAATATGGGTGAGACACGTCTTACCTCCCCCATGAGCTCCGCGTGGACTTTAGAGACGCCATATATGGTGCGTGGTCTTTGCACACAGAGGTCAGGAGTGGGGTTTCGAGGTGAAGTTGGTCCGAAGGCACCAATGGTGCTGGGCACAAAGAGCCGAAGCCCATGTTCTGCTGCAATGTCTAGGATGTTGTGTAGTCCTACAGAGAAGAAAAGATCATGAATTAATTAGCATTTCATTTGCTTACCTTTTCTACCCAAAAGAAATAAAAAGTTAAGCTATTTTAGTAGTAAGGCAAGGCAAAGTAAAAAAAAAAATTAACATTCAATAAACCTTTGGAGGAGATAGACTATAGATTCCATGAGAAGCATAAAGAATCATATTCTATTGTCTAAATGACTATCATCCACTCACAAAACATGGTAAATCACTGCATTGTGTTCATGTTTTCTGGAGTCTCACCTGTGATGTTGACTGCTCGTGCCAGTGCCACATTAGATTCCCCGACAGCACTTAGAAGAGCACTGTAATGCACTAACCAGGTGATCCTGTTATTTACTACAATCTCTCGCAAGTTCTTGTAGTCCAGAATGTCAGAGTAGATAAAGGGTCCTGTGTGGAAGTGGAGAATTGTTAATTGACAAGTTAGCACTTGTGTGATCCATCAAAGCTTCTTGAGTATTGCATATTATATATATATTAAAAAAAAAAAAAAAAAAAAAAAAATATATATATATATATATATATATAATCATTTAAAAAGGGGGTTAAAAAAAAAATCCTAGGAATTAATGTGTTCTAATAATGCAAATCAACTTTCTAAGCTACTAATCATAAGAGATTTTAAAGAAAAGACCATTACCAATTAGCATTTCTTTACTGATTTACCTTCACACATGGAAATTATAAATTATCCCATAATAACTCTACGAACGGCAAACATCTGGTTTCTGTACTATAATGATTTGACAAAACACACTAATAAAGTGCAAACCCTATTATTCATTTCATTAGATTAAATGTTAAGACACGGACGTACCACTGTGAAAGACGTTGCTTGGTGGTTTCCTGATATCTGAGAGGATCACATTGTTTTTTCCAAATCGCTTCCTATTAAATGGGAATAATTAGGTGTTATTGGGTTTGTCACGTAAAACTGTAAAAACAAATAAACTGTAACACATAATCCAAAAACAGAACACTTTTTAAAAATGTACTGTAACATACATACCTCAACAGTTTAGCAAGCCCAACCCCTAGTTGCCCAAGGCCACCTGAGAGAGAGAGAGAGAGAAACGTGAGAATTATAAAAGTCCCAACGTTTTAAGTGGAATTATTCTTTTTAAACTGCATTAATCCAGTGGTTCCCATACCTGTGATGAGAACTTTGGGGTGGTCCGTCTCCGAGAAGGACACAGAATGAAAGCTGGCATCTGATCCAGAAGTGACCTGACGCGGGGAGAAGCTTATGTTGCGAACGGCCACTGTCAGAGACTGGCATCCACACGCAGGGGCCAGCAGGGTCTGCTTTGCCACCTTACTGAGGGCTCTGAGGACGGGCATACTCAGTTACCTGCAAAAACAAGAGGGTAGAGAGACATCACATTACCAGAACATAATACATCACAACAAAATGAATATTAAAAGAATGGTTCACCCAAAATGTGAACAGTCATCATTTACCTCAAACCTGAATGACTTCCTTTCTTCTGTGGAACAATGATGACAGCTTAAGTCACCGTTCACCTCCAATTCAATGGAGAAGTGAAAGGTAGCTTTGTCTCTTTGCCAAACCTTTTTTTGTTCCACAGAAGCAACTCATTTAGGTTTGGTAGATACTGGGCATCTAGATTTAAATCCTGAGCTATATTTAGATAAACATTTAGAGTTAAACATCGAATATGTATTTCTTATTTCATAGCCATTTCAAACTTAACTATGGGGCTCCGAATAGCCAGTTCAAGTTAGCAAAAGACACCGGTATAGAAACCAAATTTAAATACCTAAACCGAGTGAAATGCGCCTCGAAGTTTATTCTTGAGAAACCAGTAAAAAGAGGGAAAAAAGCGGAGAACTTAACGTGCCCCCGCCTTCAGCCGCAGCCAATCAGTGCGCGAGGACTGTGCGCGTGCACATCCTTCAACACTCCACTGTGCCAAAGCCATCGCGTCTTCAAAACCGTTACAACCTCTCTACCAGCCGGTTTGATCTTGAATCCGTCAGTTTTCTGGGAGCTTAGATCAGTTTAGACCGGTTGTTAAAGACTTGTTTAAACTGGCTTTGTCACTGTAAACCCTCGGGACATAATCCTGGGGTGTCACACTGTCCATACTGTATCCTGTGTTGGTCACGAATCCACGTTTCGAGATAATAAACCCCGTATTAAAGTTCTCATTAGCATATGTATTGGGCTAATAAAGCCCGTGTGAACGAACGCGTGCCCGTCTGTGACTGCCAAAATAATGTGACACCCGTGCGGGTTTTAAAGTGTCTGTCTGATGCTGAACAGACTCAAGTTATCTAATCCATGGTCATGACTGGCCTATAAGGACTGAAGTGATGACGTGCAGAAGTTACACCCCATCAACTGATCTTAAAATCACGATTAGACCTCATTATCACGAGCAGGATATTCTTTGTTTCACGTGAACCATCATAAGTACTCAATATTATCGTAGCACATAATTGCATATGAATATACAGGCCCGCAACCACTAATCTAATATCTAGTCTATTATCTAATATTGGCAGAGGTCTTTAAGACAAAGTGATCGGATTGAAAGGTAAAAGCGACTCAACCGATCGTGCAAAAAAACAAAACAATGAAGAATGCATTCTGGATGCATTTGATCTTTCTAGTCAAAGCCATTGGATAATAACGCTTAGGTGAGGTTTTAATTGCAATCGGGTTAAAAGCAAAACGCATCGATTTTAATAAATCAATCCACTCACCTATTGTCTAGAGCACTATTCAGAGATGTGGCGGTGAGATTTGATCGGGTTTTCGTGTTGGACGTGGCTAGCAGTCTTGAGCTGGTTTTCCGTCCCTGACGCTTCTTTCAATCTCTTCCAGTATTGCATCAGCCCGCCGTGCAGGTTTTATATCCGCAGCGCAAGAGGCTTTCAAGAGACGCCGGCCGCGCTCTGATTGGCCAGCGCCGGAGGTGAGGCCCTGACCACGCCCCCCTGACGTCTGTAGAGCTGAAACATGACGACTGAGGGGTCACACGTTCAGCCCTCCTCGCTCAACGAGACCTTTGATTACGAGACGGGGGTGGAAAGACAGAAAGCTCGTAAAGTGTGGGAGAGAAAACTTAGTATCTCTTGTCAACTATTCTGTAATCTGAGAATTTTCTTTCACTAAATTTAGTAAGAAAATTATTTGTTGTTAATCATGTTGAATACCATTTAAAGTCAGCATGAAACAGAAGTATTTTTCCCCCTATTGTGATGTATATCAAAGTACCTTTCAAGGAAAGTCTGTTCATTCATAGGTCATATTTGGAACACCTCCGGGCAGGTATTTCAGAGATCCAAGACCAAGTCCTATCTATTTGAATGGGAAACTATCTTTGCATTTGAATGGGTTTCTATCAATATTTGAATGGGAAACTGTATCTATTTGAATGGGAAACTATCTATATATTCAAATGGGAATCTATCTATTTGAATGGGAAACTATCTATCTATTTGGATGGGAATCTATCTATTTGAATGGGAAACTATCTATATTTGGATGGGAATCTATCTATTTGAATGGGAAACTATCTATCTATTTGGATGGGAATCTATCTATTTGAATGGGAAACTATCTATCTATTTGAATCTCCCCAAAAACTGCTTGCCAAACTCACAATTAAATAACATATTTCAAGTCTGAAACAAAATTTGCAGACATACATGCAAACATGACTGTTGTTTTCATATGGTCAAACAGCTTATTTTCAGGCTAGAGCAGCCAATGCGCATTTTGCCAAGTTCACACTACAGGATTTTAAGCCTGTTCTGCAAGTCAACGAGCTTGCCTGTAATCGGGGGCAAATCAGCGGGTGATCAGCGCTCGGCCGTCTTTATGTGTGAACTACTCAACGACGCTCGCTGACCCATGACAAACATCTAGAGCTGTCGGCCGACTCCACATCCTCCATGTCAAGTGTGACGATACTTTAAACTTTATCCTTTAAACAGAATTTGACTTATTTTTATAGTTTCTTAGTTTAATATAAGTTTATTTGACTTATTATTATTATTAATCTGTGACGACCCCTTAAAAAATATACTTTGGCATCTTTATCAGCCTTTAAAAAAAATTGGTTCAGTATTGCTTGCTTGGATGACAAGTCAAAGCTATCACAGGTTACAGTCTGCCACACAACATCAATATGATTAAGCTTTACTGTAATTCTTCAAGGCCTTTTCCTGTCAAATCAATCAATCTAATCTTTACCCTGAAAATCCATTAAAATCTCAACTGCATTACTCCAGGTGTATTTCTCAGTTTAAGAGATCAATACTAGGGCAGATGTGTTATGTGTGCAGATCACGGAGAAAGAAGGACAAATCATCCTCTTTCCACAAGGTTAAAAAGCATTATCTACAAAACAAAATAGTGAATGAGTAACTCAAAGTGACACACTTTTAGACTTGTGAGAGGTGTTTACCCGAGGGGTGACTTCAGGTCTTCAACCATTTCTGTGAACCTAATGTGTCTATTAGACATTGTTTTCCAAAACGAAAAAAATTGTGTACTGATCATTTTCATCGCAGAAGAGGTCTTGTATAAGGGGCATCTGAAACTTGAGTACACATATATCTGCATTTGACCCGTCCCCCAGGAAGTACTGCATGTTCCTGATAAAGAACAGGGAAAGCGCACATATTTACGTGATGAGAGATATGGTGCAGCAGTTGTATATGCAGCATGAGCAATGCAAGCTGCTGTTAACCCTTTTTAATGATTTGACAAACTCTAATACACACACACTCATATATATATATACACATACATAAATGGACAAATACGTCTATGTATGTGTGTATATATATATATATATATATATATATATATATATATTATAACTCTTGTATCAAATATTTCTACAAAATATTCCATTTAAACTATATATTCTAGAATCGATACCATTCTGTTTGCACACGAATGACCGGAAATTATACCTTATCAGTCATTATCATGTTGCACTGATAAGATGCTAAGTCAAACACTACTGGTAATTTATTTTACTACCATTAATTGTTTTGTAACTGAATCTTATAGATATCAGTTTAAATATGAAAAAAACACAAGGCTGTACTTTGAACAACTTTTTAATGCCCACAGAACATAGCATACATCAGTTAAACATTTGATCAATATTACATTTTTGTAAAGCAAGGCATGTCACTGTACAGACAATTATAAGACGGTTATTCAAATTGTAATGTATGTCAGTTGATGTTACTGAAGTGCCAAAAAGAATGAATAAAAAATTATCAAGAAAACAACAACAATAACAACTGACTGTCTATATCCAGTATCAAAACCTTCCTTAAGATAAAACACATTCATAAATGCAGCAGTCTATTTCATAAGAAGAACCCACTGGAATATTACAATGACCTTTCTATGCAACAGGAGTCATTAGACAATGGATTTAAATATTCACATATTTATGAAACAAATGGGTCTAAAAAAACTTAATGGCACAATGAGTGTAATGAAATGTGAAATGATCTGCATGAGTTTTTGCAGCAAACACCTCCTGTCTAGACGAACCCGGTCATGTCATTCATGGAGAACTGGAGGGAATGAAATGCTTTTGTTCAGAACGGAAATTGTAATAATCCCAGAGGACTTTATTTTTAGATGTTCCCAAACAACGGCTTTACGTAGCCCAATAAAGATCTTCATATTCACCAAAAAAAAAAAAAAAAAAACTACAACTTTGTAACAAAGAGTTTTAAAGGCTGTGGATGGAGATTTATGACACATTATTTTGAGTCACTATATCCCTAACATAAATTTGTCTTTTTAAACAAAATACTAAATATTATTACTACTGTATATACAAATATGTATACAGTACCCATGCACAGAAGATCTTACATTTTTAAAGCAAACAGTGAAACGTTTGGCAATCTCTCATTCATGTGGCCAGAGTTATGGATCACGTAAGACTATGTAAACCACCGGTGTTCTATTGAAATTATATTTCCAGCATCTGATAGCCAATCTCTAATTCTTTCCCTTTCAAAACAGCGGTTTTATAGCTGTATTGCCTATTGCACTTTGTGAAAAATGACTTTAAAAAAAATGGCACATCAGCAGTCCCTTTTCTTTGAAAATGTGTAAACCACAGCACCCAATTCACAACATCTAGTGAAATGACACATATATATAATAAACAGCTAATCAGTTCAAAGTGTTTACATTGAACAAGCAATAATAAGTGTGGTATAGTGTTTGAGGAAGAAAATTATAATGACACACTAATAGAGCAACAGATCTAGTGGCCATAGAGTAGAATCCATTGGAGACCAATGAAATATGTTAATGTGAATAAAGTTGAGCAGTGGAATCATTAGGAAAGAGTATGGTCAGAGGGAGGAGTGTGTGGGACTCATTTCATTCCGTTGATGTCCTATGGTGTCTGCAAAGGGCTGTCCTCAGTCTCGAGCTGGGCCAGCTGTCTCCGCAGACTGTTCACTTTGTTCTGCAGCTCCTTGTTGTACTCTATGATATGGACCATCTCCTGATAGGCCTCATCCAAACACTTTGTGGAGCGATTCCAGCGAAGGAATATACCTTTAGAAAAAACAAGACACAATTGGAATCTAAATGTACTAAGTAAAGCTGTCACAATGTGCCAGAGATGTGATGATGAAAAGTCGCGGATCAATAAACTTCTTCGGGGTAAAAAAATAAATAAAAATATTAGCGACGCATGATGACCTGAACAGAGTGAAATACAGTAATACCTCGGTTTACGAGTAACTTTGTATACGAGCAAATCGGTGTACAAGCATTGTATCAGAGTGCGATAAAAATTTGCCCAGACGCATTTTTTTGTGGAAAAGTCCTAACGCTCAGCATCTTCTCGCGCATTTTTACTGGAAATATCCTAACGAAAGCCTCTCACAAAGCCCATCACCCCTTCACTCGTTCATTCTCTCAGTGTCGCTCGGTTTGGTTGCATCATTCACCACAGTGTACTTTTATAAGTGATTTACAGCGGTTTTATGTCGTGTTGTTAACATTAATTGTGATCGCCATTGTTCACGTAGTGAAATATATACGTACAGTACAGCATATAGACAATGGCCCTCAAGAGGAGTAAGAAAGACGGTACGAAATTCTCCCTGTAAGCAGTAACCCCCTCCTCTCGTCTCCATCACGCCAGCAGCGACGCTACTCAAAGCTAAAGTGTAAATTGTGTAAAGTGTAAACAGTAAATTGTCAAGTATTTTTAGTTTAGTTTAATTGTCAATTATTAATTAGTATTTATATGAGATCTTAATGTTATAATTGTAACTGTAATTAAGGGTAAAAACTCAAAAAATATTTTAAAAGGGCATTTATGGTCATGTGGAACGAATAGAGTGATTTTTATTACTTGTATTGTTCCCGCGTGCAAAAATTAAAAGAGTAAAAGTTCAGCGGGAATGAGTCACTTTTGGTTCCTAGTGAAGGATTCAGCGTGTTGTAGGCAGCAGATAAATGCTGTAAAGAATGGTAGATATGGAGAGAACGTTGTAAATGGAAAATCTGAAAAAAATATGATAACATTTCCACTGGTAAACCTACTCTAGCAAGAACTGTTTTGTTAATAACCCTCGGTCGATCTGACTGCATGCGGGAAGAGATACAAAAATGTGGAAGTATAATCTGTAGTTTTCAAAAAAGCACTGCAACTGTCATATAATCGTGAATTTCTCAGTCCTGGTAACACAGAGAAATGGTAAGAATTGTAATTTACACAAACTAACGACATTGTAACAACAGTGTGAAGTTACACATTAAATATGATGCCTTGAAAAAATGCCACAGGTTGAAAAAACATGTAAACCAGCCATACACAGTCCCAATGACAGACATTAAGCATAATGAACTACACCAGTGTTTCAGTACGTTTACATATGCAAGTATAATTAAGGTTTTGTTTTTTGCATAGTAGAGCAACAGTCTTCGACTGCATTATCAAATATTTGAAGGATTTGAGAGAGACAATTTAGAATCCACTGCTGCTTGTACATTATTTTAATTTTCTTCTAATGATTTGCAATGAGTGATTTATAATCAAGTTAGTGATTTATAATTTATGTACACTTCAATAGACATTTATTTTGTCTATTGCCTATGTAACCAATTATTAGTTAAAGCCATTACTTTATTTTTCTGTATTTTTCCACAGAATGATGAAGAATATTGTCTGCACTTCTCACCAGATATAACTTGTTATCTGAATGCGTTGAGAAGTCTTTCTGTTGATAGTTTAGCCTTGGAGAAACTGTGCATCTGTGTGCGTTAGTATGCTCTGTGTTGGTGAGTTGTTCAGGAATTACTTGTTTTTCTCGACAATCTGACGCCTAGGACTGAATTTCTGTAACCTGGAAGGTCACTTAATGCGTAAACCAGAGGCCTTTTTTTGCCAACCATGTGATTGACAAAGACATACTTAGACCATCTGATCTTGTGTGGAAAATTACTAGTTTCGTTTGCCTTTCTTTGTTTCTTTCTTAGCCAATCAGAATCATTTAACCTTCAATAATGGCGTAGTTAGTAACTTCTGTTAAGAGTATAGTTACTATAACAATGTGATTGTATGTGGCGCGGCCTACAAACTCCTTGTGAGACTTGAAGCTCCTTCTGATGAAATTTTAGTGAAGGTAGTTTGCAGTTTTCATATATTGACTACACTTCTGACTCCTGGTCTTCATTCAGCACATCTGGTCGTCAGATCTTAAACTAAATTCTTCTACAGATTAAATACACATTGCACAATACACAGTCTTGAGCAAGAGCATATCGCAGATTACATACATAACCATGTTGGACAAAGACAAGCTACAAAATCACATTATATAGATCTGTTAGTGAGATTAGAATCAGAACAGCAATTACATAACATTTTAAATATTTTATATATTTAATTTAAGATTTTTTTTTTTATGTTTTAAAGAGTACCATTAAGGAAATAATAATCTTACATGAAAACTGAATGTAAAGTTCACAGGCACTTAATTACTTTTTTATTTTATTTTTGCAATTAAAACATATTCGTTTAAATTCATATTAAATCACAAGAGCATATTAATCTAAGAAAGCTTTCTTGACTCACCTAAGAAGGACCAGTAAATCTCTATATGTAATGTATACATTATTGTCATTTTTGTTGAAACTTGTATGCCATATATTACAATATATTATACTAAGGGGCAGTTGATTGCTTGACGAAAATTCTAAGGTGTGCAGTTACTTTCAGTAAAGACTTGCACTAATGGATGCACTAAACTACAGCTAAAGAAGTTCCAGGCTGATCTTGACCCCAATACCCGTCACATCGCCAAAGGTTTCAAAAGGTCTTTACAGCTGATAACAGCAAAAGAACCAAAACCCACAATGACACTGACCAACCAAATAAATACAAAGATAATAAATGAACAAATAAAGACAAACAATTTCAATGTTTCAATTACACAAAATTATGTCTTTTACGCAAACCACACATTTTCTTTCTCCTGCTCTCTCTCCCACTAAAATTCACACACATACAGTGTGGACACACTCGCACAGAAATATGTTGTCAGTGCTGATCTGACAACTTTCTCAGTAAAATAGTTTATCAACTATGTAGGCAAAAAGTTACATTACACTAGTACTAACATAAACATTGTCACTTTTTCATTGATTGATGATCCCCTGTCAGCCCAGATTTGATGGTTCCTAATGTCAAATATGTTTTTATATTTTATAAACAACTGTCACACTGACTGGCTGGTAAGTTGAGCCATGCGGTATCATGTCGTGTCCGGTTATAAAAAAAAAAAAAAAAAAAGAGACCTGTTTGGTCAGCGCCTGCCGGGTCTATTGCCCATTCATCGTGTGATTAGGGTTTTGTGTTCTGCTGTGTTCCTTGGTTTCGTCTAGATATGTAGAAAAAATAAAAGTGTTTGGGCAGTGCATCCCCAGGTCTATTCCCTATTCATCGGGTGATTAGGGTTTGTGCATTTACTAACCGTGTTGTGGATATGTCCGCTCACAAGATTCAACCTCGCCAATGCTTGTGTATACAAACGCCTGGGTAATTCATTTTGACAGTATCAAGTCAAAAAACATTTGTGTTGTCGTCTGTGTGGTGTAAGCGTAGATTTTTCAGAATACAGAAAAATATATATACACTTATGAGCAATTTGTACGTTTTGTAAATGTGATTTTACAAAATGATGGTTTTATTATTCCTCTAGATGTAGTCATCTTGTTCAGATTTAGGTGTGTTTTGTTTTAAGTGAAGACACTCAAGTTCAAGTTCCTGCATTTCCTCACATGGGAAAGTGTGTGATGAACACAGAACTTTCTCAAAAAATATAAAAATATAAAAACTGTTGCATTATTTTCCTGTTATCTCTGTAGAGCTGCTTTGAAACAATCTTTATTGTTAAAAAGTACTATATAAATAAAGAGTGACTTGACGAATTTTTTTTTAAGGTGACCTTAAGAAATGCATTAACAAACAGCCATTTTAATGATATTACAACAATACATTTGATATTATATTGCCTGCAAGTTGAAAAAAATATAGTTCACATGCCCCATGCGCTCTCAAGGTTGGTCTCAATGACGGTTTTTTGTTGAACCTTCTAATATTTTTAAAGAGTCAAACATGCTTCATTTAAGCCCTTTAATCTCTGTGCGTGTAGCTTGTCTCTTTCTCCCACTCTAAAGATCTAAAGCGTCACATGAAGAGGTGCAGATAACGCAGTTATTTTAACAACAGTAGCAGAAACACTGAGCAGCAAAATAGCCACTTTTGCTAAAACGCTGAAGAAAACAAGAATGCTGCAAAATAGGCCTACAATTATGTTTATCTGTCATACAGATGATGGAGCATTTAATTAAAACAAGTTAATACAAGGGAAAAAACAAGGCAACTTAAAACATTCTCAGTCCCAAGGCCTTTCTATGTGAAATACATAGAAAGGTCTAAATGTAAATTAAAAATGTAAACTATTTTGGTAAATATTATTCTTTATGTTTAGGATTTTTTCTTTTATTAAGTATCACGGCTAAATGTTTAACTGCTCCAAAAAAAGTATTGTCCGGACCTCCACTGAAAAGAAAATTGAGATTGGACTGAAACTGCCTATTGAAACTGCCTTAAATATACAGTATGACTGGAATCTTTGTCGCCACACCCATATTTCTGAGCACACGTACAGCTGACAGTTTTTAATGAAGTGCACTGTGAGAGAGTGCACTGGTCAATACCTACCCAACTGTGAAATTAACACTAGATTAGTTGTTTCTGAAAGGAAATTGATGCTTACATTCTTTGGGCATACTGTTCTCCCATATTTTCAATTACAGCTAAATGCAAAGGCTTTTCAAATCCTATATTTTAATTATAGCCTACCTTTAAAATAGATTGTTTAAACTAGCCCTTTCGGTAACGACATAAACAGTTAGTTTAATTTTATAATTTAGGAGACCATTATTTTAAAATGTGGAAAATACTATCAATAAAGAATGAGTTGGAGCGTCCCAACTTTTAACTGGTAGTGTATATGAAAGGTCTAAACATATCTGTGAGTTGTTTGAGAACTGCTCATGTGACTGAAAGTGAACCCCCATGGTATTAAACTCCGTGTCTGCTTGGCTGCTTTTCCTGAAAGGGGCCCTTTCACTGCACCTTTAAAATAGAGGCAGGTTCCAGAGGTGAGGACTAAAGAAAATAAAAATAAATGAATGAATGGCACAGAGGTCATCGGGGTTGAATCATTGTCAAACTTGTGAATTGAATGTGATGTTAATATGCATCTGCTGAAAGGTTTAAAACAAGCATTGCTGAAGTTATCAGAGTTGCTTCTTTAATGCTTGAAAATATATTACACATGACAAGGCGTTGACAAAGCATGACAGAGTTAAAGGTCAAAACAAAACTAACTAGGAAATGCATTTATCTTTGCCTAATTTGCTTCTAGACAATTAAAAAATTACTTTGCAGCAGAAAACAGATGTGTTTTTAAATGATTCAAATAAAATTATATTCAATTATAAAGAATAACTTTATCATTATTACTTACATTTAAAATGTAATATAATTGTATTTAAATTCAAATTTTTTAAGAGACACATAGTTTATAGTTTTAGATAACAAATAGCCTAAAGAGGTGGCTAGATGGCTTTATTTGTCATTACACCAGAAACATTATAATAATTCAGATGGAAAGGTTGTTAAACATGTTTGTCACTAATGCACAAGATATCTACAGGGTAATTTAGAGTAGGTCATGGAAGAATGGTGACAATGTTCATTTCAAAACTTACACTGATCTCACAATCGACACGTTCTTTAAGCAACTTGTGCGTATAAAGTGTCAAGGCAGATATATAGCTAAAGCACCAAACAACACGTGACTGCCACCTACAGGTTAACTGGGTAAACACATGCTGTTTAATATCACTGTCATGATATAATGTTCACAGCTCTACATTTATATACAAAGGGTCTGGAATTCAAACATATATTAAACGAACATACACACACAGTGGTGTGAAAAAGAGTTTTCGTCCTTCCTGATTTCTTTCTTTCTTCTTTTTTTTGCATGTCTCACACTTAAATGTTTCAGGTCATCAAACTAATTTAAATATTAGAAGATAAAAAGAGTAAACATTCAAAAATAACACAACTAAAAAGAAAATCCAAACCTGCATGACCCTGTGCGAAAGTACAAGTCTTTCCCGTAAAAGTAACACCAAGCACTTTTTCACACAGGGCCATGCTGGTTTGGATTTTGTTTCCCCTTAATAATAACAACCTGCATTTAAAAACTTCATTTTGTGTTTACTTGTGTTATCTTTGACTATTATTTAAATGAGTTTGATGATCTGAAACATTGAAGTGTGACAAACATGCAAAAAATAAGAAATCAGGAAGGGGGCAAACTCTTTTTCACATCACTTTAGAAATGTTTAATCTTATGTCTCTTTACTTTGTAGTAGTAACTTTTAGCATCTAGATAACTTCACACACACCAGCCGTTGGCTTGTCTCTCACAGACCCACCAGCAGGAGCTTTTGTCTGCGCATGCGTGACCGCAGCAGGCTTAAGTTTGAGGCGGTTTGTTACTACGCCACTGCACCTAGGCTTCTCCGAATGATTCACGCATACAGACACGCGATCTTCCTTACAGTGTTCAGGAAGAGGGCAAACTATTTTTCACACCACTGTATATATAAAGACATAGAGGCAGAGAGAGAGCAGAAAATAAGAATAATTTTGTGGCACTCACCCTCCCACAGCAGAAGGCTCTGAGGTGCCACAGACGGCCAGATCACCAGGTTATTAGGCTCATACAGTGGGTTGAGAAATCGCTCCAGCTCCTGAGGACGGTTCACCCACGACCACAGAGACACGGTTTTCTGAGACAGCTGCAGCTTCACCCTGAAACATTACACAGAAAGTCATGTTTACAGTAAAGTTTGTTATGAAGAGTCCAACATATCCAGTTGCTGCCATTCATTATCTCAAAATAAGCAAACAAAAAGCCTTTCACCAATTCTACTCTTCAAGTTTAACCCTAACATCTTACAGAACAAACGGTCATGACTCATAATCACAAGCAAAACTCTTAAAAACAGAAGAAACAATCTTTCAGTTTTTGCAGCAGTGCTAAAGCAGCAGCATTTTTGGTTCCCCAAAAAAATATTTTTTTTCATAGTTTAAAAAACACTTTGAACCATTTGTAGAACGGAAAGGTTTCATGGCATAGGCGGAGTTTGGGGGGGCGACCAGAACCAATTAATGCCTGCTTTTTGCTTTGAATATTTTATTTATTACAAAATTCATATTTTCTCGTTTTATTTGTCTTATCTTATTAGTTCTGTGTATAGAATGAGTAATTAATTTTTAATTACTGTATTTAATTTATTACTGTAGCTTTATTACATTTGTCCCACGATTTGCGAATCTCAAAGTATCGCGGTACGTGAGTGGACGCTCTTCTCGGTCTGTTTTACGCGCTGAATAAACAAAATGGACATTCGTCGTTTTTTTTTATAAATCCACTACTAAAAGTGTCAAATCTATCAGAAGAGAAGATAGTGGACATCTACGCATCTCGGAAAAAGAGGCGGCTTCTTCTGCATTAGGTAAGATATTGTAATGTCTGAAGTAGTTCTATGACAGGTCAAGGGAGGATCTGTTTATGAACTTTAATCGGAACGAAGAAGAACACACTGTAACAAGCGCACCCGTCTAACACACTCGCTTCTGAACTCCCCGTGTTAACCCCATCACTGTCGATGCGAAACAAAACCACAACTATAAAGAGTCTGTTCTATTCGTTATTCTTTGTTATAAAGCAGTGGTTCTCAAATAGTGGGGCGTGCGACCCTGGGGTACATGCTTTTTTTTTGCCAGGGAGTAGGTTTTCTTGCACTGAACAAGAGCAGCAGATATGAAGTTCAGATAACCGTCCTCTCATCCTTTGACATGTACGATCACACAAGGAATAAGGTTCATATGCGTCACGTGATCAACCACTAAATTCACAAGTGTTTTTACACGCTATCTGGCACTGATCCAGAAAAAGACACGCTCAGAGCTTGTCATTTATCACAACAATTCAACCACATAAGGTGACTAAGTTTCAACAAGTTGGTGACTAAGAAAAGAAAAAACTAAATAAATGTGATCTATTATACAGCGCTTTTTGTGACTGAGGTATGTCACATGACAAGCATGACACGTTGCCATGGAACCAATAAGGCGAAATTTCCAAAATGGGGGGAGGGGGGGGGGGGGGGGCGCGCAAAATGTTTACCTCTTCCTAGGGGGGCGTGACAGAAAATAATTGAGAAGCACTGGTATAAAGTCATTGTAAATGTATTTTATATGTAGAATGTATGATAATAAACATGATATTAAAAAAATTCTGAGCCCCTGGTCTGCTGGCCTGGTAGGTGCCCCCCCAAGCACAAAAGTGAAACTCCGCCAATGTTTCATGGATGTTAAATCTTGTTCATAGAACCACAGATACCAATAGAAAAAACTATTTTTAAGTTTGAAACCAGTCCTCATGAGTCTAAAGCTCAGATTTATGACATTACATACACACACACACACACACACACACACACACACACACACACAACTACACGCCATACAATGTCAGTAAATGACTGTACCAAATCTGGACATTTTGAAATGTGACACATTTACGCAATAAGTGGAAAAACACATTTACAAAAACATCCTGCTCAGAATAAGAAACAAACACAAAAGGGTCTCGGTTAGTTGACCTCTGGGTCAGGAGTGTTTACGGAAGGGGTCATGACTTTTGCTCATGAACGTAACTTTCCAAACGGATAGAATTTACAACCTGACAACTTAAATAAGCAACAGAGTTCACATCCAAACGTCAAGTGCAAAATTCCAACCCTAGCAGTTCTCAGAGAAATCCACAAATCTGTAAATGGAGGGGAACACTAACCTTTCAGCCACTCTGTTTCCAAGGAAAGTGCCAAACTGTGAGGCATAGGTGTGCTCGAAGAGCATGATTAGGAAATTCTCATTGAACTGGAAGGAGCAGGGGAACTGCCGCAGAATCTGCCACACACAGTCCAGGAAAAGCAGGAAGACGGGCGCTTCACTTCGGGGCTTCCCGTTTGAGTACGCAGACTGTGCACAGCGCTGCTGGAACGGGTGACCGGCCTGGAGGTAAAGGTTACAGCGCCAGAGGTTATTCATACATCACAGAAAATACTCATTTCATTAAAAAATAAAAAAATAAAAAAATGATTCAACTCCCTAGTTCCCTGTTGTTAATCAGTATCAAATCGCTGAATTCAGCACCAGCAAAAGTGTGATTCTCTATACCAGAGGTTTTCAAAGTCTGAGACAGTGGGCCTCCCCTTTGACACAACCCACCCAATGACGCCCCCCCCCCCCCCCCAAAAGAAAAAAAACGAGTGTTGACCATATCATGCAATTGATATGGGTTGATCAGAAATTGTTATATTTATTGCTGATTAGAAAACTATTTACATGACAACATCAGCATTGAGCTTCAAATCAATGGTTTTGATCACAAACTAACTATATAGAGAACAAGTTTTGCAACAATTAATCCAACTCATGCGGTTGCAATTATAAAGAAAACTGTAATGAACAAGAGTTTATTTAAACATAACTTTTTTTTTTACTTTACATTTTTTTATGATCAGTGTAATTTTTATTTATTTATTTCCACACGTGTGTGGGTGAGGGACAGACAAAGAGAGAGAGGGGGGGGGGGTGGACTGTGTGTTTTACAGATCACATGGTCTGACGCTGTTTTTAATATCTGCATTCCTTTATTTTGTATGAAATACAGCAAGAAAGCGTCAGACACTGTTAAATAACTGTTGAAGTTAAACAACTTAATAGAGCAGCAGACGGTTAAATAAAAATCTCTGACAGGCAGAGATGCAACGCTAGTCGCACTCTATCAAGCACCAAGTCTGAACAAACCCCACGTTTACCAGAACTATACTGGTTAATAAGTACTACAAACAAACCGAAATAAAAAACAAACCTGAAGCTGAAGAAACCCTAAACGTTAACGGAAGACCCGCGAACCTGAGTGACTGAGAGGGAAAGACACCTGTTCTCGTTTCCGCGTTCTGAGCCGCGCGCGCGAGACGAATTAAATCTGCATGTGTAGGGGAGGCGCGCCTATCGCAGAACGCAGACACAGTCAGATACCCAATGAGGATTTTTATGTAATCCGAGCACAGATAATGACTCGTATTACTCGTATGATACTCGTACTCGGCAAAAGTGCATTATCCGTACCGGATACTCGTTTCAGCCGAGT
This sequence comes from Rhodeus uyekii, assembly GCA_037043235.1. Classification (NCBI taxonomy): domain Eukaryota; kingdom Metazoa; phylum Chordata; class Actinopteri; order Cypriniformes; family Acheilognathidae; genus Rhodeus; species Rhodeus uyekii. The sequence continues at coordinate 1,057,910 of JAWRVZ010000121.1, forward strand.
ATCCGGCTCAACTCTAGTTATTAGACTATCATTTTTTACAACTCTCCGCGCCTCCCCTGACATGCTCTGGCGCCCCCCAGGGGAGGCGCGCCCCACACTTTGAAAACCCCTGCTCTATACCATCATGAAATTATGAAATGCGTACAGAAAAACATATAAAAATGTACATGCATAATGGTATTCAGACATTAAACAAAAATTCTGTCCATGAGCTATCATTCAAAGGTTTGGGGTCAACACGATTTTTTATTCTTAGTTTTTTTTTTTATAAGTCTCTTATATTCACCAAGACTTCATTAATTGTTTTTAAAAAATACAGTAAAAACCGTAATATTGTGAAATAATACTACTTCAATTTAAAACAACTGTTTTATATACATTATTTCCTAAAATGTGTTAAAAGCTAAATTTTCAGCATCATTACTCCAGTCACATGATACTTCAGAAATATTCTAATATGATGTGCATTTCTTTTTTATTTAGCTATTATGTTCAATTCCTATCAATTTAATGCATTCTCAAAAAAAAAATCTTACCGATGCCAAATTTTGCATGATAAAATACATGTGAAATAAATGAATATACATGAAAATTATATACACAGTTTATACACATACATAAGTTAAAAAAATATACTTTATGTAAAGAATTTTTTCAGCTTGATATTTATTTATTTCCTATATAACATTTTGCAGGATTTTTTATTTTGATGGCAAAAAAAATATTTTTAAAAGACAGAATATACATTTACACTTGTGTTCATCCTCTGATGCTCTAGACAATATTTCTAGTGTGTAAATACAGCGCATAGTCAGCAATCGACTGTATTTTTTTTGTGAATTCTGGGAATTTCTATGGAGAGAGCTGGAATGATTGTTGACATTAAGACAGCTTTAGAAATGGCCAACCCAGGGGAACTAGGAAGCAGACTGAAACAAAACAGGTAATTTTAAGTCAAAAAAAAGTCTTCCCGGTAAACTCTCTCACCTGTAACCACTCTCGCTCAATCAGCACCTCAAAGCCACGGATGGTTCTGCATGCCGGATCGAGGATGATCTGAGCGAGAGACGTCACCTGCAGTGTTGAATCAGTGCCCTCCGTGCCATGAACCAGAACTGACGCCCCTTCCCTACAAAACGCATATTACACATTATGAAAATGACCTCTTTATGAAAATAAAATCATTTTAGTTGGAATTCTTGGGATGTTAAATACTTCCTCTGATCCAAGTTGCTTTAGATTATTTAGCACACACAATGCTACAAACCTGATAATGAACTGCATGCCAAACACAGCATTAAAACAGCAGTACCAGGGTGGTATGAACATAATGATGATTACAGCATGACAACAGCAGTAATTATCACTACAACAAGCTTTGCAACAAATGTGGTGAGAAACAGGGTGACAGCAGCTTTTGTAATTAACTTAGGATAGAGCTAAAACAGTAATTAACAACTGCACAGTATGGCATCAGCAGATCAGTCTGTTGTGTAATGAGTCTGTGTGAGTTTGAGAGGCAGAAACAGACAGACGTATCAACAGATGTACCTGTCAATGCACTGTGCAGCCAGGCAGGCCGTGGTGAGGATTTCCTTAACGTGACTCTGCCAGTTGGAGGCTTCAAGTTTACTGAGCCAGCGGTCCATGCTGTGAGACTGATCATTGCATGCCTCCACCAGCTTTATCAGACTCTCCTGCAGAACATTAGACCTGTGGGAGAACAGCTGTCAGACTATAGTCCCAGTAGCAGAACTCAATCATGCAGCCCTGTTTGTCTGCTTCCAAACTATATGCTTCAGCTCTGAATTAGAAGTGTATTTTCAGGTATATGCCTTAAAATCCCCTGATAAATGTACAGCTTCAGACGGTATGAAACTCCCACAGTTTAATCATTGACTCAGCACTGTTTTTTTTTTTTTTTTTTTTTATAAATGAATGTCAGCACTAGTTTACTTCGAGTATTTAGTTTAGTTTCATTCGGTATCTGTTAAAAATAAACGGTTGGTTAAATCGATTATCGGCTAATGTGGTCCAACCTAGTTATCGTTATAGCTAAAATCCACTATCTGTCGAGTTGATGGGAATAGCTGCATGTTTCTCTGGTGTACTGCAATGAGAAATATGCACATAGTTTGTCTTAAAGCATATTAGAAACACCACATAGACAAATAAACAATATTTAAAACTTGATTTTTTTCAAGTTAAATTTTCTTTTAGTAAATCTCAAAATAAATATACATTTTTATACAGTACATTATAATGTTGTGAACATTAATGTCTAAATTTACTTTATTTAATTTTTACAATTATTTGGATAAAACAGCATTACATTTTAATATCGATCATAACATGAAAATGATTGTGAACCAGAATACAGTAATACCTTGAGATACGAGCGCCCCGACATACAAGTATTCCGAGATACGAGCAAACCTCTGAGCAGTTTTTGTTTTGAGATACAAGCAAATATTTGAGATACGAGCACGCTTACAGACACTGAAGCTAGGTGTTCGAGCACTTGGAGCAGCTCAAGCCGCCTTATTTACGGGGTAATTGCATATGATCTCCACTAGAGGGCAACCTTGGTTTTACAGCGGGGGTTATCGGTAGGGACCAACCAAATTCACGATTTCACGGCCGTGACATTTTCCGTGAAATCGGCCACTTTCCGTGAAAACACCCAACAAGCGTGAAATAGTGAAATTTTTATTGAAGATAAATATTTTTACTGATAAAGAGTATACCAGGAGCAGATGATCGTAGCGTCTTAGCCGAGTTTGCAGTCTACAAAACAGCAGCAAAAGAAGTTCCGCCGGATACGAGCATAACAGCACTCTGCGTTCACACAGCAGTCGGTTTCCTCTGCTGAGCCGGCTGCATTACGCTACCTTTCTGTACCAACGAACAGCGTTGACGCGGAGAGAAGCGTCAGCCAGTACATAAACGTCAATGCACTGCAGCAACAGAATATGTCAGCAACCACGTTGGTCGGCCAAGTTTTGGCCACGAAAAACTGTAAACTATTTCATTAATGTCACGTGGCATTGCGTAGTGTGTGGCTACGTGCGTTGTAGCCGTATTTTGTTTACTTTTTGTTTTTTAATACAGGTGAACAGTCGAAAAGTGGTATTTTAGAATACAAAACAGCGGGTGTGACAGCGGATGGACTGATTGCAGTGATTGGTGCCTAATAAAAATTGTACCCGTGAATTCTCCGTGTAATCGAGTGTTTTTTTTAAAACCTTCCGTGAAATTGCGAGTTTTTACCCGTGAATTTGGTTGGTCCCTAGTTATCGGGGACGACGAGTGATTCACCAGTATTAAGCTGGGAGCAGCATTATTATGTGTTTAATAATAATAAATATGAGGTTCTGAGGCTATTCAATACACTACATGGGAAGAAACACTACACTTCCATATTGTGTTTGCATTATATATTGCGTTTGTTTGTACGTAATCCCTCCCTCCTCCTCCTCCTCCTCAGCACATGCCGCCATTAGCTGCTACTGTATCGCCTGTCTCGTTGGTAATAACTCGTAATTAAAACCACATTTTAATTTATATCACAGGAATGTAATCTTTTTTATGTGCATGTATGTTTCTACGGCAATTGAAAACGTTTTTTCCACTAATAAGGGAGTTTTTTTATAGGGCCAGAACAGATTACACTTTTTTCCTCTTATTTCTTATGGGAAAAATTATTTTGAGATATGAGCAACTTGAGTTATAAGCTCAGTCCTGGAACAAACTTTGCTCGTATCTCAAAGTATTACTGTATTAATAATATACATCTCTGTTTATGCATTTAGTTTGACTCTGCAAGAATAATTAGATACACACCTTTCAATGGCTTTATGGATCCTCCTCCACTGCGGGTAGTTGGCCTCTTGTTCAAATCCTCCTCCGCGAGCTTTAGCCTGCTGCGCTACAGCTATAGTCCGTGTGTCGATGATGTAACCACGCTTTCCTGCGCAAAGTGTGGCATTGATCAGTTTCTCGTCTTCTTTGCAGCGGCGCCCATTGGTTCCTGTTAGTGGTTGTGCTGCTCGCATCATCACCTGTGAACATTGTGATCAGGCTCTGTATTAAACAGATCAATATTTGGAGATAACATTTTCACAGTGCATTTCTAACCATGCCGTTTTTCTTGTGGTAGTAGCTCAGCATAGGGAAACGGCCACCGTGGCGGAAGGAAGCAGCTTTGCAGAGACTTTCATCATCGATGTCTTTGGGCACGGTCAGTAGGGACGGGTACGAGGGGCACACGCTAAAGTCTTTATTGACTTCGCTCAGTCTCCATTCATCTGTCTGAGAGAGGACAACAGGACTCAGTGTTGCCTTTACAATTTAGAAAGAAAAAGAAAAACTTTTATGAATGTACTGTTACATTCTAATAGAAAGCTAATAGGGGTTTAGAATAGGCTGACATACACTACCGTAATATTCAAAAGTTAAAACTTACTAAGATTTAGTTTTAATATGTTTAACATAAAAAGAGAGTAACAATGAATCCTATTTTAAATCAATGCCATTTCAAACGTTTTATTCATTAAAGGAGAAACCTTTTTTAAAAAAACTATTTAAAAGTTTCTACTAAAATATTCAGAAGCACAACTGTTTTTCACATTGATAAAAATAAGAAATGATTATTGAGCATCAAATCATCATATCAGCATGATTTCTGAAAGAAATCACAGCTTTGCGTCACAGGATTAAATTACATTTTAAAATCTTTTAAAACGGATAATTTAAATTGTAATATTTCACAATGTTTTGCCGTTTGCGTTCCTTGCCACTGTCGCCTTTAACCTGCTTAATTGAGGGCACTGAATATTCAACAATATTATTGATTTGATGCAAACTGAAGTGAGCTGAACGATGACATCACTGTTTTTCTGCAGAACTGCTCTAAAGATGAAGATGAACTAATTTAATAATTGATGATCTTTACAACAGAACTGACTTCAGCTGAACAATAACACTATTTTAGAGCTGTTGTAAATCCACTGGATCACTGAATCATTTTCCTGTTATCATTGTAAAGCTATATACTATCTTTATACTATATATACTTTATACTATCTTTATAGTATAAAGCACTATAAAAAAAGGTGACTTGACAATATTACTGTTTGAGATCAAATAATCAAAGTCAAGCAATCATACAACTTCTTTCAAAAAAAAAAAAAAAGAAATCCTACCGACCCCAAACATTTGAACAGTAGTGTCTGAAATACAAGCTGTATTTATAATAAAACTGGATCTCAAAACACACAGTCATGAGTATTTGTTCCCTGGCTTCCCATAGGGAACAATCTGAAAAAACTAACAATGATACACTGGGAAAATGACCTCAGAGTCAAGGCTTCCAGGGATAATACAATACCATAGACTCCAGATCTTTGAAAGCCTCCTCTGGTTTGAACAACTGCCATCCATCCTCAATGACCTCAAACAGAGGACGGTAGAAGAAGGGATACATCAGGGAAACCGAGTCCAGCGTAGACAGAGCCTGAGAGATGAATCACATCATAACCTGAACACTTACAGCATCCACTGATATGAAGAAATTAGTAGATCCTGAGTTATTTTTTTGTCCATTATTATTCTGCTTTAAGAGTGAGACTAATGCAGCCTTACCTCAATTGAGCTGGCAATATTGAGACACTCCTCCATGCCAGGTATGTCCAGCTGAATCACTCGCAGGTCTTTACACTTTACAATAATACTTCCCAGGGATCCGACAAACCTGCGCACATTCGGTCAGTAAGATTTTTTTAATGTTTTCTGAGAGAAGCCTTCACCATGGTTGCATTTATTTAATCAAGAATGCATTGTGAATGGTATTACAAATGAAAACAACTGCATCGGTTTTAAAATATGTAAAACAATCCTTCAGAAATCAGTCTAATTTGCGACTCAAGAAACATTTCTTATTGTTAATGTTGAAAACAGATGTGCTGCTTAAAATTTTTTATATAATACACATGATTTGTTTTCATGAGACTATGATGAATAGAAAGTTCAAAAGGACAGCATTTATTTTTGAAATAGAAATCTTGTTCATCATTATAGATGAATTTAATGTCAAACTAGCTGAATGGTATGGTATGGCATTTTTACTAGTCGTCTCAGGCTTTTGGACACAAGACTAGTGTTTCAGTATGTCAGTGGTACCTTTTCTCAGTTGAGTCGATGTTGGTGTGAAGCAGCCAGAGCTCTTCGGTGTTATCCTGGCGAGAGGACAGAATGAGATGATGTCCCGTCAGACACAGAGTTCCCTCAACAGTGGGCATGAAGGGTCGGTGGAGGACCACCCCATCCACACGAGGGGTTTTGATCAGCTCAGCAAACTCCATGTTTTCAGAAACACAAAAATCCTGGGAGAGTCAATGGGACATGAAACATTAAAAGAAATTCCATGGTGCATTCAAAATACATTATAGTCTCATTTCAGGTTTGTTATTATTGGACGATTAGCATTTATTTATTTAGTTATATCATATACCAAGCTAAGAAATACCCAAGCACTGCTGATAAGAAGTTTGTTGATGTGGATTTTTCATTTGCTGCAGGTTTTGCAAAATATGACGCAGGCAATGAAAACACCACCTTTTTTTAAGGAGCGTGAATCGGACATATACGGATCTTCATAAACAATTACCGTAACACATTCAATGCATCTATCTGTCTAATATCTGTCTAGGCTCGCTGTGTCATCGTACTGAAATGATGACGACAGGCGGGATTTGCAGCTTTGAGTCGCTCGTGCTAAAAACTTCACAGGCACTCGACAGATAAAATACAAATGCAATGTAACAAAACGTGCGTTATAAACACGTATTTAGATTAGACAACAGTGCTGACAGCAGAATTCCTCTCACCTGACACCTCCACTTCCTTGTATTCCAGTCCTTTGTTGGATTTTTCCACGGACCGCAAGCAAGTTTGAAGCAATATCGCCATCTACTGTTCGGATGAACGAGAACAAAAGAAACAAGAGCTGAAGAAAAAAAAGGCAAATACTGTATATAAATAAATATCTATCTATCTACGTATATATTTATATATTTTTATATACAGAATTTACACCCATATATATATATATATATATATATATACATACTGTATATATACATACTGTATATATATATATATATATATATATATTATTATTATTTTTTATTATTTAACAAAGATGTATTTCCTTTTACTTTTATTTACTTATATATATAGCAATACCTTGAAATACCAGCATCCCGACATATGAGTGTTCGAAAATACGAGCAAGCATTCACATATTTTGCCTTGAGATACGAGCTCATGGGGTAATTGCATATGATCTCCACTAGAGGGCCACCTTTCCTATAGCTACCGGGGGCGTCGAGTGATTCATGAGTATTAAGCTGTGAGCAGCTCGTGTTATGTGTGTTCAATAATAATAAATATGAGGTTCTGAGGCATACATTATTGTGCGTGTAGTCTACACTACACAGGAAGAAACACTACACTTCTGTTTTGTTTATATTGTCTACGTAATCCCTCCCTCCTCCTCCTCCACACATGCCGCTACTGCATGGTCTGTCTCAAAGGTAAAAACTCATAATTAAAACCACATTTTATTTAATATCACAAGAATCCTTATATACTATAATTTTGTGATTGTGTATGTCTCTATAGCAATCAAACATGTTTTTCTATTGTTATTAGCACTAATAAGGGAGGTTTTTTTAGAGGATCGGAAAAGATGAACTTTTTTTCTGTTATTTCTAATGGGGGGAAATTATTTGAGATATGAGCAATTCGAGTTACGAGCTCGGTCCTGGAACAGATTATGCTGGTATCCCAAGGTATTACTGTATTATAGTACATGTTTTCATTAAAATATAAAGCCATTGAGAAGACTTTGTGAACTGGTGAACGTTAGAGAATTTCAAATATGCAAGAATTTTTAAATTCCTTTGCTGTGAAATTAATTTAATAAAAAAATAATAAAAAAAAAAACCTAATTGCCAAAAAATGGTCACATCAGCAGTGATCTTGACTCTCAGCACTGCCAGTAACACCTAAGGTTTAATGGATACCATTAAGAAGCAAGTGGTGTGTATTCCCTGGAAGGCACTCTCTGTTTGTTCAGTTCCAGAAGTGTACAGTCCACAGTCCAACTAATGAAATAAACAGTCCTGATTGTGAAGTCTACATAAATACATCCTTGACAAGCATTCTAAATTTGATTTATTTACAATATATTCCACAGAAATAGATCCTGCTACAGACAAAATGTTGCTATAGGCCTGCTTGAAATGTTGTTTATTTATTTATTTTGTAACTGATAAGGACCTAATTAAAAGATTTGTGTTTGTGCACATGTGTACACCTGTTCAGTCCTGGTTAGTAACTAATTACACGTAATCTAGATTATGTAATCAGATTACAAAACTGAGATGTACTTGTAATTAGATTATATTACATTTTAAAATACTGTACTTGTAATCAGACTACAGTTACTTTTCTATTGATTACATGAGTACATGTTATTCTCAAAATGGCAGTAAATAATTCATAATTAAGTGGTTCTCTCTCTATATACTTTTTGCCTTTCTAAAATGTCATCATCCCAGCATGTGTTCCCTGTTTTTGTGTGGACTTTAGCTATTTCCTGTACTGCACCTGTTTTGCAGTCCTTTGTAGTTTTTATCTGTTCATTCCCAGGTGTGTTTTGTTTGCCTATTTACGCCTCTAATATTTAAACCCCAGTGTTCATTGTCGAGTCTTGTCTTACATGGCTGTGTTTGATCCTACGCATGCTGTTATCTATTCCCTAGTTCTCTCTGTTATGTTTATTTTGTTATTAAACTCTTTTGCGTTTGGATCCAGTTCTCCCTTTGTTTTTGAGTTTACTCAGTGTTACAATATACATTCAGAAAATCTTCCAGGTTTGTGGAATTGCTCTCATACAGATTCGCCAGTGGTCATGTGACCATCACTGAAAACTGAAACGCACAGCATTTGATTTACACAAATCTTCTCAACATTACAGCATTAACTGTTAAACTATCAATCAGTGAGGCATTTATCCATGTATTAGGGTCTTTGGCAGGCTTTTGTTAAAATGTAAATATGAAATTACGTGACTTTGTACATACAATGCATGGATTCCCCAAATTTTATTTCGAAAAAAATACATTATGACTTAGTTAATTAATCTCCTGCAGTTCCAACACAAATCCCAGTCTGGGAAACTCTGATGTAATGTAATATTTAATGCACTTCAGGTTAAAGAATAGAATATATTTTCTTTCACTTTGTATTTTTATCAATATGGTACAAGATTATCTTATTCAAATCAATGCCATAAACGAGTCAAAGTAGTTTGATTATATTACCCTAATTGTGCAATGTGATGGATTATGTCACTAACTAATTTTGGTCATGTAATTTGGAATGAGTAACAGAATACAATTTGCAAGTAACCTACCCAGCTCCGCACCTGTATGAATCTACAACGGCTCCTGCTGGAGTCTTAGCAGAATCCTGCTGGGAGCAGAGTGGCCTCCTGTTGAGGAGGAAGATGAGTGTTTCTTGAGCGCCGTGAACGATTACAGTCACTGCATTATTTAGCTCGAGTTACATGTGTGCCATGAACCCTACACTCCCCCCAAAAATATGCGGCTCCATTTGCTCTCATTAAAAATGTATGCTGTTTGTGTGTGTGTGTGTGTGTGTGTGTGTGTGTGTGTGTGTGAGGGGGGCGGGGGTTCTCTTCTGACTGAGAGGTGATATATTTGCAAATGTAACTCAAGTGTTGTATAGGAAACCAGGCACACATAAACATACATTTTCATCTCATGTTATATCATATCATACCTCAACCTATAGCTGAGGTTTTAAAATACCTGTGAAGGCTTGTTTATTTTCATATGATATGCAACGATTGACTGTTTGTTTCCACTGGGAATAATATAAAATTAAAAAATACAATTTCTCTAATCCTGGTTCTACTATTTAACTGCAATCATAACATTTCAAACATAGCATATCAATAGCTGCATGAAAACCCAACGCTTTAAAAATGAACTATGAAGAACTGCTTCAGTCCTTTGCCATATGATGGAATAATAATCTGTTATCATTGTGTGACACCAAAACGCCATAAAGACCATGAAATGCAATGATAATCTAAAAGAGACTGTTTCTCTTTTCTTCAGGCTTCTTTGATATAGTGCCTTCCTACATTTAGTAGCTGAGCTATGCAGCTTATGCTATCATCAAACATTTCTGTGAAGTTTCAGTGCTCTAAAACCCTGAAGAGACACTGACAGTGTGCACTAATTTAAAGAACTTCACACCAGACCTGCAGCACTGAGCAAATTCAAAGTCACTGCATTTATGAATGATTTCTAAACATTTCCTTAGGCACAGGAATCGTTTGTGCGTGCTAGACGAGGCAGCAGTGCACACATTCTCTGAACATCTTACTTTCAAGTAATTCACATTAAATGACAATTGCAAATTAAACCAGAATAGAGGAATGGCATCCCCCATACATCTTTTCATTTAATTAACAAAGGATCACTGTAGTAAAAATGATGACTACTGTAATGATGCTAATAATGACTGTGCCATGTTATGATCTAAGTCTATTGGCAAGCAGTGAGACTACAGTGTGTGAGATCATCTTATTAATTTAACAGTGACATTGTCTTAATCCTGGTAATGCTTCCCTGGTGCTTCCACAGGTGTTGAGGATTTAAAATGGCGTGTGGGTGGGTTAAACGGAGTGGTGGCATTAAACAGCAGAACTACATTGGCTCTGCTTTGCTGGCAGAGAAAGCTTTGTTTTGTAATCAGAGCTCAAGTGCTATGTGGTAAGGTTTTTTCTTAGGATAACAGAAATGCTTTGGCAAGGAGCAACGTTTTCTTTCGCTGTCGTTTGCTCCATCTCATTTTAGTTTGATTGATACCTGGAAGAAACCGGAGAAATACCCAATGTCAGCATTCAGATCAGCTGCTGATGCCATGAGTTTTCAAAGAATAAAAGGCTGAATTTATGAGTCAAACAAATGGTATATATCCCTTGTTGTTTTCAGATGTTGGGGAATACATTTTGAGCCAGTAGCAAGATCAACATGAAGAAAAGTCACGTGAGAGAGTATTAATAAAATGATTCAACTGGTTGGGTCACCCTTAGCAGCAACAACTGCAATCAAGTCTTTGAGAATTTTGGCACACTCATTTTTGCCGAATTGTTGTAATTCCGTCACATTGGAGGGGTTGAGCATGAACTGCCTTTTTAAACTCATGCCACATAATCTCAATAGGATTCGGGTCAGGACTTTGACTAGGCCAAAAGTCATCTTTTTTTTTTCTTCAGCCATTCAGAGGTGGACTTGCTGGTGCGTTTTGGATCATTGTCTTGCTGCAGAACCCAATTTCGCCTCAGCTTAAAGACACAAAGAGATGGCCGGACATTCTGGATGTTGTTGTAGGGTCTTTTGTGACTTTTTGGATGAGTCGTCACTGCGCTCTAGGGGTAATTTTGGTTGGCTGGCCACTCCTGGGAATGTTCACCACTGTTCCATGTTTTCGCCATTTGTGGATAATGGATCTCACATTGGTCTGCTGGAGTCCCAAAGCTTTAGAAATGGCTTTCTAACCATTCCATACTGATACATCTCAATTTCTTTCTTTGGCATTTATTCCTGAATTTCTTTGAACCTCTGCATGATATCTAGCTTTTGTTAGGCAAGTCCTATTTAAGTGATTTCTGGATTGAGAACAGGTGTGGCAGTAGTCAGGCCTGGGTGTGACTAGTGAAATTGAACTGTGCGATAAAGCACAGTTAAGATATGTTTTAACGGGTGGGTTGAACGCTTTTTCACACATGGCCATCTCCCTTAATAATAACATTTAAAAATCATTTAAAAACTGCATTTTGTGTTTTAATTACCAGTTTTTGTGTATACATTATTGATGACTAATATTCAAAATTGTTTGATGATCTGGAATATTTAAGTGTGACAACATGTGGCAAAAAAATAAGAAATCAGGAAGGGGCAAAAACGTTTTCACACCACTGTATTTTGATTAAATTATATAACTATATGGATGGATGGATGGACAAGAAGAAATAGTCCTGAATGCGTCTTTGACAGCACTTGCTCATTCTCATAAGGACAGATTTCTTGTCACAACATTTCTTGCGCCTCATTTTACAGATGTACTCTACCTTTATTGCTACTTCCATCCAGGGAGCGGCTGTTTCGTTTACAAATGTACTAAGCTTTTCTTGCTTTCACCGAAGAGGGATGTTTGTCACAAACAAGACAGCACATATGTGCTGTATCTGCCTGTAAACACATCACCCTCTGCGCTTCCACCTATTAGCTCTAAGTTAAATTCATTTTGTGAGTGGATTAAAATGTGTTATGCTGATCTAGCCTAGAAGTAGGCCTATAACCAGATTATGAAAATACATCAGTGCATGTACAAATAAGCATTAAGCTCATTTGTTGTCGGGAACCGGAACAAGAATTGTTAATGTGACAAGCAAAATTATTGGAAAACCTCAGTGAAAGATGTCAGACATACAGTATGTGTTAGATTTATGTTTAGTTTCTTTGTATTTTAGTTTAACTGAGTTCCCTGTCATTGTTATTTAGTTATACACCTGTTTCCTGTTCTGTTAATTATTCTGCCTTGCTTTTTAGAAGAAGTTCATTCAGCTCATTGTATGGTAACGTTTCTGTTATTCGTGGTTGTGCAGTCTTTCTCCTGAGTTTTCCTGTGCCTGTTGGATTTAATTATTAAAGACTATTTCCCAGAATCTCCTGCGTCGTGTGCTTACTGTAGTCACACCTGACAATATGTAGATGCATGGCCTTTTTAAAAGCCCACTGGGGTTTCTTGAAACATGCAGCATTATTCAAAGCATTGATATAATTTCACTCCCCTTTAAAAAAAAAGTCAATAGAGTTTAGTTTATATCACAGCCTGGCCAGAGTTTTTGAGCTCGATAAAGCCACAATTTACTCTTAACCATTTCTCCTCCAATTTCATTTTAAAATATAGTGAAAGTGAAAAGGGATATATCAAGGCCAAGTATTGTAACCCATACTTGGAATTTGTCTGCTGCATTTAACCAGTGTGCACACATTAGGAGTAGTGAGTAGTGCACAGCCATTTTGCTGTGGTGCCCAGTGAGTGATTGGGGGTTTGGTGCAACAGCATCTCAGTCATTTCCTGCTGGTATTGAGAATCAAACCTACAACTTTCACATTCCAGTCTGATTCTTTAACCATTAGGCCACAGCTGCCCCAAAATATATCATTCTGTACAGAATTAAAATGGGACCTATGTTTTCCGGTCAGCACCGATTAGCACATATGATTTGTTCTGTGCTGTCGTGTCTCTGGACAGGAGCAGACTGTGTGTCACACTAACGTGAAGCCAGACTTAATTCACCCCAATGAAACGCATATTTACACTGTCTGAATCGTTCCCTATTGCCCATTAGAAAGAGTGACTGGTTTTAGCTTCAGCACATATTTATGATTTAAGGGGCGGGGCTTTTTAAACTCTAGAGATAATTTGATTGGACAGAAAATCTGATGAGAAGCTGAAGTGCAGAGTGATGTCATTAAAATCATTGATATTGGTGGAAGTGAGAGACTGTTAGTTTTGAAAGCTATGAATTTCTTCTCACTATTTATTTTGTCATTATTTTGGAGGACACTGGCTTATACATAACATTAAGACTAAAATTTTCATACTAAAAGCCAAAAAAACATACATTTTGATTTCATGGGGACTTTAAAATCACACCGTGAGCATTTATAGAAATGTATTTAAAGCAGATTTAGTTTTTTGTGTAACTGATCACTTTCTTTTGCATTCCACTATGGCCAAATAAATACACACACACACACACACACACACACACATATATATATATATATATATATATATATATATATATATATATATATATATATATATATATATATATATACTGAATATATGTTATTTTTAAAATACAGGCCTATAGGCTATATACTATATTATGCATTAAATATGTATTTAGTATTATAGTTTATATTTACAGAAAAGAGTTTTACACCTTACCAAAATAGTTATTTTCTCATAGACAACACATAAGGAATGTCACACAAGTGGTCCATGCCCTATTTAATGCTTTATTTATTTATTTATTTTTGGAAGATATTAATTATAATTATATAATTATATTTAGTCTTTATATTGAATCTTGTTCCTGTTGGTACAGAGGAGAGGAGAATGTGATTGGCAGCATAGCCTGTGTGCTTGTGTTTTTCTCCTGAAGAGGAGCACATTTCCACGTGAGCGTGGATGTCTTCTGAAATCTGAAAGGGTTAAGAACACGAGCGGCGTGCTCTCTGCTGCATTACATCATGCAGCCAGTCCTGGGGTGTTGAATCGAGCACTAGGTGGCATCCTCGATGAGTAAGCATCCGCGTCTCTCTTCAGTCCAGACATCCAGTCAGCGGCGTCGGGTGTCTCAGGGAACAGTCCCTCGCGCGCTCGTTCCCTCTGCGGGGATGCTGCGAGCACAATGCGCAGGTGACAAGAACCCGATTCCAGAAGTTCGTGTCTGACCTGTGCCGCTACGAGGACTAGATCAGCGCTGACTTCGCCGTCCGGAGCGCCGCAGCGCAGGAGGATGCTCTGCCTCTCTGGCGTCACCGTCACCCCACAACTCCATGGCTACCTTATTAGGGGTACTCTGGAGAAACAGGTGTCGGGGAAGTGACGTCACGAGCCTCGGAAACCGGAGGTGTGCGCTTTGGAGAGCAAGATGGCAGCGAAATCCGACGGTCGGGGGGTCGTCACCGGTTTCGCCCAGCTGCACAACCTGGACGAGACGGTGGGGAGCTGCGAAGACGACCCGCGGCAGAACAGCTCCTTCCACATCTGCCACTGCTGCAACACCTCGTCGTGCTACTGGGGCTGCCGGAGCGCCTGTCTGCATTACCTCCTGGGCAAGGGGAGAGACGTCAGGCGGCCACCTCACGAGGAGCGCCTGTGGTTGGACTGCCTGTGGATCGTCCTCGCGCTGCTCGTCTTCTTCTGTGACGTGGGCACTGACTTATGGCTCGCGCTCGACTACTACGCCAAGCAGGACTACCTCTGGTTCGGACTCACACTGTTCTTCGTGCTGGTGCCGTCGGTGCTGGTCCAGATCCTGAGCTTCAGGTGGTTCGTGCAGGATTACACAGGGGGAGGCTTGGGCTCCGTGGAGGGTCTCAGCAGCGGCCGGAGGGGCACAACGGGCACGAGCGTAGGGGTGTACGGCAGGGCCAGATGCTGTCGCGTCTCAGTGTGGGTCTGGCAGACACTCATACACATCCTTCAGATGGGACAAGTGTGGAGGTAAGCGTCCCGCGTTCACCTGGCATAACCCGTGCAGAGTGGTTGCGAGTGCAGTTGATCACTCTAAGCATGTGCTTTTCTGTGAATGAACATCACGCTCGCGCAAAATCTGTGGCATCAGTATGTGCGAATAGCCTATGCGTAGTGCGTTACTGAGGTGAGTCTCCCGGTGCATCTGAGGATTCATTCACCCTCCCTGACAGCTCAACTCTCTGAGAACACTTGGCGAGACGGCCATCGGGTTTTTCAGGCTCCCTCAGGAACGACATCCCTCCTTCCTACGCTCGATATCATCGACACAATTTGTGTCCCTTGATCCTTAATATCGCATCTCACCGAATCACCATCATCACAGGCGCAGTGCGTTATAACGCCAGTCAGAACAGCGTGTGCTCTCGAGCGAGGAGTAGTTCTGGCGCGTGCGGGGAATATCGTCCGTGACATATTGTAAGGCTACTTAATGTCTGATCCACTAGAAATGATGCGACAGTTTTCCTGCAGCAGACAGACGCAGTGGCCGCGTTCACGTTGATGTGGAGGCGTTCAGTTTAACTTGATTTCGATGCCATACATTATTCATGTGTGCTTGTGTTGGTGCTTTCTGCTCTTTGCGACGTGATTATTGCTTAAAGACCAAGTCCCCAGTGATGGTGTCTGATATTGGTCATGATGTCATCGCTTTAAAGGTGCTACAGCATCTGGCGCGCGCTCTCTCCCTCTACGTGTGTGTTCAAAATGAATTCCCTCTAATCTTTTATATAGTCACGAAACGGTCGTTTTGATGCGTAGTTATGAAATTGTTTTGATTTTAAACGTAGTTATGAAACGCTCACAAGTTAAAAAATACTCTGCTCCCAATGTAAGCTTTTATATTTGAGTTTTTTTCTTATAAAGTAGGCTGCGAATATTTGCATTAGGCCACACTGGGATCGAGAAGTGACCCCGTATCATCCCCGCTCGCGCTGATTTGCTGAAGTTGCTATGCAACCAGTTGTACATATTAGTTAAAAGCGTTGCCTGTGCGCGCGTCCGTTTATAAATTTTTCCTTTCTATATAGTCGGCTATATGCAAAAAACAAAACAAAAAAACAAACAGTATTTGCTTGATGTTAGAACAACACTTGAGTGACTGACTTCATCTGCTGAGTTTGTGAATTATGTGGACCCTGAACTATCCCATAATGCCTCAGGTGCAAGTGTCATTTTCATAAAATTGCTCCTTTAAAAATAAATAAATAATGACTATATGTGCTGAGACCTTTGTCCCCCAGATAGCAAGAGCTTTTGGGCCAAATGTGGCAGAGAGCTGGCCTAGATATGGCTAAGCACATGTGGGCCAACGTTTCACCATATATATGTTTTGCCATGGCTTTCAAATCGGAGGGAATTTGCTTTTGGATCGACATTTGTATTGAGGTATATTGTATGGCCAAGATGACAGAACTGAGGATCATATGTGGCTAATATATGTTAACTTCTGGTTTACACATGCGACCTGCTGTAATCATGTCCGGCATTTTTGTGGCAGTCCACATCTCAAAATATTCAACAACGCTATTGGTTGCTTTGCATCTTACATTGAAGTCCTAATGCTGGATTACAAGTGTAACTGGCAACTATTTCAATAAAGTTATTTCCGTTATTTCCTTTTTGTTCTCTCTTCACATCAACAGCCATTGCCCAAAACAAACTCTAATTAGTTTCAGGTAAGTGCTGTTTTTGGTGTTTTACATTTTTTTTATTAACATTAAGTAGATTATTAAGTATTATATGTCAAAAAAGAAGGCTGTTACTAGAGCAGACTTAGTTTTGAATGATAAGGAAAGCAATTAAATAAAATCTTTTTTTCATTAAAAATGGCTGCAAACTTATGCTACTGTATAGGTGTGTCGCAATTCATGTATTTATTCTGTTACATTTTTAGTATAAATAGTGCGAGTAGAGTGTTCACACCGAAAAAAGGAAGTGTGAAATGTTAGACACTTCATGCACTCAACTGTTGCAGCTTTAATTACTGTATGTAGCAGAGGGGAAGAAGCTATTAGACTCCAATGGTGAATGATAAAATAATGTTATAAAAGTGCAAAGGGTATAGTGCGTCGTTTGGGACGCAATTTATGTCTTTGTGTGTAGTGCTGATTTACAATCATTAGTAATAGGCCTATGCTGTGTGCTTGTTTTAAAATTTTAAATATTATCTGATGTATGATACAAACAATGTTATACTAATAATGTAATCATTTTTTTTATCTTCCTTTTTCTGACAGATGGTGAGTGAGAAAAATTGGTGAAACGTACTAAAAGTAGCAGTTATTGTAAATTCATTCGCAACTATTACTACCAACATCAGCATTCTTCTGTTATGTTTAAGATGCTATATTTAATAAAAAATAAATTGTCTGTTAATCAATTTTTGTGTTTAAGATTGTTTGATTTACTTTGTAATGGGTTAAAAAAAAATTGTTAAATATGATGAAATAATGGCTTTTGGTCTCTGTCACATGTGGGTCACAGAAGGGCCGTCAGCTACAACTCAGTCATATGAGAATTACATGTCAGGTTCATATATGGGCCACATTTGTTTCTATTATTTGGCTATTATGGCACTGTTTTGGTTCAGCTCTGGCTAAAAAAAACGTGGACCAGATTTGAACCGGCAAGCACAATCTAATCAGCTTTTTATTTGGGCCAAATCTATGCCCCAGTAAATTTGCTGATGATTAAATTGTACTTGTTTGGTTCATAGGTATTCCACACCTGCATACCTCCTTTAATGGTTAAGAATTACGGTCTTCATTTAATTCTGTACTAAAAGTATGAGAATTTTGTTACATCTAAAGTAAGGGAATGTTTAGTTATTTGTCTTGCTACACTGAAATACTTTTGCTGTGCAATAAGCTATATCTTTTGGCTTTTCAAATATATTTTTCTTTTCTAAAGATGGTAATGCAAAACAGTTACCGCTTCATTGTGCAATAAATGCAAAACCCAAATACAGTGAAAGGCAATCTGAGGTAAAATGCTTAGCAGTTTCAACATCAAAGAAGTGTCTTTTTACTCTTCGTAAGACTGTGTGAATAAAGTGTTCATATTTAGATTATTATTGAGACATTTTTACCAAATAAGATGCTTGCTTCCTGCTTCATTTTTCTTATGTTTGTCAATCTTGAACTGTGGAATTGTATGGCATCTGTGTGTGTGCGTTTTCATATTTTAATGCTCATATTATATAAATATTATTGCTTTCAAATATTACTTTCTACTAATACACATCTGGGGCCACACTGCCATCAACTTTTTTACTTTTAACAAGCTGAACTGATAATGTTCTCAGGTCACAGCAACATTAGCAAGCAAAAAACACAAAAATCTATAAAGTGGAATTACACAAATCTGTCTTTCCAACAGCCCCTGAATACTAGAAAGATTCTTCTGCCAAAGACTTTCAAAAATGTGCATTTTAAGAAAGCGCATGAGAAAAATTTCAAATTGAATGTCTTTTTTATTCATGCTTGGCATGAGAGCCCGACAATGTCTTTGTTGGCTTCGGTAACTAGTCTGATGCAGCAGCTCCGCTGCCAAGACCTCGAGCCTTTCCAAATCGTCTTGACTTGAGAGTCAGTCAGCGCAAGCGTCTTGAGAGATAAATGGGAAATAATGCTTGATTAAGCAGCCCTCGGGTGCACTGGTTGAATGCTTTGTTAGCCCTTGGCATAAAACATTTTGAAAACGACCACAGCTCAGGATTCTCATACCCAGCATGACTTGTAGGCCCTACTGTTAATAAAATATTGGCATTGGTAAGATTTTTGGAAAGACAGTATACTTTTTAATTTTTTTAATTTATTTCATTAAATAATCTTTTTAATTTATTACACATTCTTTCACCAAACTCTTAAGCTTCAAATCAGCATATTAGTATTACTTTTGAAGGATCATGTGACACTGAATACTCGAGTGATGATCCTGAAAATTCAGCTTTGTCATTACAGGAATAAATCACATTTTTAAATATATAAAATAATTTTTAAAAAGTTATTTAAAATTGCAATAATACTTGGTGAGCTTATCAAAAAGCATTTAAAATGTTTGAGTGATGTATAGGTACATTCCATTATATAAATATTAGGACTGTCAAAAGATTTACATAATGTGTTTTTGTAGTTATCAATTTAGTATAATGAATGCAGAATGATTTTGTGCACAATACTGAATGAGTTAAGAAGAACATATTGCTGGTTTTGTGTTGATGAAGGGATAGTTGAGCCTTACTGATGGTGCTGTATGAGTATCCAAGACAAAAATGGTTGGGAAGAACTGCTGTAATCCACTCATTCCCTACTGTTTTAAGGCACTTCCTCTGCCTCATTCCTTTTCAGTGCTGTCTGGGTAAAATCATTGCTTTGCTGCTCTGTCCTCCCCATCCACTAGTTAAAGTCATAATATGCACTTTCCTCCTTTTCTCCCTCGCTGCCTGTTTTCCCTTTTACATAAATCTCCACTTGACCTCCATTCCTGTCGAGGAAACTGGAGCATCTGTCAGCCTTCCCATTATTGGAGACTTTCCCCCCATATGCGTGACGTTTAGAGCACACCCCACACCCCTTTCCACACTCCATCACCTCTAGGAAACTCACTGTCCTCGCTCTCTCCCGTTTGCCCTCTCGCAGGGGCTCAGGTAGGATATACAGTCAGCTACTATATATAGCTACTTTATATAGTGTTTGTTGAGAGTGAGTGCTTGGAATGGGAGTTTATATTGGGTAAAGTGCACTGACAAGTTCTGTATGTACTCGTGTCATAAAATAAAAAAATTCAGGTTGGTACAACTGTCCTGATACCATAATAAAGAAAAAAAAAAGCGTCATTAAAAGAATTGCATTTCTGAAAAGTCAGGTGGTCCCTTGTGAAAAAGACAATTATTTGAAATGATTTTTTTTTTTTCCACTGGAACACAAAAGAAAATGTTTTGAAGAATGTTGGGAACTAAAGAGTTTCAGTTTCCATTGACTTCCTTTTGTATTTTTGTCCATACAATATAAGTCAGTGGGAACCAAAATAGTTTGTATAGAACATTCTTCAGAATATGTTATTTTATGTTCCAAAGAAGAACGAAAGTCAGGTTTAGAATGACATAAGGGTGAGTACTAAATGATGACAGAATTTAAACAATTTGGGTGAACTTTCCCTTTAATTAATGTATTATAGTTTTTATAGTACTTTAAAGTGATGTCATGAAAGTGTACTCTTTAAGTACACTGAAGTAGACATTTATTTCATGCGTGTATAAGTATAGTTTTTGTAAAATAGTCTTTTAAGATTTGAAGCATACACTAGAAGTGCACATTCAATACAATTAAGTTACATTTTTTGGAAATTATGTCATACAGAAGACCCTCCAAACACTTGTGACTGTGGCAAGGTCAATGAAACCATGTTAAAATGTTACATTTGATAATGTTAAACTTTTCAAAACCTTCACTTTTAAGAACTTGGCTTATGTTTTAAACTAGATTCTAAATCAGTCAGGGTTTGCATGTAAAGTTAAGTCCAAGGATATTGCATAAAGCAGAATGAATGATTGCATTACTTTTAATAAAACCTAGGAATGAAAGAACACTACACACATGAATATAACTTTAACACAAGAAAATGAACAGCAGGGAACTGAACGCTTAAATACACTGGAGGAAGACAATCAACGAAACAGGGAACAGGTGAGAACTAATGAGATACCGTGTTAATGAAGACTAGTGGTGCGTCTCAATCAGCTCCCTTGTTCAATAGTCAGGGCACTGATCAGGGAGTCTGCCATTTTAAGGGCTGTCTCAGTCGCAACATCCTAACAAGTGCACTAAAACGTTCGTTCCCTAAAAAGTCCCACAATGCACCGTAAAACCTATGGAAGAGATGAAACTCAAAACATAAATCACATGAGCAGACTCACTACACATTACGCGATAGATGTTTAAAAAAATACAAACCATTTTTTAACTACATTTCATCATAATCTTAAATGGCTAGACGGTAATAATAATCTAGCTAAGATGTTAACTAATTTACGACTGAATTGTGACATGTACATGTAACAAGCAAAGTATTTATCACAATGTCCTTTAAATAAAATAAAAAAAATTAAGTCAGAATGAAATCAGTTCTGCTGTTGCTCATAATGATGTTAAACAATGAGGACGTTTTCATGTCCCTGAAAATAGAGTCATCAGTGTCCCATTGAGTCGTGTGCCAGGGTCCTTGCTGTCAAGTCAAGTCATTTTCATTTATATAGCACTTTTTACAATACAGCTCTAGAAGAAAGATTCATGCCTGGTTGTAAAAAAAAATCATTAGTTATCAACATAACTTTTTCAAATCTCTTTTTTCATCTCAAGCACTCACACTGTCGTTGACCCACAAATACTTAAAAAGATACAAATAACTTCTCTAGTGCTGGGTTGTAAAAAGAGTTGCCTAGTCTTTTTAAGCACCTCTTAAGGTGCCACTTTATTGTTCACTCTGCCTCTGCAAGAGCTTTATACGGGTAAACGGCCTTTCAGTTTGCGAGTACTGAAGACCCAGCAGTGAGTTGGCTAATCAATGTGTTACACAGCTGACATGTGCTCAGATGTGCTTACAGTAAACACTGCTCGTCTGTTATTCGCAGCGACCTTGCATTGCATTGTAGAAAGAATGGTCTCAGCGAGAGTCTGAGCCTCCTCAAAGACCATCCACATAAAAGGGTTTCAACACAGGCTATGAATATATGATCATATCATAGAGATCTGCTGTGGAGTATGCATACATATGTGTGTAATATATGTTGTGTAAGTCCGTGAATAGGATAAATTGCCACAGCTTGTGTGCTAAGGACATGGGGGGTGGAGAGATTGACATGATGCAGTCATGCTGAAATCAGTCCAGCTGACAAAAGCCAAATGCACATTGTAATGTTATGACTAATTGCTGAATGTTTTCACTTGTTAGCGTGTTGGTGTGAAGACCATACTGGGTAATTCATGTTCTTCTACCGTCTTGGCAGTAAACTGTAATGACTAATTTGTGATCGTGTTTACAGATTGGACCACATAGCGCATGAATAATCTAAATGTGTTTGATCAAACCAGCTGGGTTAAAATACAATTACAACCATATGTAGAATGAGTAGCCTATTTATTATTTGCGTGTCTTTTTTAAATGTACATCACTGTCCCTCATGCTTATTTACCAGTGATTTGTCTTGTGGTTTGTTGTGTTTGGCTCATTTAACGTAAACTACAGTAAATATGGTGTTCATTTGAACATTGTTTATATTTTTGGATAATTAAGTTGTAGGTAAAAATACTGACATAATATGAGTCAGACCTTCCAGAGCTGTGAACATTCAGTCACTTGCTAACACTTAATACTTAAAAAACACTTATTGTGCTAGGATGGGGTAAGGTTAGTGACAGGTTTAGTGGTAACGTAATTTTAGATGTAATTAGGTATTTCAAAAAATATAATTACAATGTAAAATGTACTATAAGTGCATTGTATCAAATGATTAATTTAAATGTTAGTACATATCAGTTAAAGACACTTAATTTAAAGTAGCCCCAAAAGTATTAAGTAGCACAACTGATTTCGACAATGATAATAATTTGAAATTCATCAGAACCAAATCAGAATGATTTCTGAAAGATCATGAAGACTGGAGTAATGAGTAATGAGTAATGACTGGCCATCACAGGAATAAATTAGATTTTAAAATGCATTTGAAATATGTTATATATTTTTAATACATATATACATACTGTATGTATGTGTGTGTGTGTGTGTCTGTGTGATTTAACTTACTTTCAAATACTAAAGTACTGAACCTCTCATGTTTTTTTTTCTTTTTTACTGACAGTCATTGGTAGCGTGTCTCTCTTATCTTATCACTCAATGTGTGTGATGACAGACGGATGAGTCCCCCGAGGCCAGAGAGAGAGAGAGACAACATCAGCTTGCGCACTCACCAGTCAGCCGTTAACCATTAGACATCACACCATGACCCACAGCAGCCCCTCCACACACACACACACAGACGCTCATGCACACTCACACAGGCGTACATGTATAGGTATGCAGACACATTTGTTTACTGTACCACATTTTCAGGAATCCGTAATCCAGGAATAAAGCATCAAGGTTCCAACAGCATAGAGATCATCAGAGATTCTGTTTCTTCAACACAGCCTTCATGCACTTACATCATTATTTGCATGTCTGTAAGAGTCAGTGGGACAGATGATGTCTTTGTGGAGCTAAAATAGATTTACACCATCTCTCTCCTCAGCTTATGAACATAAATCTCCTTGTTTGTTATGAGACAGTTAAAATTAGAATTGAACTGTGTGCAGCTTACAGCATATTGCAGAGTTTTGCATCTTTATTTTGTGGGGTGTTTGAAGAACAGTTTGTGTATAATCAGGCATCTATTCCGTTTATTAAATGTATTATGTTGAAGCATTACATCTGTCACAGATACAAGGACGAAGATTAGGATCCAACAGAACTTTAATAAAGACAGGGTAAATGCAACAGCAGTGCGAACACAACACGTGGTCAACAAAAACATGAAATTCACACAAACAACACCCGACAACTGAAACAGGGAGACTGTGATGATAGTGTCCATGGTGACTAATGAGTGACGGAAGGGTCTAGAACAGGGGTGGGCAAACTACAGCCCGCGGGCCATATCCGGCCCGTTGGGCTTTTTAATCCGGCCCGCTGAACTCGCATTAAACCTCCTTCATTTTACATTCCCCTGTAATGTCACTGGCGCGGCTGCAAGCGGCAGTGGTGCTGAAGCTTTGGTGGAGAGTAGGCGCAAGGCTGGAGGATTGGCTGGGCTTGGGGATGACTGTGAGGCAGATGAGGTAGGTAGAGGTACTTTGGCTTCCACAGTGGAGGGATTGATGGTCTCAAAGCGATCTATGAATAAAGATGAAACGGGAAATGTTAATGATTGAGGGTGATAAGCGATACCTCCGTATCCGAGTCTTCCGGCCAGTCCAAGTGTTTTGTCACCAACAGGTCACCTACCGTCGCAGTTGTCGCAGGATCACACATCTGATTAGACTCGCTTTGGGGCTCCTCTCCCAAGGCGAGGGTCAGCACTGTCCTCTTTTCAGGTTCCGGCTGAATCATCGCGGCGGGTAGTAGCACTCCGTCTGTGGGGCACTCTCGTTGTTTTGGGCTCTGGGTCCAGCCGGGTACCAGATCGGGTAGTGAAGCTCACCAGACAGCGGCAGATGTCTGGGAGCTCCATCGGGTGAATGAAGTTCACCTCGACCCAATACATCAACGTAACCTCGTCATCCAAGTGGTAGGGGGTGATGAAATAATAAAACTTAGCTATGAACGTTACCAGATCGGCGCTGCCTCTGCAATTTGAGCCACGAGTTGGTAGCTCATCTTCATAGTTTTGTTGGTCGGTTGTTCTGTAACGGAGGTAAAGACAAAGACGAAGGTCCAACGGAACTTTAATGAAGATGAGGGAAATAGCAACAGCAGTCCAAACAAACATGCGGTTCATACAAACATGTAGTCAACACTAACAACAACCGTCCACTGAGGAGTGAACAGGGAGAATTAAATACATGAGTGGTAACGAACAAATGATAAACAGCTGATGATGATAGTGTCCATGGTATCTAATGAGTAAAGGAAGGATCTAGAACAAAAGGAACATGTGACATTAAAAAGGCAAAATAAGAGACCCAGTTAGGTGGTGCTGTGACAACATCGATGATATTTTATTAGTTTGGAGCTGGATTAATGTAGTCTGCTCTAGAATGTTTTAGGAAATCTTCTCAATAAGATCACCTGGTCAAGAGATCTAAATTGAAAGATCAGCGAGTTAATTGCTCTATCTAATATTCTCCATTGGCAAAAGACATTGAAGGTATAATCCAGAAAAACTGGTGCATTGTTAGCAATGGATTTCTGGAAAACCACCTTGAGTGGTCTTCAAGAGACTGCAGATCTGCCTAACATGCTGATAACAGCAGACAAATCTGTTCCTCAGCCAACACATTTTTTGAAGTAATATGCCATTTGGAAACTATTAATGTTGAAATGATCAACAATGCATATAAAACAAACTTCCAAGCATACCTTTACTGCAAAAAAAAAGTAAAATCTGAGGAATGATTTCTTGTAAAACAGCTAAACAATTCACTACCTCTACCGATAGATATTCATGGTTATAACTTGAGTTATGTAATCAGATTACATTTTTTCAAATAACTAGTAAAGTAATGCATTACTTTTAAATGTATAACAAAATATCTGAGTTACTTTTTCAAAAACCTAACGCAAGTTACTTTGTTTGCCCATGTATTGACTGACTTGTCTGCTGTCCTGATGTTGAGAGAAATCGGGAAGATTTGTTTGAACATGGTGATATTGTAGATTTAGAGTTAGCATTTACTAATTTCAGTCGCACAAAAACAGATTCAGTTTTCCTCAAAATGAATAAAATCATTGAAATGCAAAATCAGAATACTACACAAACCTAAATAAAATGCTAAATAAATGCGTTTAATTATGCGTCAATTAACAAATGCGTGAAGTTAAGCAAAAATGACTTTAGATTTTTGTTTTTGTTGGTGAAGTAAGTGTTAAACTTTCTTCTGTGATCCAGAATTGCAGCAGCTGAAAGGTTTGATTGAGCTCGACTGAAAACACGTCACTTTGCTTTTCCTTCAGCCTTATTATTTAAATATTGGTGAGAATTTTTTTCCGCAAAAGTAATAACACATTACATAAAGTAACACATTACTTTTATTAAAAAGTAACTAAGCAACGCAATTAGTTGCTTAGTTATTTTTTTTGTATGTTGGGATTTATTGCATATTTTTTAATATTTTATTTTGATGTTGGTATTTTTTTTTGCAGTCAGCTATTCGTTGATTGATAAGTTTATTGTTTTTAGTTAATTGATATTTCACTTTTATTCTAGCTATGTGATTTGTGTGCTGCCCTTGCCTTGAGTGTATTGAAATGGTTGATCATGTGATGTAGTTCTGTAGAGTAAAGTTCATTGTCTAATGAAGAGCCACTTGGCTCAGAACATCAGCTAAGAACATGAAATTAATATTTTTATATTTTTGGAGTTGTGGCCTACCAACTTTTTCTTCCTTTATTACAATTGGACACCCTCATTGAGCTTCTTTTCCCGTAAGATGTGTGAAGTTTTGTGACTTACAGAATATAAAGTATTTTAATATGCGGCTGAGAGTGAGCAATTTTACATCTTTTACATGTTTAATGAGTCATAAAGAAAAAAAAAGTAATATTTTCATATCCTGTTATTCAGATAATCGATGACTACATTTTTCATTATGCAAAGAACAAAGAATAGACTTCACTCTCTTTGTGACCTGACTGAGACGAGTGCCTGTTTGTAAAATGCATTTGATGAAGTTTGTTACTATGCTGGTGTATTTAGCCGTGATGAAAGTGTGCTATTTATACAGTCATGAAGAAAGAATCTCTGATTATAATTCAGAGGATAAGAAGCAGGCTGCAGGCTGTCAAGATAAAGCGAGCATCTCTATTGCTGTTGTGTTCATGCAGACTTTGTAACAGTTTTCTGTTTAGGTTCAGATCAGTCACCTTTGACCTTAGTACAGCAGATGGAAACCATCTTGTACATGGATTGAGTTATCCATCCTGGTATTCAGATCTGCCTCCATTTAGTTAGCAACACCCAACTTCCAATCCAATCAATTAACGATGCAATAGACATAATTCAGTCCCATCCTTTTTTTTCTCTCTCATTGTAGAAGCTGTTGAAATCTGATATATATATCACAGTAGGGAAGAAAAGACAATCGAAACCTTTGTTTCATGTTACATTTTATTTGTAAAGGATTCCTCCATGTGTATGTTTCTTTTTTTTCTTTTGGTCCATTGACCAAACTGCTGGACTTCTCCAATCATTTCATAATTTAAACCATGCCCCTTTGTCATCTGCAAACTGGTAATTCGTTTCTCTCTGATGTACGTCACAATCTGGAAGAATAACAAACACTGCAATATTCCAATCAGGAAATAATTGTCAATTTTGATTGAATGGTGAATTGAAGAGAAATGACTTCTGTACAGAAACACTTTCCTTCCCCTGCAATGAGGAGGACAAGCCCTTTTTCGATAGCGCATTAAATCTGGACGAATCCCCTCAGAAGCAATGCCCCAATGCTAAAACTGACCTAGTTTTAATGGAGAGCATCGCAGTGCCCATTCAAGCTGATAGTGCTTAAATGTAATGCCCTACAACCATACTCACTGCTCGCCACTCATGTGTGTTAACTCATGCCAGGGGCATCCACTTCCTCTCTTTCTTTTCTTGCCAAGATCTCACTGGATCACACTTTCTTTTTCGATGCATCTCTTTTGCCGTCTCTTTTTCGGTCTCTCTCTTTCACTCTGTGGATGTGTTGACTGTTAAGGGGCTCGAGGCTTTCCCACTTTTTTTTCTTTTTTTATATAGAGTTGAATGTAATACCATGCGTCCCCAGATGTTGACACAATGCTGACTCTAGCAGCCAAGGCTGATGGAGGAAGACCTCTCACATACTAATGTGTTAAGGTTTAGTTCCTTGTTAAATCCTTATATGCATTGTAATAATTTAAAGGGATTGTTCTGTTATCATTTACTTCCTCTCATGTTGTTCCAAACCTGTATGACAAAAAAGTAGATGTTTGGCAGAATTTCAGATTTTTTTCCCCTTAAAATGCAAGCGGGTGGGGTTCTCATGCTTCAAAAAGGACAGATATCAAAAGAAAACATAAAAGTATTATTTTCTCAAGTCTTGTGAACCCTTAAAATGTGTTTCTTAAGGGAACAGACTGAAATTATTCATTTGTTTGACAGCTGACAGCCATTACTCATTTTCGCTGTATGGAAAAGAGCAGCTTGGAAATATTTTGTTTTTGTTCCAATGAAGAAATAAAATCATACTGGTTCAGTGTTATCTTTAACTAAAAGTAAAAATGAATAAGAAAAAATCTTTCCAGTAATTTAAATAAAGCTGCAATAAAATAAAATATAATAATATAAATAAATAATAGATGAAAACCTAATAGAAATGAAATAAGTTTACGTTGATGTAACAAACTTTCTAAAATTGAAATAAAAATAAATTAAAGCTGAAGAGATAATAAAAAACAGAAACTAATAAAAAATTTACAAAAATGCACAAAATGTACAAAAGTACATAAAAAAATTGTCAATTTAAATATAACTGAAAATATAAAGATTCAAATTCAATTCAAAATATCAATAAATACTTGAATAGTATCTAAATAATACAAACATAACATTGTATGGGTTTCAAAAGACATGTAAAATGTCCCATTAAATAATACTCTTTATAAAATCTCATTTATATTTCTCTTCTCACATAATAGAGATAGAAAATCACCCACGAGTACCAAGATAATCATCAGAAGACTGCTTAACCTTAATACTTACTGCAATGACACCTCCTCCACTTTTTTCTTCTTTCTTTCTCTCAAAAGAACATGCAGACGCTTACACATACAAACTCTCATCGCGTGCTTTATCCCTCACTGCCTTCACTCTCTTTCTTTCTCTCTCTCCCCCTCCCTGTGCTTGCTTCTAGTGGGTGCTGTGAGGCGATGACAGTTGTATTAGCAGTCGATTGCGAGGTCACTCTCGCTCAGGTCCTCTGAGACACAGCAGTACAGCAGAGGAGCAAAGCAGAAACAAGAGCAACAAATAGAAAGAATGAGATATCCAGTCACAGACGGCTGAATTTTTCCATTGCTAACATTGTTTTTCCTTTACATGGTGATATGAGGGAACGTTACTTCTTTTTGACCAATTCAAGTGACCAGAGAACAGTTTTTGTAGCAGTGATTAATTTATTTATTTTAAAAATTATGCAATTTGTACATGCAGTGACTTAGTAAAATATATTTAATATATGATACGCTTGTTTTAAAATTCTGAATTAGTAATTCTTCAAAATATTTTTGAATTCTATTGAGAAGTCATAGAGGAGATCCCTGTGACCGTCTTAAAATATCAGGGAAATTTACATTTAACCTAAGCGACTTGCATTACATTCAAGGAACACATTGACATTCTAATCAGTTCTTGATTTCCCTGGGAATCGAACCCATGACCTTGGCGTTGCAAGCGCCACGCTCTAGCTTTGAGCTACAGGAAAATATCTTGATGACAAACCAAGGTTAGTTCAGGTTGTAAAATGTCGTGTGGTGCAACTCCCCAAAAACTTTTATATTGATAACTATTGATATTGATTAACTGAATACATGAAATTTGTAAATAAATTATTATTAATATACTTTTATATATAACTATATATATATATAACTATATGTAACTAAAACGATCCTTTTTACTTTATGGTTAAACTACATGACATTTTTCAATGTTTTTTTTTTAAATCATATAAAACCAATATAAATGCATTATGCATTTACAGTACAAATCAGAACATTTCTGAAACCTTTTGCGCTTCAGAAGCTACATTTATTTCCTTTTTGTGCTGTTTCCTTTGAGATTCATATTTGCTTATATAATTTTCCCAACTTTACTCTCACACCTGCTGCTATTTGAGCAGGATTTGTTGTACGTCAGTGGATAAATGCGCAGATCAGGAATATGGAATAATAGTTGTTTGTCTTGAGAATTATTTTGCAATAATTAAATGGTTTATTAAGGGTTTCTGGCAGTAATAAAACTTTTTTTTAATAAACTGAAATTTCAGATGGAGATGCAAAGTATTAGATAATTCCCTTGCTGCAAGCAAATAAATAAATGACAGTTATGAAAGTTGAACATCTGGGAGGTCTCCTCCCATATCTTTTGGGAATCCTGCACACAAATACAACATAGAAATGACATGAGCAGTAAATAAAAGTGATATGTCAATCCAAGAAGACTGACCTATCCTTGATGCCCTATATAAGGAAAGCCACATTAGGGATGCCCCTCATCACTAACGCAGGTCTCTGCTAAATGTGACTCGCATCAAGGTGTCAATCACAGCATCAGAGACAGCGAGACACCCAGAGCTGGCTGTGCATCTCCCGACAGAGGAGGACACAGTCTGTTACTCCTACGCTATGAATAGACTGATGAGAAGCCTCCTGTGGGAACGCTGGATTCTTTGGGGAGAAAATGTGAGCCTGAGTTTATGGGCTGTTGAATGTTTGCAACACAGACTCGACAGATGGTGCAGTTGGGTTGACAGTGGGGCACCTCGTCCTAGTTGAGAATGTCAAATCCCTCAAGAACGGTAAAAACTGCTGTTCTAATTCACAATGCTTCTTTTCCGGGTGTATTCACATCTTTATAACTTAGCAAATGTGATGTTTCCCTCCTTGACAGGGTATTATTTGTGCGTACGTGTATTAAACCAGAGAAAGGGCGTCATGCAGCAGTTTTACTGAGGCAAATCTGGATTACGTGGTGCTCCAGTTTAGATAAGACTAGACTAAATGGGCAAAAAAAATTAGTCTACATTATATTATAATATATACATTAAACATGCATATAATTTAGCCTGGTTACGAATAGTGGGGCAGAGAGGAACGAGAGGTGAAGCAGAAAGCAGAACTAGCTTTATTTATAACCAAAAACCAAAATACTTAGGAACATAGGAACAGAAAAAACATAGGAACAAGGAGCAAGGCAAAAAGGGTGAGCAATCCGCACGGTGAGCAATCCACATAACTTTACCACAGCCGACAAGTCAAGAGACAGCAACAACCGACAAAGACAAGGGAAACACAAGGGAATGATGAGCTCCTGGGGGACTAACGAATGAAGGTGATGACAAAACAGATGCAGGGAGGGCACGAGAAGAAACACAGAAGGGACCCGAAAGAGAAACAACACATGACACGACACACAGGAAGTGACAAATGACACAACACACAGTAAGTGACAATAGACCTCACCGACAGGAAGTGTGACATTGACCTCAGAGGAAGTGCACAGATGACATGACAAACAGGACTAATGGTAACAAGTCTAGTGGTAAGGTTTTTATTTATATGCAAGGCAACCTGGTTCATATCCTGACAATAATTTTATTTGAATATAATTTTAATTAGATGTGTAATTAATAAAAATATAGACTTTATCTTTACTATATCTTTTAACTGTTTCTTTCATACTTTATGTACACTCCACCTCTAACTGTTGTACAGCACTTTGGTCAGCCTTTGGCCATTTTTAAATGTGTTTTAGAAATAAACCGAACTTGAACTAATACAATAATTACTTTAATACAATAAATTAAATATATCTGTGAACGCTGCAGTAGAATGAATACAATCATACTGCTTGGTTCTTTAAAAAAAAAAGTGCTGTAAAGTAAAGAAATACAAGATACCTACCAAGAAAATATATACCAGTACTAGAAAATAAAATAAATGTAAGAAATAAAAGTTGTGATGTCATTTCTATCGTGTGATGCATGAAGAACTTATGGAAGAGTCCAACACTCTGTAAATTCTCCTCCAGCACATCCCAAAGACTTTCAATGAATTGAGTCTGTACTCAAAGGTACCAAATCATGTGTGAAAATGATTCTTCATGCTTCCTTACAACCATTCTTTCATAATTTGAGCTTGATGAATCTTGACATCGTCTTTCTGGAATATGGACATGTTGAAATTAAGAGCAATGTATATGCATTAAGAAATTAAAAGCTATGTATTTTTGTTAATATTTTGAATTTTATTTTATTTTAGCGTTTTGTGTTTTCACTTTAATTTTAGTAAAAAAAGATCCTTACATATTATACATACACAACATACAGTACAAATGATATATATATATATATATATATATATATATAAAATTGTGATATGTAATTTTCTGAAACTCTCAGGAGACATGCATCGTCTCTGCACTGAGAGACAAAAAGGCATGAAATCAGCATCTCCCAGTGGGAATACTCTGGAACTGTACTCATCATGGTTACTATACTTTGACACCAGGCCCCTGTGAGGCTGTCGCAGGCTGTTTGTATGGCCCCAGGCTGTGCAGGGAACTGCTATATCTTTGAAAACATCACACTCTGCACTCTGATGGAGACATACAAGGAGATTGAGAGGGAGAGGGAGGGGAAAAAAAGAGGAAGCAGGGAATCGACTGTAATGGAATTTAATTAAATTGAAGGCAATACAAAATTAAATTGAGTTACATTAAACTGTATCAAGCCATAAACATAAACGGGAATCAAAGAAAAAAATGAAGAAACTGATTGTTTTCCTTTCTGATTTGTTCCTTGGTCATCAAATGTTTGTTCAAAAATTACTCGCCACCAGAGTCTATTAAAAAGGACGTACAGTACAATATGCTAAATCTCTCGTTATAAAGCTGAATGAAATTAGTACAGACAACAGACTCAAACAAACAAACCAACCGACCATGATCTTGTGTTATAATTCATTTTTTAAACAATTTTCTAAGTTAATTAGATATTTATTTGCTTACATTGGTAAGAATTGTACATTTAAGTGTGCATCCTTATTTCCTTTTTCCTTACATTTAGATTGTCTTTAAATGAGTATTAGATAAAGACAATCTATAAAACACAAATAACTGTTAAATATAATCTTTAGCTAATCTCAAAATGAATATCTATACTCATCCATTTCATACTGTACATTACAAAGTCGTACATTATAATGTATTTTGTAGCTTTTGAAATGACTTATCTTAGTTTTTGTATGAATTTAATTTGATTAAATAGTATATCATTTTGACCATTTATGTTCAATTATCAGCCATAAAGTGAAAATTATTATTTGCTCATGATATCGGCCATACATTTAAAATCAGTGCATCCCTAATATACTTCCACGAGTGTTGCATTTTTAAGACAACTTGTTACAAACAGTTCTTTCTGTTTCTGCCATTTTCTTGCCATACTTCCATACTTACTACTTGAGCAGGCATATTTATGTCCATCTGTTTACAGCTAACAATGTAACACTGAGGCAGTTTCTGCAAGCATCTGTGATGAAGATCTCTCTTTTTCTCTCTATCTCCCATTGTTTTTCTCTCTCTCCTAATCTTGAATGGTTTGTGAACACTGAATGGTATACTGATGGAGATGGAGGGTTTTAGTTCACATAGCGGGTCACTGCACAACATCTCAGGCCTTCTTCTAATGACTTATTGACTGTGCATGCTTCATGGATGTGTTTTGATGCTTTCATTAGTGAAGAAAAAGCTGGGAATAGGTGCTTTAAAGCTCTCATACACATGCACATCTTATTGGAACAGGTGGCCACACATGTACAATGTACATGGACATTTACTGGCATACTCAGCATATACAGAGTGGGGACCAAAAAGATAGTGTAGACTAAAACTAATGAAGCCTATTATTCTAATTTAATACAAATTTTACTTAGCATTTTTTTTAAATATATATAAATATTTTTAAATTTATTTATTTATATATTATAATTATAGAATTATATTATAGATATTATTTATTTTTCTATTTGGATATTTCTTAAAATGTGATTCATTCCTGTTATAACAAAGCTGAATTTTCATCCTCATCATCCAAATCATTCTTTTTTGCTCAGTATGCTGAGAGAGAGAGCATACTGAGCATTCTCTCTCTCTCTCTTCTAATCAGTTCTTGCTTTCCCTGGGAGTCGAACCCATGACCTTGGCATTGCAAGCGCCACAATCTTTGGTTTGATCTACAGAAAAGCTGTAAAGAACAAACACGAGTGAAGGTGAGGAACTGATAAACACGTGGAGATAACTTACATTAAGCAGAATTAGTAAAGCAGTTGTTTTCTGTAGCTCACAACATTCGAGAATCTATTTCCATCCACATTCCGGGCATTTCATCCACCCTCCCTGCCACTTCATCCATCACCCCGCCAGCTGCCTGCTGTGGAGTTGACACCAAAACTTTGATCAGGGAAAAAAATAAATCTTCTGTTTCTTACAAGCACTGCATGCCCCTCCCCCCATCCACCATCCACCATCCCCCACCCCAGAAAGGTCTCAATCCAGGTGTCCAGCAGAGATACCCCTCAGCAAGTGTTTGAGGGTGATTGTCAGGGATGAGTGCTTAAGCCTGCGTGGAGGGGTGGAAGAGGAGACGATGAACTGTATTTTCTGCCCGCTGTTGGCGTCAGCGACTTTGTCCTGCTTAAAGCTGAGGCGCTGATTTTCCAGGACTTGTCTTCTCCAATTTGTTCTCAATGTGTCACTCTGACTTGTTCCCCCCCTCCCCCTTCTTTTTCCTGAAGTTGAATGCTTCGGGGGGTCGCCTGTTTGCCAGAATGTGGAGTGATTGAAGCACGTTAAGAACGATAGCAGTCTAAGGCCTTCATGGAGGGAATCTTTATTTAAGAAAAGGAAGGAAAATATCCCTGTGAAGAATGACTCACTCAGTTTCCCTGGAGTGATAACACATCCAGACTTAATTAAAAAAACACGAATAATTGTATTTTCTGACCAGTCTAGGCTTTCTGCAAGAGTATCTGTGGACGAGAGGCAGTTTGCCTGATTTGATTGACATTTGAGGTTTTAGTTTTGAGTAAATGGATTTTTCCCCCACAGATATCTGTCCTAGTTTTCTTCTTTGTTCATCTCTTCCGCCATTCTTTTCTCTGCTCCACTGTCGTCTCTTTAAAAATTAGGGCTGTGTATTGATTGAAGATTGTAATCGAATTAATTATGTGATATGCCAATTAATTAATCATACATAGGAATATTTGCACAGAAAAGCTCCCAAATGAAGATAAAGACGTTACATTATTGTAGCAGATGAGTAAAGCGTTTAATAGACAAAAAGTGGCTCAATATCTAATTTGTTTTGTTTCCATATCATTGAGCATAAGTTTATCTAGTCAATGTGTCTAATGTCGACTTCACATGCATTCTTGGACATGTTTTTTTTTTTTTTTTATCTAATGTTTTTTAGTGTCTCACGCCATGAGCTCATTATTTTTATTAAGCCTATGTCTTAAGTTTAATGCTGGTTTACAAATATTTTGTGAGAGCCAATCTTCTGTTGCACTCTGTCCAGCTGTGTTTGAACATAAGAACACGTCCAGTGTGAACACGTCTCGGCACAATGCAGCTACACCGCTGCTCATGTGTGTGGTGTGAAACAGGGTTTATTGTGCATTTAGTACATTTAGAAGAAAAGAAAAGAATGTGTTTTTAGCATGAAATGTACCAATATTAATATTATACAGTGGAATCCACTTATCTCAAGACTTCATCATATAACTCTCCAACTCTGTTGTGTCGACATGTTTGAAGTAATAATAATAACAATAATTCGTTACATTTATATAGCGCTTTTCCAGAGCTCAAAGCGCTTTACATAGTAGGGGGGAATCTCCTCAACCACCACCAATGTACAGCATCCACCTGGATGATGCGACGGCAGCCATATTGCACCAGAACGCTCACCTCACATCAGCTTAATGATGGAGAGGAGACAGAGCAATGAAGCCAATTAGTATGGGGGGGGGGGGATTTAAAAACAGACACACAATGGACCGAGATGGACCAAGGCCAATGGGCAAATTTGGCCAGGATGCCAGGGTTAAACCCCTACTCTTGCGAAGGATATCCTGGGATTTTTAATGACCACAGAGAGTCAGGACCTTGGTTTAACGTCTCACCCTGCTTAGCTTCAGTGGGCAACCAGTCTTTGGCTACAGGGTGATATGGCTGCTGAAGTGGAACCCCCAAATTCCCTCATTGTCTACGCATTTTCTTATCGGTTATGTTGATGTCACCAAACCCTAATATCTCGAGCACAAAAGAGGGACAAATTCGCCACTTAACATGGGTTATCTCGATCCCGTCACTAATGATTGTGCCCTGCATGCCATGACCATTTTTGGTATTTCCGTCCAGCGCGTCGCGTATTGCTACGCGCACTGTTTTCATTGCTTCAGAGTCCTCAAACTTACTTGTGTTACTCCAGTGATCCAATAAATGACATTTTGATGGGATGAATGCTGGTGTTCAAGAGTGATTACAAAATTACACAACGCAGATTACACACCTACAGAGGCGCAGGAGTTCCCAGATTGCATTGACATTGACAAAGACGTCGTTACTGATACTAGCTCAGAAGCATTTGTTTTCAAGCTGACTGTTAAAGGCAAAAAGCAACAAAGCATTTTAGACTTTGTAAAGAAACCATAGTAACCGCGTGTACAATACTATTCAGAACTGTGTCAGAGCGAAATGACTGTGTTTTGAGCGAATGTGTTTATCTGTGTTGTGACGCTGTGAGCGAAATTGTGTTTGCAATGTTGGAGAATATAATTAAAGGTTTGTATCGAGAATCAAAGGTGTTTTTTATTGTATACTGTTAAATCTCTTTTGTTAGTTGGTGCACATATGCCTTTTGTTGTTAGCAAACATATACAGTGTACGTACATTTTTACAGCATGCCGATTGCTTCATCAAACAAATCGCGATATTGGCTTTTGGTTATCTCGATCATTGTTATCTCGACGTTATTTTGCAACCCCCGAGGCTGTCGACATAATCGGGTTCCACTGTATATTATAGTCACTCATGACGCATGACCCAACTTTTTTAAAACAGACACACAATGGTATAAACACCAGGCTGGTAAACAGACAAACTGTGTTAAACGGAGGTAACGGACTCAGATATGCACACAGACACCGACGCAGAGCTGCCGACGTGACTCACTGTGAATCATAGGCCGCCATGTAGGTGGAGGAGCCACCTCAAAATAGTGAGAGACGGCCCACTACCTGTAGTAAATATGATGTGATGACCTGTTGTTAACCTTTTCCTGGTGCCATTGTGATCCTTTCTCTAGGGAACACCTGAACATTCTCTGTATATCTTCATGTGAACACCTAAACCGTAACGTCTGTGTTCCAGTATTAGTAAGTGTAGCTGATATAATATATCTGTCTGCGTGACTCACAGTGAAGATTGCAAGTATGTGTGAGTGGCATCATAATGTTTTGACAGGGAGCGTGTTTGGCGCATGCTTGCTTCTTTTATGCGGGAACAGAACACGCTTGACTAACGCAATTGGACGTGGGTGATTGATGATCCAGAAGGCTTTGTCACTGTTTACTTGACCTTTTCCTCCTTCTCTCTTTACTACTTTACTTTATTTTCTCTTTCTCCTCCTATCTGTATAGATGTTCATTAAACTGTGTTTTCTAAACTGTCACTATAGCCCTTCAGCCTTTAACCTCTCTTTTTTCTTGTTTTGTCTTCCTCCCCCCCTCTCATTATTTATTATTTTCTGCCTGTCTCACTTGCGTTGTCTTTGTAGTGACTCCAGATCCTGTTTACAGCAGCATTAAAGGACCCATGAAATCAAAACGGTAGTTTTTGTGGCTTTCAGCTGCATTTGTTAGATTTTAGCTCAATCCCAATAAACTCCCAAGTTGACGAAATTATGACATATAGCAATTAAAATGTTACTGACCATAATTATTGATTGCTCATACACACACAAGGGTTTAGAATGAAACTGCATTTGAAATTAATGCATCACCTACACTAAGCCCTTCCCTAAACCTACCCGTTGTAACCTTGAGGTACAAATGTATTTGCTGAAGCAACCATGCCATTTTAGCCAGTCTTTGAACTCTTTTACTGTGACTCAGGACTTGCACCCAAATGATTTGCATCGCAAAAGCAATGCTATATCAGGTGAGCTGCCCGGCAAGTTTACGGCATCAGTAAATCTATTCATATGGACTGATTATGTAATGTCAAAATGTGTTGGTCAACAAATCATACACTATGGTAAAAGTGTTATTTGTCAGGGTTCTGCCACATTCGGTCTAGTCATTTCTTGGTTTTGTGGCAGAGCTCTGACACTACCGTAATGTCTCAGCTTCGAGTGTTCAAGTCGCGTACACGCTTGTCTGTGTGACGTCTTTTGTGCGAGTTATGATGTCCGGTCCCGATACTTTGGTCTGGTTCAGTTTCGGTTTTGTGTCTGGATTCGGGCATTCATGACTCATGTGTTCGTCCTTGTTGTGAGCGCACGGGAAATGTTTACTCATTCTTGCGCGCTCTACGTCATGTGAGTGGGCGTGGTTTCAAGTTTTGCGCGAGCCACGCTCTCTCTCGTCTGTGTGTTATGTTTAGCACACGGTTCGTGTTTTCATCGGCCGCGTGCTTTCATGTTGTGTCATCTTATCACGCGCAGTTTGGTTGTCACCAGCTGCGCGTCGTCTTTTGTTTAATGTGAACATGCAGCGATGCGCATCCGCATTGGCAGCATGTTCTGTCTTGTCATTGTAAACCCTCCCACCTTGTTTCCCTGTTTAACTTTGATTTCTCCCAGCTGTGTTCTCATCAATTGCCCTTCCTCCTGTGTATTTAGTCTCCTCGTGTTTGCCGTTCTGTGTCGCGTCGTTGTCATTATTTTGTCTACTCCTTGTCGGTTCCTGTGTGAAGCCTTGTCTAGTCTTGTCAAGTCAAGTCAAGTCCCCCCCCCTCGGGGAGGTTTATGTTTGAGTTTTGTTTGTTTTGTTCAGTAAAGCCCTGTCCTCCTTGCACTAGAGTCCTCGATCTTTCACCAAACCTTGACAGTTATTGTTATAAAATCTTCCCCTGTAATCATGGGTTTTTGGTGTTTTACTAGAACTAGTGCTTATTTCAGTTGGAAACTGCAGTGAATTGTATGTATAAGTATGTTTTCGCCAAAGGAAAAAAATGTATGTAAAGGCACTTTTCTATTTAATTAGCTTGGGTTGGTTTTGGAATAAAATAATCAATCTGTTCGAGAAGTCCAGGCACATACAGTGCATGCCCTTTATGTAAATATGTGCATTTCTGACATAAACATAAAAACACTTCTTGAGCTTTTGATAAAGGTTAGGAATATAGATATATTTAGGGACATAATGAGGATGAATGTCTGATACATGTCTGATGCAAGTCTGATTTTAATACCAGATAAACAGGGCCTAAAAGAACAACAAAATATCAGGTTGGTGCTTATAGAAGTAGAGTAAAAGGGAATCCAGTTTATTCATGTCTATTTCTGTAAGTATCCATTTCTGTCTGTCTCTGTATCTATAAATATCTATTATAAGTATCTCTGTCTGTATGAGTGTTGAACACTGAGGACTGAAAGATCTTTTTTTGTGAATGAAATTTGTTCATTCTGCAGTCCTTGAATCCATTCAGATATGTGTGTGTGTGTGTCTGAGAGAGAGAACTTGTATGTGTGAATGTGTCACATTAACAGTGAGATACTGTCAGATTATTTGTGCTTCACGGGATGGAACATTGCAGGGAGTTTGGTTTACTTTCCAAATGCCTCAAAACACTAGGTATCCCCATCTATTATAATGAATAGCTAGACGCTAACTCTTACATGTAAACGCAGAGATACATTCAGCTGGTAGGTGTATTTTACAAAATGTTGTCTGGTTTATAACGGTTCCAAAACACATCTACCAGCTAAATGTTGGTGTATTGTTTGTGTATGTGTTAGCATCTATCTAAATTTATCTAAACTTTTTAGATTCATATACTAAACTGCTGTGTGGCTGCACAAACTTGCCATTTCAAAAATGTGTGAGCATACACACTTTTATACAACTATATAGTATATAAGTGCTGTAGTTATGATGTATTTTTGTAGGCCAACCTGCAAGTTAGCATCGCTCTGGTTCTCTCAACAAAAAGCCAATAGGATTTTTCCACTATCTTAATCTTCACAAATGAACACAACTTTTATGAACTTCAACGTAATTAATAATAAGAGTAAAAAAAGCTAAAGTTTAAAATGACATATGAACACACCAGGGTCGCATGACTTAACCATGACTGAAGCGGAAGACAAAATATTTTAATCTCTACTTAAAATTTGAATTTTTTCAAGTCTGCATGATTGTGACTATAAATATAATATATTTTTCTGTATTTTCAACAAACTCATCCCATTTAACTACTTGTTAGCAATCACCTTTTTCAAGTGTCATAGTATCATATAATATCATAGAACACAAAGTGAAATGATCTTATTTCAGGCATTTGACCAAAAAAAACTCATTGACTTCAGAACAGAGGAACTGGACGTATACAAAACTGGTTTCTGGGTTTAGTATGCAGCACTCTTATTATTTTCCCATACTAATTTTAACTAAATACACGATCCTTTGATACTTGGATAATGCGCTAATTATGAAGCAAGCTTTTTATTGTTAGTATAGCTCTGAAAATAGCATGACACAAGGTCCTGGT
Organism: Rhodeus uyekii; assembly: GCA_037043235.1. Taxonomy (NCBI): domain Eukaryota; kingdom Metazoa; phylum Chordata; class Actinopteri; order Cypriniformes; family Acheilognathidae; genus Rhodeus; species Rhodeus uyekii. The sequence goes on from JAWRVZ010000121.1 coordinate 1,098,621, forward strand.
ATCCAGCAGCGCTGCAAGCCGATGACTTGTCTGTCACCGTCTGTCGTTATGGTCAGACTGACTCATAAGACATACGCTCAGTGTCAGGAGACACCTTGCGGTTGTCAGCCACCTCTGAGCTTGTGGTGAGACAAAGTTAAAGGATCTACCCCTGGCAACAACAACAGGGCCAGAAAAGTGTGTATTTTGATAATGATTTGAGACACGGTAATGGTGGGAAACCCCTCTCAAAGGATCAGGAAATCAAACATTCACACGAACTGCAGCGTCTTTATTTGCAAGCGGTATTTTGGTGCGGCGTGACTGATTCATGCTTCCCGGGCGTCCTCCCCATGGGAAGTAATTCAAAACAGCACATTTGTTCCCCTTATTATCTCACAGCTAAGCATGTCGGAAATGGGACACGAGGCATTTCCATCCTGATTTGTGTGTTTTTGACAGAATAAACCTTTGAACGCTTGCATGAAAGCACCATGTAGATGTTCTAGACGCAAACATCTATCATCATCATAAAGGCAGCGCTAAGCTGCGAGGTGTCGGGGGAGAGAGGAACACGATCAACGCGCCCTCAAACATTACAGATGCACTATCAAACACTCTTTACGCACTCCCTCCTGAGAGACCTGTGCAGAGCAAAGCAGCTGCCGTTCTTTTGCGCAATGCCCTTTTTTGCTGCTTGAACAAAGTCTACAATTATCCCTAGAGCGCACAAATCTTCTTGCGTTCCTCCCAGCATCCTGTTCCCCTTCTGATTTACCTCTCTTATTTCTCCACTCCCTAACTCCCCTATGCAGGAAGGCGGAGTGGATGTGGCCAGTAGGTTTTTTCATGGGGAGGGGGTGGTTGCGAAATGGTATAGTCTGATAGATGGAGTGGGCATGAAGTGTGTGTGTGAGCGGAATAGTAAAGGAGCCCTGGAGACGGGGAGGATGGAGGCACAAAGCCATAAAATTGCATTGCATATTTGGTGATTAGTTTACCTCGTGGGTTTCTTTCTTCCCATCCCTCTCTTTAGTCTTCCTCTTCTTTTTCCTCATCATCATCCTGGTCATTAGTCTATTGCACATATCATCCGTGTTGCTTGCATTGCCTTATTTATAAGAACATTAATATGGTTACAAAATTGCCGCCATCAATCGTAGATATATAAAATTAATTTAATTTAATGATTAAATGATTAAGTCATACATATCATTACAATTTTGGGAAGCTTTTCCAAGAAAGATGAATATAGTAGTAATGTAAACAATGATCCAACAATATGAAACCAATAATGGACAATGAGTGATACGAGCAGAAGTAGTTAAATTGACAGAGATAATTAACTAAATGATAAGCAGCTGTGAAGATTAATCAGTGACCATGGAAACTATTGATTGTCAGGAACCTAAGAATAAAAAAACAACCTAAAGCCATGAAAATGAAACTAACTGAACAGAACTGTGAGATTACGCCCCCTCCCGGAAGACGTAACCTTGCGTGGTAACTGAAAAGATGAGCGAGAGGATGAGTGAGGTAAGCAGGGTGGAGGCTTTGGTGGTTGCAATGGAATGGTGAAAAAAGGCAGAATAAATCAGGGAGGAGTGGATTGAGAAAGCAGCCATGGTGTAGATGATAGTAGGATTAGCCTGGTGGTGTAGACCCAGAGCTGATGGAGGAGCCAGGATGGAAACTCAGCATGCGACTTCCAAAATTAACTGCATTAATTGCATTATGCTCATTTAATATTAATTTTTTTTATCAAATTATGTATTTACAGGTCACATTGTAAAGTGTGCACAGTTATTAAGCACATTATCAATTTAGCTGAACATCTTTATGGTCCACTATTAATCAATAACGGTTTATTAAAACTTGTCGACTTATAGTCCCATAGACATGTAGACGTCTATGTATTTATTATGGACCGTTCCAGTGCCAGTGCTAAGCACATTTGTGGTGGGGCTATAGTCTCAGCAAGCCCCGGGCTACCGCCACCACTGCAAGTCAGCGATTCTTTAAGGGGGAAAAATGTCCTTTTTGAGAATCTTTTTTTGCTCAGCCTTTGTGCAAAACAACAAACTGAGACACTTAGAATGATAAATTGCCTGCTTATAAATGCAGACACTAGCAAATGCATGGAAGTTAGTGTGCTCAGCTAGTGTGCTTCCACAGACTGTAAAGTAGTAGGCAGAAATCTAAGACCTCCAGGAAATAGTATTGATAATTGATTTCAATTGCTCTGCTGTCGCGAAGGTTATCCGAAACACTAAGCCATTTGCCGTAATTACAGTCTCAAACAGGATAAACCTGCACGACGTGCTTTTCAATGACTGAAAGGAAAAGACAGGCAGCCGCAGCGTTCTCATAAAAAGCAAGTAGGTCAAGCGCTTTCTTTTAATCCTGGCTTAGTCTGTGCCCATGCCTGGTTGATGGGAGCTCTCAAAGCTCCAAAGAAGGCAAAGAAAATCCCACTCTCTTCTATATTGCCAAAAATTGTCCATATTCCCTTTGTTTAGAATCAAAGGATGCTCAGCTGTCAGTATATCACTCAACTCCTGCCTTCGCTTTGGACTCGGATCTCTTTGAAACTTGTTGTTTTTGTTGTATTTGCACACGCCTGATGTTTGTTTAGTTATGAAACTCCACAGGAGAACATCATGAAATCGATGGAAGTCTCAGCATGAAATAAATTTACAGCCCACATAAGACCTATAAATCATCCAATAAGCCAGCCAATAAAAATTAACTAAAAACTCTGCTCTGATTAGCTCACTGTTATTGCTTATCCGCAGCGATGGAGATGCATCGCTGTGGGCATGAAAATACATTTATATCTGAGTGAAGAATCAAAACATCCCTGGTAAAGTCATGGTGGCCTCTGATTGGCTGCTCTCTGGGCCTCCAGAGCAGAAAAAAGCAATGCGTGTACTCTCTGACCAACATGACGGACTAGTATGTAAGGCACTTTTGTAACTGAGGATTTCTGCTGTGAAAGTGGGACACGGTGGCACAGTGTACAAGTATAACAGGTATGAGATGTGTCAAACAGCAGCGGTAGATATGTGTCCGGTCTACTGCTACACACAGTGTGCACATGCACTTTCTGGAACACAATCAAATTATGCAGAACTTCGTGCTTTCATACTGTTAAAATGCATGATTTGCAGAAAGTCAGATCTCATTTTGTTAGAATCTTCTTCATTTTAGGATCTTATTTAATTATTTTAGGGTAGTGTAATATTCTGGGTTTTTATTCATTTTTCAACTACAACAGCCACGTTTACGCAGCGAACACAACACCTCTGCACTTTCTCCAACACGGGGACAGGAGAGCTGTCAGTCAATAAATAATTTTTAAAAATTAATTGCATTACCTATTTGAAAAGGTAACTGATATTTTGTTGTAAATTTAAAAGCAATGCATTACTTTATAATTACTTGGAAAAAGTAATTCTGAATCCCCAACACTAATCAAAGTGATTGTACATACATTTATAATATTACAAAAGATTTAAAATAAATGTGGTTCTTTCAAACATTCTACTCAAGGAATAATGAAACCATGTCATGGTTTCCAGAAAAATATGAAGCAGCACAACTGTTTACAACAGTTTCTTGAGCAGCGAATCATCATATCAGAATGATTATGACTCTGAAGACTGGAATGATGATGCTGAAAATTAAATTTTGCATCACAGGGATAAAAACCTTAATGTTTTTACTGTATTTTTAATCAAATAAATGCAGACTTTCAGAGCAGATAAGAGACTTAAAATGTTAAAAGAGCTTATCAACCCCTGACTTTTGAATGGTATATACTGAAATGTGTAAATAAATAAATAATTGATTGGATAATTGAATAGTTGATTTTAATAATCCACATGTAAGCACACTCGTTGATTCCTGCCTGTTTCCGATTTCGTAATCCCTATCTGTAAGTAAATATGGCAAACTGACTATTTACCACAGACAGAAGATGTTGATTTCATACATTCATGCATTTGGCTGGTGCTTTTATCCAAAAGCGACTTACATTGCATTCAAGATACACATTGACATCCTAATCAGTTCTTGCTTTCCCTGAGAATCTAACCCATAACCTTAGCGTTGCAAGTACCCGGCTCTAGTGTTTGAGCTACATGAAAGTAAGGAGATACGAAGCTCTATTTGCAGTGACCACATCCTCTTCCTCCTCCCTCCCCTCAACATGAACTCATGTGATCCAGACTCTTGCTGTGATATGAGCGGGCGGTTGCTAATAGTGACAAAAGACCGTGAAGAGAATCAGAGCGTGAGGGACTCACAGCTCCATTGAATATGAGCCATGAGGCAGTGGGAGACAAACACACATATATACACACTAAAACAAATAACAAATGTCTTTTTTTTGCTCTCTAAAGGTAGTTTCTAGTTATGAATGATACTGAAGTTGTAATTTAGTGCCAAATGATTAGCATTGACTGCCAAATCAGCATATTGAATATTCTTTTCATTGTGACACTGAAGACTGGAGTAATGATGCTGAAAATTCAGCTTTGCCATCAAAGGAACATATTTTGAAAAATATTTTAAAACAGAAAGCAGTTATTTTCAATTGTAATATTACACAGTATTGCTGTTTTTTAGGCAAATAATTGCAGAAAAATCTAATAAATGCAAATAAATTAAATATATTTATAGTATATAGTCGAATTAATTATAAAGGAGCATGTGTTTTTGACTATTAAAGCTGCAGTTAGTCACTTTTAGTTTATATTGTGTAATGCATTCAGAAATCTATCCATTTACCTTCCTGAAATATGGAAAATAATATTTGTTTTAGAAAGTTCCATGCTTCAAAACATATCAGGTAAACTTTGCTATAATGTAATGAAATGTCTATTGTATATTATATATATAGAATTTGTCAGAATACATGGCTAATTATTTAATGTCTTGCCTAAATAATGGTATAGTTCTACCAGCAGAGGCTAATGTTAATCATGGATATGTATGGCCTATGTAGATGCCTCATTAGTGGCTGTCTATGGGCCGCTATACGCAAGCAGTCCGCCAAATTAGAATGGTCAAAGCCAGTTCGTGAACATTGACTGGTTTGTTAAACACGTTATGATTTAGATTTATGAATATCTAGATCTGAAATAGACTGCAGCAGATGATTTTTGCAAACCGACACAATAAAAACAAAGGCGTCAGCTAACATGGCATTAAACATTAACACAGCAAAAGTAAAAACATTAAAGGTTCTGTTTATAATATTGACAGTTAGTGGTTGAAATGGGTCCAGATTCAAAATATTCAAGTCCAAAATGATTGTTTCTCTTTGTAACGAAAGGGACTCACAGGCAGGATCCAATCGTGTGTCATTATTAAGAGTGGACGTACAGGCAGATGGTCAGGACAGACAGAGAGCATACGTAAACGATAATCCAGGCACAGGTCGGAGTAGGCAGATCAGGATCAAAACGGGAAAACAGCAGAAACGATAACAGGAGATCACAAAGAATCACAAAGAACAAACGCTCAGAAAGGTTAGCTATTGCACAACAAGACTTCGCCCTGACAGTGCGATTGACAGAGTCTTTTATAGTTTGTGTAATGGTTTGCAGGTGGCGCAATAATCAGTCCAATGAACAGCATCATGGGAAATGTAGTGCGTGTGTGTGTCAGTATACGTGTGAGCTCTCTCCGGTGGCCAGAGATGGAAGCGCGGAGCTCGTATTCATAACACTCTTATTTTAATCTAACTACAGTTTCAGTGGGCAGGATCACATAGACGTAAACAAAAACAGACATCAAAAACACTGAAGACACATCAGAAACTGCCCATTGTTGTGGCGTCATTGATTCTTACTGTGAGTGATGGCACACTGATATTTCCAAGATGGCGGGCTCGCCGACGTGTCTTGAGCGGCCGAATGTAGATCGCACTAACCAGACCGTCGGATATTGCAGCCATTTTGAACTTATACTCACACCTAGTGGTATGGATGAAGCATTACTCAAAGGTTTTCCGTTACTATCCTCCATCCTATGCGATAGGCTATTAGAATAAGCATGTCCCAAAATATTGAAAGAAAATGTTTGACTAGAAAAATAGCAAACCACAACAAACCAGTCAATTTTCAAATGTTCTAAATCAAGTTGTGCCCTGCCTTTTTTCCTGTTTGAGAGGCTATTTCACTCTGTGATTCATTGTATCCTATGTCTTAAAAGTGTTGTGTACTACTTTGATACATGGAACATTTTCTGTACCCCACTGGGAAGCATTTATGCCCCCAATGTTGCCATCATAGTGATATAATGGGAGGTACTTTCTTTCTTTTCTCCAGAGACGACCAGTCGGCTCTAAATCTGGTCCTGTCACATTTTCATAAATGCTCAAATTGAATTTGCAGCCATTTGCGTGTTTCTCCCTCACAGTGAACTGCGCCTATAAATACCTGAGTTGTATAGGGACAGAGATGCTGCGCATAATCAAAGAGAACCTCAGCAGAGACAAATAATCAGGAGAGCAAAAGAGCGGGTGGAGAGCAGTTAATAATGATTAGAACCAGGAATAGAGGGAAAATGGAATCATAAATAAATAGGGAATAGATAGTAAAGGAAAGAAAGGGATCTTGGGAGACAAGAGGAGCATTCAGCAGGTGTAGAAAGTATTCCCTCTCAACTCAGTGACTCATTTAGTGACTCATCGCTGTCCTGTCACACACACATGTGCTGCCCACACACACACACCTCTCCAACTAATTAGGCGTATGTATTCAATAGACTACAAAAATATGGCAAAGAAATAGTGCCAATCTAAGCTCACAGTGATATTCAAAAGTAACGAAAGTGCTTTTGTTAATACAAAAGGCATGAAATGTTTAATTTCCAAAGACGTCTATAATAACTAGTGACTGTGATGTGAAGTGTGACGTGCAATGCAGCAGGCAGGGAAAATATAAGTTTTATGCTTCTATTGAGAGCCCTCCAAAAAATTTGTCACTTCTACTATAATAAATGAACTGTTTGCTACTTAAAGGTGTTTTTACAAGCTCTAGCGCAATGGCTCTCAACCTATATATTAATTTCTTCGCAGTATCTTGGGTTTATCCGAAGAAATAAAGTCAAACATGTAGTGACATGATAGTGAATAATGATGACAGATTGTACTTTGTGGTCGAATTATCCCTTTAAACAAATTATTAGAGATTTGTTGAAATGTGACACTGGTGCAAGTGTCTATGATATTCAAAAAAGAAAGAAAGAGAGAGACAGCTGATTTTTCTAGACAAAAACTGAGATATTGTATATTATTAGTATAGATATTATTAGTATAATAATAGGATATTATTAGTATAGATTAGTGTAGATGTCTCTGCACATTAAACTGTTACATTTAAGAACTAGACATTTAGATTATTATTTATTAATGATTTTTATTTATTAACAAACAATATAAATATATTCAGGACATATGCAATATATAAATAACTGAAACATATGTGCAGCAGCAAATGCTCTGTATCTGTGGTGCAGATGGGCAGACGCACCGATCACTTGGATGTGACCTGGAAGGGTTGAGGCCAAGAGCATGCGGACTAACGAGGCGTGAGCAAGCGCAATGTTCTCAGGCCGAATAATTCAAGGGGAGCCAGGTTTCAGACAACAGGTCTAAAAGGGCTCAGCGCGAGGACTCTCAAATGCAGCATATGCTGAAATTGTGTAAAAGGAAAAGACTTTGATTGAAGGGGGATTTCTGTGTGAGTGAAAGGCCAGTAAAGGGTTGTGTAAACTCAAATAAATCAGTTGATAAGTGCAGCTTTCTTATCTACGTTGAAATGTGTCTTAATGAAACAGGACGTTGGGGTGAGATACATCACTTTACATCACAGCTGTGAATAATGAACTCGTGCTTGCGATTGCTATTCAGAATTAGTGAGAGGTAATGTATTGAGAGATATTGGACAATAGTTTTATGAGTGCAAGAAATATTGAGACTTTTATATATATAGTTGGTTCATTATTCCAGAAGAGAAAGAATATACATTTTAAATATGTGTATTTGCTAAAACATAAATTAATCAAATTTGGGAGTGCATTCAAGATCAAACATTTTATTTAAGAAGAACCACCACACATGTAGGGTCTCCAGATCCTTTATTGATGGCATAACACAGAATTAAGGTTAGCATTCACTTTTTCTTATCCGGACAAGCTTTTTTCCAAATGCCCCAAACAACCAGAAAGGGGATTCATCAGAGAAAATGACTTTATCCCACCCTCACCTTCCAATCCCAGTACCTTTTGCAGAATATCAGTCTGTCCCTGATGTTTTTCCTGGAGAGAAGTGGTTTCTTTGCTGCCTTCACCTCACTATGCGTGCAGAGGCACTCACATCTGCCTGCTGCCATTCCTGAGCAAGCTCTGAACTGGTGGTGCCCTGATCCCGCAGCTGAATCAACTGTAAGAGTTGGTCCTGCCACTTGCTGGACTTTCTTGGGTGCCCTGAAGCCTTCTTCACAACAATTGAACTTCTCTCCTTGAAGGTCTTGATGATCTGATAAATGATTGATTTAGGTGTAATCTTACTCACAGCAATATCCAATGTCATTCTCAAGATGTTTGGCCATGGCTGTACTATAGAAATTCGAGCTCTCAATCACCATATTTAGTTGAAATATAAAATTACAAATGACTTTTTTTCAAAATTGCAATTTTCTACAAATGTGTAAGGCGTAGGAAAATGTACGATTTGTAATAACAAAAATGGAGGAATAACCTGCAACCTACATCTAATCATCTGTGGGGCATGTTCAGGGTCAAAGGATGATGTACAGATTTGATTGAACTTCAGTGGAATTTGGTTATGTCGACGGCCTCTGGGGTTGCAAAAAAAGCGTTGAGATAACCGAGGATTGAGATAATCAAAAGCCAATATGGCGATTTGTTTAAAGCGATCGGCATGCTATAAAAATACACATACACTGTATATGTTTGCTAACAACAAAAGGCATATATATGTGCACCAACTAACAGCAGAGATTTACCAGTATACAATAAAAAACACCTTTGATTCTCGATACAAACCTTTAATCATATTCTCCAACATTGCAAACAAAATTTCGCTCACAGCACAAACAGTCACAACACATAAACATATTCGCTCATAACACAGTCATTTCGCTGTAAAATCACAATCTGACTGGGAAATGTACAGTGTTGCCAACTACTTTCAAAGGAAAGTGGCTAAAGCCTGGCCAAAAAGCCGCTAGGTGACGTCATGCGTAAATTAGCATATTAGTGAGGTCATCACGATGTACTAGATTACATACTTTCTTGCGTTTTGCCTGTCTAATATGCTTTCTCAACAAATTTGACTTTGTTGCGTCCTTTAATAACCGGGTTCTTCAATCCGCAGCGGCGCTAAGCAGAGCTCACGTCAGAACAAAAGCAGGGTGTGTGTGTGTTTATCTAAGCCTCATACTCATTGGTCGGTAACCGATCATCAATGTCAAAATATTTGAGAAAACAAATCGAATCAGAGAAGGTGAGCTTTCTGTGCACACAGCTGTGAGTGCTTTGGGATGGGGTGGGACCCACGGCAGCACTTGCTGCTCGTTGTGAAGAGTAAGAACAATATGTGCTTTCACTTCAGAGAGTCTCCAAAAGTCTCCAATAACTCCAGATAAAGTCGTTAGATTTGTTGCTAGTCACATTTCTGAAAATGTGTAGCTAGAGTGGTCTGAATACTCATTAAATATAGCGACAAAGGCACTAAGTTTACAACACTGCAAATTAAAGCGGCCGGAAGGACCGGAAAGACCAAAAATGGTCATGGCATTCATGTGCAACGCGAACTCGGCACATGCGCAGTGAACTCGGTATGATCATTAGTCATATGGGATCATATGGGATCGAGAGAACCCATGTTAAGTGGCGAATTTGTCCCTCTTTTGTGCTCGAGATATTGTGGTTCGGCGACATAAACGAAACGACATAACCGATAAAGAAAATGCTTAGACAATGAGGGAGTTTGGCAGTTCCACTTTAAAAACATCTACATAATAGGGTTGGCCAGTTAACCGTGAGTCGAGATAAGTGAACTCCAATGTATTTCAAATGAATTTACCAACAATCTTTTTATCATCAAAAAGTCCCCCAAAAGTCTTAATTTTGTGTTAACTTTGAACTTCAGTGCAGTACTAACACATAAATGAGCTCAATAGCAGCATTATAATACAGGGTTACAAGGTTTTGCTTACATGGCTGCCACTGATCTCTTCATTTGCTCCTCCCATCAGAGTCAGGAATCAGGATATGGAGGGCAGTCTAGCAGTACACAAGTGGGCTTTCATGGGTTCAAACTGCTCCAACATTTGAGGAGTATGTGAGTGTGGGGGGCAAAGAGCATACTGTGGTTTTGTTTGTTAGCACCCCTGACATTTGCCAGGCTAACAGAAAATGTCAGTGAATGCCAGATGTTTGCTCTGGTTATAATGCAGCTCTTGAAAAGCCTGAGCTATTGATCCACACACTCCCTCCCCTCACTAAAATCACGTCTCCTCTCAACCTGCCCCTTCCCTTGTCTTTTCTCTCTCTCGTCCTTTCCCTCTCTACTCCTGCCCTGTGCGAAGCAACCAACACCTGTCAAAGATCAGAAGTCAAAGGTCTGAATAATGGATCTTATGCACATACTTGCTGAAACAGTCAACATTTACTTTTACTCCTGTGTTCTGCTGGTATTGCACTAACAATAGTCATGCTTGAGAAGAGCAACCCTGTCCTACATTAGTGGGCTACATTTCACACAATATGATGAGATGAATTATGGATGGTAAGGGCAAATGCTTTGAGCCCCACCTGAATCAGACAAGCTTCTGATGGAAAATCGGAGCTGACCTTCCCAGTTTTGACACACCATCTCACATTTCTTCTACAGTTTTATAGCTCAGAGGCTGCTCTTTCTTAGGAGACATAGGTTTTTCCTTGATATTTACATACATGGTAATTAAACTTTTTTTTTTTAAACCTGAGCATTTTAGACTTATATGTACACATATCCTGGTTTCTAGAAAAATCTGACCGTGATTTAAGACACTGACTCTAAAGCGTGAAATCAGTAGGTCGTTTTATCAGGAGAATCAGGAGAAAAGTCTCCATTTGCTCTTAATGTTATCTATTAACTGCAGAAACAATTGAGATCTCATTTGTGATTTTTCTTTCCTGCGGACAGGCTCCTTCCCCGGAACATTTTGTGTCACCTTCAGTCAGCTGACTAAATGATTGAGCGGTGAAATGGAGCTGAAACACTAGCTGCGCGGTTTGAGATCCTCTCCTTGTTGAGGAAAAACCCAGCAAGTTACCTCATTCATCCTGTTGACATTGTGACAGGTGAAACTCTGGTGAAACTCCAGTTCACGTTGCATTTTTCAGATGCATGTGCAGTTTTGCCACTTATCCTCAGAAATCTGATTCATGCAGTGAAGTGGTAAATGGACTCCATGCATGAAGCATTCAGACTTACAATAACAGCAGAGTGAAGCTCTTCTCAATTAAATTTCATGCATGCTCATCATTTGTCATCATTGAAAAATAATATTTTCTCTCATTTGTAGACCATTTTTATTTGTAGATACATTTCGGAAGAATTAATTTCTAAATGTGGTTATGCAGTTTGTCATATTTCATTGTGCTATTTCTCTGTGTTTACTGTATTTTAAAATTAGTCTTGTTTACTCATTGGATGTTTTTGGTCAGTCGTTTTTAGAAATGAATGGTTGTATAGTCAAATTGTTGTTGGATAGTCAGTCTTTTTTAGTCATAGATTGTTGTTGATTAGTCATTGTATATACTTTGGATGCTGGTTTGTCTTATTTACTCATTGGTTGGTTGTAGCGTGTTAAGTCATTGATTGTTGTTGTTTACTCTTGCATAGTCTCTGGACATTGTTGGTTGATCTTGTTTACTCATTGGTTCTTCTCAGTCTTTTTTAGTCATAGATTGTTGCTGTTTAGTCTTGTGAAGTCTTTGAATGTTGTTGGTCAGATTGTTGATGATTTAATCTTTTGTAGTCATTTGTTGTTGGTTAGTCTTATTTACTTAGTCTCATTTTTGGACAGTCTTGATCAGTCAGATGGTGTTGATTATTTGTATGTACTCATTGATTGTTGTTCATTAGTCTTGCTTAATAAGAGATTGTTATTGGTGATTCTTAATATAGTCTTTGAATGTTGTTGTTGATGTTTGTGTGGTCATTGGTTGTAGTTCACTTGGTTGTAGTTCACTAGTCATAGAATGTTTTTTTAATCTTGTTTAGTCAATGGCTGTTGTTGGTCAGTCATTGGTTACTATTCATTTAGTCTTATTGTACAGTATCTTTACCCCATGAACATATATTGTCCTCATGTTACCTTTGCTTTTGTGTCTTAAATGTCCTTTCGGTTCTTTCCTGATTGGGTTTTGGGAGTCTTGTACATGTCTGGTTTATTTTTAGTGCCCTTTCTCAAGCCTCATTGATCTGGTCAAGTCCTGCTTTATTATGGTTTTTGTTTGCTACTTTCCCATAATAAGTGGCTCTTCTGTTTCATCATAATGTCAGTTTGTTACACAAACACTGATGAATGGAAAAAGCTTTAGGGGGTTTTAGAGACATAAAATCCTCAGATGACATTAAATAAAATAGAGAGAATAACTTGTGGCTGTTGTTGTGAAGAATTAACTCTCACAAAGAAACATGATGTGCTTTGCTGGTGTGCACAATAATATCTTTTTGTTACTGTTGTTAGTGATGTTTGCAACCAAATGTTCCTCCTACTTTTGCATAATTACTGGCTCCTGTTAAAGCCATTAAGCTTTGCAACGAATGCAAAGATGATTATAGTTGTAATTAGCTTCATGAGAGCAGAGAGCGGCAGAAAGAGATTACGCTCCATTCAAAACACATTCCGGTGAACGATTCTAAAGGCACACTTGCTTCAAAAAAGCATGAGAATCCCAAGAGTCATTGAGACAAGCTGTCCTTTTCTGAAGACTCTGCAAATGTGCAAGAAGCAATAGATACAGTATACAGTCCTCATAAAACAATTAGGCTATTAGAGAGAGCTTGATGGACAGGATGTTGAATTGTTGATCTGGATTGTTCTTTTCAGTTTCTGAACAGTGTTCCTATTTTTCTTCTGAATAAAAAACACATTTTTGATGAAATGTCCACAGTACAACCATGTAAAATGTTGTCAAAATGACATTTTTTGTAAAGAAAAATGTTTAGTCTTCACAATTTTCCATTTCTCTGAAACAACCTTCCTTTTCCACAGAAATCCCTCATACTCCACACGTCCATCTTAGTGTGCATGTGTACATCTGGAAGATTTTCAGAGTGTTTGCTCATCTTTAGTATGTCTCCTGGATGTTTCCTGTCAGGTGTTAAATAGACATTTATAAAATGTATTTAAGATGTTTGATTTAGAATGAAAATAAAACTGACATCTTAAAGACGTTTCTCAGATGTTTGTACAAAGCAGATCCTTTCCAGATGAAGCGGTTTTTTATGTGTTTTATATGGCCAAATATCTATTGGGTTTCTATAGTTTAGAATGTTCACCAATAGCTATTTAGGCTACTTCGTAATGATCACCAATACCAAATATTGTGGCTAATTTATAATGTTCACTAATAGCTATTTAAGCTACTTCATAATGTGTGTCATTACCAAATAGTTATGACTATTGTGGCTCTTTTATAGTGTTAACTAATAGCCAATAGACAAATAGCAATCCAGTTTTTACATCATTGACCAGTAGCTATATACGGGCTACTTAGCAATGTTCACCATTAGCCTAACAGCTAATGTTCACTATTAGCCTAACAGCTAATGTTGCTAGTTTAGTTCATCAATAGCAAAATAGCTATTTGAGCATTGTTGTTTAGCAAATTTTAAGGTCTATCTAATTCTAAACTCTTCTTTTGTTGAATATTCTACTCAGAAATGCTTTAAGGGAAATAAAATGTGTTGCAAACAACAATTCATGTTGAATTTGCAAATATCAGAATCTACCTCAGAAGGGTGAACAGCTTTGGAAAAATAGTTTCAGACCAGATTAGGTTTTCAGGAACAGACATCATCTGTGGAGTTATTGTGTGTGTGTGACTGTAGAGCAGCTGTAGAGAGGTTCTGTACTTAATGTGTACATTAAACGCGAGAGCAGATGTAACGGTGTTCAGTAGATGGTGTGTAAACAGAGCGGGTGAGCTGCTCTCAGTAGCTCCGAGCAGATGGCTCGGTTATGGCAGCCAGAGAAGTGAAGTCACAGCAACTTCAAGCAGCAGCTGCCCCTTTCATGCTGATATAGGACCTGCTGCTGAGTTTTTAGTTCTAGAATCTATACCTGATGCTGTAAAAATTAGATTTTTTAGATTTCAGTGTAATGTACAAGGCATTCACAGCTCGGTGGTCCAGAGAGAGTTGGAGAGGAGGGAGCGGGGGGGAACTTACAGACGGTGTGGATGAGTAAACCACGAAGAACATATTGGATGAACAGAATGGCAAACATGAAAAAAGACATGAAAGAAACATAGAGCTGAGATGGCAGGAGATTACGCTCATCAACATTGTTGACTGGACTAGAGCCAAGGAGGTGGGGTGGCATCTGTGACTAACTTTGAAGTTTGTGCATAAATGTGTGTGTGTTTCCCTTAAGTTCCTTCAATGTACTGTGTATTACACTGTGCACAAGATTCCATGTAATTTGGACCCACGGATGATCCAAAAATGCTTACAAAAGGGGTGTTTCCTCCGAGGTGACAAGGGAGGCAGTGCCTCCTTAAAAAAAAAAGAAATCGAAAAAAAAGAAAAGTGGATGATAAAGTAATCTACAGTGCAAAAATAATGCAATGCAAATATTACAAAATATGACAGTAAAAGTGTATAAATCACATATTTTTCTAAAGTGGAAAACTGTCCATGTCCATTATGTGTAGTATTCAGAAAAAAATGCTTCAAGTTCCTTTAAGTAACAGAATCATGCTGTTTTTACAGATTATGTTGGGCAAAGACAGTTTTACAGAACAGTAATGTGTACCCTCTAGTGGTGTAGTCGTATCATTACACTCTTTATTTTTGGAAGCAGTTTAATTTTCTTAGATACTGGACCTGTGAGTCCCATTTACCTCCTGTTGACCTCATAGCCTCAGTCCTGTTATTATGGCTGAATGTACTCTGCTCCTCTCAGCACCATTTTTATGTTCTCTATGTATCCCAGCATGTCTCATTTAAAACATTATAATTGAGCTTCAGGTAAAAAAATGAGCAAGAAATAAAAGTGAAAGTGCATGCTAAGTATTGTAACCCATAATTGGAATTTGTCCACTGCATTTAACCTATCTAAGTAAGTGCGTACACATCAGGAGTAGTGAGTAGTGAACACTAAACACACACACAGCAAACCGTGGACACACACATCCGTTTTGCTGTAGTGCCCGGGGAGTGAATGGGGTTTAGGTGCCTTGCTCAAGGGCACCTCAGTCATTTCCTGCTGGTATTGAGAATTAAACCTACAACCTTCAGGTTACCAGTCTGAGTCTCTTACCATTAGGCCACAATTGGGATCCAAGATTGCTCCTCCCAATGTCTGTGTGGCTACATGGTGTTGAGCTCTAGAAGATCATCCAATCTCAAGATCACAGATAATCAATCTCTGACCGTCGCTGACACAGAACACCCTGTCTCCATCCCTGCTTACAGGCGCCTGTCAGCCACTGCCCCCACTGGCAGAGTGGTGTCTTTTAACACAGGATGAGATAAGATAGGCAAGATGTTTGCTGGAATAATTATCTGCTTCCAATTAACACACACTACAGAATGAATATGATTACTAGTTAATTACTATGATTACTAGTTAGTTAATTAAGAGTATGTTTATGAATTATTTTATTATTATTTGCCCTGACTCTCAACTGAACCTCATCAAATATCACAGTGTTTTTGAAAGACTGGAAAATAAGCCCTAATGAATATGTTATTTAATATCATATGCTTGGGAGTAAAAGGAGTATTTATGTGCAATAATACATTTGCTCTGTATATAGATGTGAAATTATGCTATGTGTCCTCTATTTTAAACATAATTGAATAAACATATTGGAAGGTTGTAATGTCTTTGTCATTGACAGTGTAGATAAGTAACAAAATATGTTTACAAGTTGAGTAATCAGATTACGCCTTTCACGTAACTTGTAAAGTAACGCATTATCTTTAAATTGCAAGGCATTATTAAATGAAAATATTTTTTCAAATAACTGAGTAAATTGCAATATTTTTTTACAGAATGGCTGCACAGCTGTAAGGTTTGTTTGAGCTGAGTTTGAGTTTCGTTTCTTTGTTTGAGTTTGTTCTATACTGCACAGGAGTAAATATGCATTTATTTAAGCCTGAGGAATATTAATTTAATTTTGGTGTGAAATAGCCTTTACGCTTGCCCAAAAATAGAACTTTTTTTTTATTAATAAAAAAATAATCAAGCCCAGATGAGAAAGAATAAAACGCAAAAGTAATGTAACCCATTACTTTTCTTAAAAAATTAACTAAGCAATGCAATTAGTTGCTTTTTAAGGGAGTAACGCAATATTTAAGTAACTTTCCCCAATACTGGTCATTTAAGGAATATTCACAAGACCTCAGTTTTGAACTTACATTTTAAGTTCAAAAATGTACTTAAATGGTTCTATCTGAAAGTATTACAACTGTTTAAGCTTAGTTCTAGCTAACAAAATCAACCCCACAGCTACCAGAGTGTTTTATTACATAATTAATCAATGTCGTTGAATGAATTGAGTGAGTGAATGATTCAATTGAAAAAAAAGCCAGTAATCACTTGAAATCTTTTAAAATCTCTCACATTAAAAGTGACTTTAAAGTAAACAAATAATCTGGACGAACAAGAACAAAAATGGGAAGGAAAAATGTTTAGATGAGGTTGGGTTATTGTTTCGTTTCACATTTTAATCTCCAGAGTATGCATGCGTTTGTCCTTGGGGTTCCCCCCACACAACAGGATTTCTGATCGTAAATATTCAGCGTGTTTAATACTTACGATTCAAGATCGGGGCGGCTCCGACATTCTTCTGAGCAGATTCAGTCACTCTTAACACACATCATGATCACACCACAGGAAAATCAGCTGTAGAAACATTAAAATCTGGATTTTACCTTGGATTGTCAGAATGGGAGAAATATCTTGTGTGTACCCAGCATTGGTGGTTTAACAAATCGTTAAACAAGTATTGTTGAGTGACTCATTCATGTGAATGATTCAAACGACTCATAAATAAAGCATTTTTTTGTTCCTTAAGGAATCAGTGTTGTTAAATGAATTGGTTGAGTGAATTATTCAAATGACAAATAGTTAAAGCAGTACTGTGTTGTTTCTTAATGAATCTTTTTTTGTTGAGTGAAACAATTGAATTAATGATTCAAATGACTAATACTTCAGAAAGTTTTCTTAAAGAATTAATATTGGTGAACAAATCATTTGAGGGAATGATTGAAATCAGTGGTCCCCAACCTTTTTTGTGCCGTGGACCGGTAAACGTGTGATAATTTTACCACGGACCGGTGCCCGCTCGAGATTGTTGACGGCTGGGGGTTGCGAGCGAGATGGATGATGGGTTTTTCAGATGCCTCCACAGGCACAGCGCCACAGCCGCTTGCAGCCGCTTGCAGCCGTTAGCAGCGGCTCACGGACCGGTACCGGGCCGCGGACCGGGGGTTGGGGAGCACTGAATGACTCAGTAATAAACTTAAATGACTCAGTAATAAAGACCACCTAATTTTAAAATGATTTAACCTGTATAAAGAGTCACTGAAAACTCCCTACCAATTAACTATACAGACTGAAGTGTACAAAAAAGAGAAGCAAGTTTAGCTGAGCGGGTTTGATAGTGTGTAGTTTGCCTCAGCTGCCATAGTTATAAAAATGTGTGCAAAAGACAGTGAGGTGCATTTTTACACTAAACCATTAGTGTAGCAGATCGTTGCAAGTAAAGGTACACTACTATAAGAACAACTGATTGTTGAAAAAAAAGCTGTATTTTTGTTTTTGCAGTATTGTTACTTTTAGTTCCTCCTCAACACAACACTAGTTTGAAGAAAACAAATATTGCACAAGGTCATAATTGCACAGAGAATATATCCATAATGGATACATAATATCAATCTGGTCAACTGATCCCTTCCCTTGTTTTCTGTTTATCTGTTTCCCCTCTTTGTTTACTGTCATCATCTACATCTGAAATGTAATCTATATAATTCCATCTCTGTATATTTCAGTTTCAAACTATCTCTGCTTTCCTTTCTTTCTTTCTGCATCTGCATCTCTGCAGGTACATCAGAACAATGTATCTCGGCATCCAGAGCCGCAGGCAAAAGGAGAACCAGCGACGCTTCTACTGGGCCATGATGTACGAGTATGCTGATGTCAACATGCTCCGTCTACTGGAGACATTTCTGGAAAGCGCTCCACAGCTGGTTCTCCAGCTCTGCATCATGATCCAGAGGAACCGGGCCGAAACTCTGCAGTGTAAGGAGTGCCTCAAGGCTCTGTACTGAGACCACTCATATTTCCTACAACATTGATTCTATGTATCCGCAGTGAATATTTTTTGCATGTGTACATTTCAGTAGGATCATTTTGAAACACTAACAAGAGGATTGTGATTTATATTTTTCAATAGATATATTTATTTAATAATTTCACTATTGAGAGTTATATCTAATTGACTTGATTTGTTTTGCAGTAATGGTGCTGTGTTGGTAATTCGTCACATGCATTGCACGCTCAATCACCATTTCTTGATTAGAAATGTTGGAAATGCCCCTTTAATTTTTCATGAGCGCAACTTAAGGCTCTTTAACAACATGTTGCATGGCAAAAATTCACAGTTTGGCTAGTAACAGCAAAATATGATCAACTGGATCTTACTTTATATTAATTCATCAAGTCCAGCAACCATTTTAATCTTTCAGAAAACCAGGCACATCATGGCAAATATACTGTGTATCTGTGTATCTGGTGAAAAGGTCTGACTTGTGGATGAATCTGTCAATCTAAACCCTCCCTGGCTGAGACATTTAAAATGATCAATTGTGTTTGTGGGGAACATGTTTTTTTCCCCTGCCGTGCAGCAGATAATATGAGATTCAAGACCATTTCTTACGTGTGAGGTGACAGCACTGCCAGCAGTGCAGATGCCTTTATGAACATGAAGTCTGAGCTCAGCAGGATTAATGGTAAACATCTTAGGAAAAAAGATACATAAAACAAGCAAGAGATATG
Source organism: Rhodeus uyekii (assembly GCA_037043235.1). Taxonomy (NCBI): domain Eukaryota; kingdom Metazoa; phylum Chordata; class Actinopteri; order Cypriniformes; family Acheilognathidae; genus Rhodeus; species Rhodeus uyekii. Next base: position 1,117,919 of record JAWRVZ010000121.1, read on the forward strand.
TTTTGGAGAATATAGTTCCAAAAATGGTAGGAAGCTGTTATAGAAATGATAAGACATCGATTGATGCATTTTGTTCTGTATGCTTTTCATTAGCATTCCTGGATACAGATAAAGTTGTTTATCACAGTACACATACCATTGTGTTGGATTTTGTTCTTTTTTCACACACAAACACACACACACACACACACAAAATCACCAAGATTGCAGAATGCTAGAATAACAGACAGGTTCATGTAGATTATTTGTAACTAAAGGGAAATTTGAAATCTGGAATTCAAAGCACGCTTTCAAGCTGTTTTATTGTGGTCATGGATGTTTCTCTATTTATCATGTAAAAATACAGATACTTTACCATTCAAAAGTTTGGGGTTGGAAATGTTTTTTTAAAGAAGACTTTTATGCTCACCAAGGCTGCATTTATTATTTTTATATATATATATATATATATATATATATATATATATATATATATATATATATATATATATATATAAGTATTAATATAAAAGTATTAATTTCTTTCAAAACAATTCTTATTGACCACAAACTTTTGAACAGTTTACATATTCACCTATTTTTCCCCTTTAAATTGTCTAATTATTTAATCATTTTATTTATTGCATTTAATTTAGTTTAATATTTTTTTTATATATTTTTTCTAAGTTATAATTATTGTGTTACTTTGCTTATTTAATAATAAATTATACTATTATTTGTTTTTAAATATATTCATAATAATTACAAATATTAATTAGCAAAGTAGAGCAATGATACTTTCCATATTTTATAATAAGAACAATAATAAAAAAATTCTATTTTATGCTGTTGTCCAGGTGTGTCAGCGGTTGCATCACTTCTTTCGCTTTCCTGGGTTCTGGCCTCGTACCACAAGCTTCTGCGCGATTCCCGCGATGACCAAAAGAGCATGAGCTACCGGGGAGCATTGGTGCATCTTCTGTGGCGTATCTTCACCATTTCTTCTCGGGCGCTATCTTTCGCCCTTTTTGCCTCAGTTTTCCATCTCTACTTTGGCATTTTTGTAGTGCTGCACTGGTGCGCCATGGCCTTCTGGGTAATTCATGGAGGCACCGACTTCTGTATGTCCAAGTGGGAAGAGGTGCTATTTAACATGGTGGTCGGCGTGGTCTATGTCTTCTGCTGGTTTAACGTCAAAGAGGGAAGGACCCGATACCGCATGGTGGTTTATTATTCGCTGGTGCTGGTGGAAAATACCATCCTCACAGCTCTGTGGTACGCCTACAGAGACCCGATTGCTACCGACTCCTACGCTGCATCCGCCCTCTGCGGCGTCTTCCTGTGCTTTGTCTCTGGAGTGGCCTGCATGGTCCTCTACTACGGGGTCCTGCATCCCATGGGACCCCGGCTGAGGGTGCTGGCCAGTTCCTGCTGTGCTGAGCTGCTCTGGGGTCTCCCCTTACCACCTGAGGCCGAGCCCATGGCTCCCACTCCGGGGCCGCGTGGCTCCCAAGCGACCCCGACCAGGGGAATGGCTTCAGGAGACTACAGTGAGTCGGACGAGGCTGCCACAGACACTTGCCTGCCAGTGTTCCAGGTGAGATCCACAGAGCCCACCGATGCAGCGGGCCGGCCCATTCACCCTGAGGGGCCCCTAATCAAGATTGACATGCCCAGGAAGCGCTATCCGGCCTGGGATGCTCACTTTGTGGACCGACGTTTACGGCGGACCATAAACATCCTCCAGTACATCAGCCCCAATGCAGTGGGCATCAGGTACAGGGATGGGCCCCTCCTCTACGAGCTGCTCCAGTACGAGTCCTCCCTATGAAGGCGCACAATGCCACTCCTTCTCTACTTTCATGCCCTCTCTGGTTTTCCACTTCCCTTGGTGCTTTTTTCTTCAGAGTTTTTATTTAGTTGTACTCTTGAGCTTTAAGAGTGCATCTAAGGTCTAAAAGAGTCTAAACAGAGAATATTCAACATATATTTTGACTAACACAGTGTAGAGTTGGAGAACAAAGAGTCCGAAATACAACATTCCCTAGTTTGGGTTACTATAGAGTGAATGTTCGACTAATGTGTTTGTTTGATGGTGCGTGTGTCCCTGTCACCTCTGACATGTGCATGATGGGAATGATGGAGGAACATAGTCTTTAGCATCCTCATTCTGATTTTGCTTTTACCATTTTGTGCCTATACGTTTTTCCAAACAGATGTGATGACAACTTAAAGATGGCAAACATGTTAAAATCAGCTAGACACTAAAAAGCACATTTGATTGTCAGAAAAAGCACACAACGCCCCATTCCTTTTCTCTTGTGATTAAGATGGTGGAGTCTTGAAATAGTTGTCAAATTGCTTTAAAAATGAACAATCGCATTTTCAAGTAAAAAAACAATGATGTCATGTAAAGATTTTGATGTTGGCCTACCATATAACACTGCCACTGCTATTTTGATCATCAAGGGCCTTAATATTTAACTTAACATGTCTTTTCCTACTGAAACTCACTAGTGATGTGATATACAACTCTGTAATAATCTGAGGAAGTTGAATTTATGATATTTCTTTTACATATGGCCAACTGCTATATTTTTAACCCATCTATATTATGTGTGAGTGCACTTTATGAAAGATAGATTGAATAAATGGGACATATTTATTTGTAAGTTTAAAGGTTTGGGACCAGTAAGAAATAAAGAGCTTTAAATTGCTACAAAAGATCTATGAATTATGAATCTATGAATCAAAAGATCATGGTTTACACAAAAGCACAAGGGACTGTTTTCAAAATTAACAATAATGATAAATATTTCTTAAGCAGCAAATCAACATATAGGAATGATTTTTGAAGGATCATGTGCTGCTGAAACTGGAGTAATGATGAACTGGTGTATTCAAATAGAAATATATATTTTCAATTGCAAGAATATTTCACAATATTACTGTTTTAATGAATTTTGTATTAAATATCAAATAATTGCAGCCTTAAGTAAGCATATAAGATAATCTTACTGACCCCAAACTTTTGAACGGTAGTGCATTTTATTTCTTTATTTTACATATGGCCCACTGTTATATTTTTAAACCCATATAGGACATGAGAGTGCACTTGTTGAAAGCTGGAAGTAAAGACATATTCCCTTATATAAGTCCTTCCATACATCAACACAGATATAAAGGCAAATAATACGACTTAACATACTGTTAAACATATTTTATCATTTAACTTAACAAAAAAAGTGCATTGTGTGACTTAACATGTACTGTACCTATAAGTAAATTGGTTTTATGCAAGGAAAAATATTAATTAATATTACTAAACTAACCTCGGAAAAAATATTTTTGAGTGTTAGATCGTGTAAAAATGGATCTTTAAGGTAACAATTTCAGGTTACCATATTTACAGTGTAATAATGAACATAAACATTTGCGGTGTGTGCGGTGCTTAACTCTAACCTTTAGTACTCCTCCATCATTCCCTGTACAAAATTGCATTTATCTGTCTACTTTAACCTTTTCCTCAGAAAAAGGCTAATGATTTCTCAATGGGTCAAGAACTTTGACACATTTACATGTGTAAATGGTATTCAAAATGTACTCATTTTTTAAATAGAAATCCTTTATTTGGAGCGTGCAATATTTTTAAAGATGTACTTTGAAATGATTGGAGGTAAAGGTTGCTTTTGCCTGAATTAAGTTTATACGCCACCATCCAATGCATGCCGAGGTTGCACGAGGATTGACTGGGTTGCCAGGTGCCAACCAATTAATGAGGGTTTCTAAAGTGCAAGATAAGTGAATTAAATGTCCCAATTTTTTTTTAGAATTTCCCCCCCTCTGTGTCCTATATATGGTGCACTTAGAACAAACCTGAGGGTTACCTCTAGAAAAAGCCACTTGTTTACCTCCAATCCTGAGGTAATTTCCCCCCAGATTTCATTGATTCAATTGAGAATGAATAAATTGCTCTGTGAGGGCTAAGGTCATTTTTGATGTTCTGACACTTTGTTTCCAGGCAAGATAAGTCCAGACATAAACATGGGATGCCAAGTTTCACCGCATGGGTTGCTACAAACCTCATTTGTGCCTGCTGAAATTTTCAAAGCAGACTTCAAATTGGTTGTAGTGGATGAGGTGGAGGGTTTTTTGTTTTTGTTTTTGTTTTAATTGTGCCAGGGATGGAAAAGAATACGAGGATAAACAATAGCTATCAGTGAGACTGTGGATTCGTGTGTATGCGCGTGTGTGTGTGTGTGTGTGTGTGTGTGTGTGGTTTGTAGGTCTTCCGTCTTCAACTCCATCCTTGGTTGCTGCTCAGACCCCTCCACCCCTCTCGTGCGCGTGTTATCTGGTATACTCGGGTGCAAAAACTTGCTTCACGATAACTACTTAGATTTATATCCTGGCCAAAGGGAATCAGGGATGGGCGTTTAATGCAAGGAATTCTAGTTCCTAAACATCAAAATTCTATAATCCTCGCAATATCAGGTTGGTTTTCAGTTGAAAATACGAAGCGTTACCGTTTCCTGTTTCCTGTTCCCTTACAGTGCCTGTAACAGTCACCAATATTCTGATCCTGTAGGTGCTTGGCACATTGATGCACTGTTGTTTGCTGGGATATCACCAACCCTGTTATGTTACGATGTGTACACCTATAACTTGTTTCTATGGTTGCGTGACTCGGCTGCCTGGCATCCCACGATACGTTCATAGTCCAGTTACAGAATTGGTTTGTACTAACGTACTTGAGGTAAAACAGACCAGGTGATATTTTCAACCACACTGTGATATTTTCTTCTATTGTTCCACTTGCGCATTAGCATGACGTGTAGTGACCAACATTGCCATGTTTGAGCAGACATAGGGAGGGGTTTGAAACAAATCCAACCCCAACAGCACACGTATAATTCAGCATTTTTTTTTTTTTAGATTACCGCCTTACTAGTCAAAGAAGTTACACACCAGATTAGTCGATGTTAAAGTCATGCCGCCACTTGTACATGTCAAGGGTGGGGTGGGTGAGTGGGACCAGTCTCTAATATCTGATTCTTTGTGGTGCCTTGTCTTTTTGGGTGCTTCTGTATAGCCATGGCAGCCAGTGCAGCAAACAACAATGCCAGTGTCTCTATCTCCATTCATATTTCACTCAGTACTGTAACAAGCCAGTCAGTTTTGTCCCATACCCGTGCAGGAAGTGCTCTCTCCGGGTACATTTTTGCAAAACGAAACGAAATACTGCGTATTATGTCTGAAAGGCAATACTTAACATCTACTTGAATGTTGGGTTTTCCACTTTTCCTGAAGATGACCAGTTCCATTCAGTCGTTCACCAGGGTTTTATGAGCAGATGTGAAAAGGGAATGAGATTTATTTGGTTTGTTTGGGTACTAAATGACAGTTATGATGAAGTTAGCAATTTCTTTAATGATTGTTAATGTACTTCTGTCTATGCCTTCCTCTGTCTTGCAAAACGAATGAGCTGTAGTGCCAACAAGTTAATCTTTTCTCTCTGTCGTTTGTCTTGTGAACAAAAATGTCTAGCCAATGGATTTATGCCTGCAAAAAAAAGAAGAAAAAAGAAAAAAAATGTGTGTAGACCAATGAGAATAGAAAAAGTGGGGTACATAAATATGGTGCTCACAGGATCGAATATTTTTAATTAAATTCGACATGGCATTGGACACATTTTTAAAGGCCTCTAGTGGTGAACCATCTTCAGACTGCTTCTACATCCTTTGGATTTTTAGCATGCCCACAAAATGCATCCTACGGTGACCCCTCCAACACACTTGCATGTTTTCTTCAATGCAGCGTTCCACCCATCGCTCCAGGGTTCTCTAAGAGCATCGACATGCTCATCAAATCCAGTTCTGTACAGTGGTTCTGCAATGATCAGTGTTGAAATAGAGCCAAATGTTCTGATGACAAAATGTCCACAAAACGGTGCATTTTTGTTTCTTGACCTGGTGCTTATCAACATATTCTTAAGGTGCTACCACGAATGTGGACTGCAGGACCCCAGTTGTGGCTCACTAAGCAAGGCCACTGTCCGATAGACCTGCCTCTTTAAGCTCACGGACACTTTCCTCTTGGGAAGAACAAGCACCTCAACACAGTTTACAGCCAAACATCTCTCTTTGAAATATGGTGCCATTTGTTATGTTTCAACCTGCACAAAGAAGCACTGGTGCAGCAAATATCTTAATTTTTTACTTCTTCCCCAAATTTCTGTTCATTGTTTATGTATATTTGTTCAAAAAAATGTTTAGGTGTTTAAAATCTGCACTAGGATTTCTCGTAAGTGGAAAAAAAAAGATGAAAATGCATCATTTTGACATACATCCACAGGCCTAAAAGTACTTCTGATAAAAAGGGATCGCTAATACTATAAGGTGATTGCCGTGCTGTATATTCCAGTCATTTCTATGTCCTAAACCTATGTGTATTTCTTCTGTTATTGTAGAGCTGGCTGTATATTTTGTTGGAAAATAATCTTATGATTGATTATGGTTGTCAAATGAATTGCTGCTGATTTTTAGAGTCGTTATCCATGCTGATGGAAACGGGTAAACCACCTGTAAAACAGATTGTGTTAGATCGTCATTGTGTTTCTCACATGGGGTATTAAAGAAAGAAGGCACAAAATTATTAAGCAAATTATTTGCTACTATCTGTAACATTTCTTTTTTTCTTAACTGACTGTACTCATTACTTATGTTGGAAAAAAAAAGATTTATTTGATGTTGTCAAATACAAATGAAAGTAAATTGTTTTGTTTGATTGCCATTATTTGAACACTAAACTGATGTCTAGTAATGCATTAGACCTTATTTTTGGGGAAAATATTACCAATACTGACAACATATGGTGCTATGGTTGTTTTGTAAACCTTAGTTTTTAGGTGAAAAAGGGAATATATTGGAAAAAAAGATTTTGTTGAGCCTTACTGTAGATCTATACATGAGACTGTTCATCACTGGAGACTGGAAAAATAAGTATAGTATTTGAAAGTTAGTGTATATATATATATATATATATATATACACTATATGTATGTATATATATATACATGCAAAATTGTATGCTTTACGTTTATGCACAATTTGCCCAATGACAAAAGTGGTTATATACTAATGTATATGTTCAGATGTGTATGTGAATGTATACTGATATGATAGACATAGATTTCCCGGAGTAACAAATTGTTGTTTAATAAAGATATTACATTATTATAATTCATTTTTATCATCAAATTGCTTCAATTGAATTACGGTGAAGAAAATTTACTGGGTTATAAAGCCCTGTAATTTATTGTGAATACTGTTATTTATAACTTCTTCATATATCTAAGCATGTAACCACATATTCAGGGCTAGGGGGTATTATCTAATAATATTATCTAATAATAATTATCTAATAATTATTATCTAATAATTATCTAATAAGGTTATGAAGGCAATTACAATGGATGGAATATCAATCGAATAAAATAATTTGCTGTGGTTAATTTTCGTGCATCTATCAATAAAAACATGTCACTTTATATGTTTGAAATAAAAATGTAGATGTTTTAACATTTTAATTAAGTGTTGTTTTAATTATATTTTCTAAATCATGTTGTGGCGCTTTTCGCAGTTTGCTGAGGCCCCCTAGTGGACCCCAGTCCCCTCTGACCCCAGAACTACTGCACTTGTTACAGAGTCGCAGTTAAAGTTAGAGACAGTTAAAGACAAAGCACCACCTAAAACGTCATAAAGTGAATAAAAAATATATTAAACAATCAGTTTAACTTATGGCTTACGAATAAGACCACAAGCATTTAGTTGAAGTTTACTGTGTTGATGAGGTCTTCTGTTTGTCTCGCAAAGCAGTATGGGTAGACGTCCTACGCCCAAAATGGCGGCAGGATTGAAAAGTTTGCTGCTGTTTTTGTTTTATTTTATCCTTTTTGGACGGTTTCTGTCCCCTTCTGAATAAATCCCTATGTGTACCAGGCTAAAGAATGTTAGTGGTTTATTCGCGTGATCCGTACGGTTGTGTAGTTTAGTTTGTGTCGTGTTTGAGCCGGACGGCGCTGGACGCGTGGACATCACCGCATCAAACACAGTTACAATGAAGAGCATTTGTACGTAGAGATGGAGGATGATGTAAAGAAAGTGAAAAAGGTAAGTTAACGTTGTAATATTATGAGAGCTTAAACGAGCGTGATGCGGAAAACTAAGCTGAGAAGTGTTGGCCTAAACTCGGTTATTACAGTGAGTTTTCGCTCCTCATACTCTTAAAAACACTCTCGACTTATTTATACATCTTATTATATATATTTCGAGTGTCTTTACTTAGTTCTCTCGTGACTGTCTCTCGGTGTTTTACGAAAGAGAGTCTCAACCCGAGATTGTTCTGTGATTGTGACTTCTGTCATTCTTGAGTTTCCTCATGGCTCTCGGAGTGTCACTCGCGGGACTCCAGGGCCCCCTATGGTCACGTAGAGAAATATTAGAACTGTCATCTGTACCCGCAATTTTCCAATCTGTGCTCGGTTAATAACAATAATAAACTGCATCTATAGGTTTGTAAATACGGTCCTTTTGCTCATAAACTCTCTCCACTGACTTATTCAGCGCAAATTATCCTAATCTATTGTTAATTGTCATTTTAATATATAGAATAAACAAAAAGCTGCCATAGCTGTCACCAAATACGCTTTGATCTTTAGCAATATAATATATAGATAAGTGTAATATTGCAAATATGTGTATGTGTATCTCATTATTGTTTGTTTTATTATTCACATTTTATGTTAAATCTAAAGCAAATAATTTTCTTTTAAATTAAATATGGAATAAACAATGATTAATTCTAATTATTTTGTCTGTTTCAAGTTATTTCAGAGATAATGTGGGTTATAATTTATAGATGTAAAAAATGTACAAATAAAATAAAAAAGAGCATGCATACAAATACACAGTATTATGTATATAATATTTGTATTAATGTTAACATCTGTGTTTTAATAGATTATTCTTGTTTTATAATTCATCTCATATTAATTAGCCCTACTTGGTGAGCAGATTTTTCTAAATTGAGGGATTGGCTTTCATAATCTCAAATCACAAAATTGAAGGTACATTTTTTGTACAAATCCATGGGAATAAATTAAGATGAGGAATGGCAGGATCACAGGCAGGGTTCTTTGATGCGACCTTTCCTATCAGATCAGTGTTGTGTTTCCGTGCCGAGCTCAGACTTTCCTCCTCGTACGTGGGGGAGAATGAAGGGCTGGGCTCTCCAAAGATTCAGACAGGATGTGACGCCCCCCTGTGTCTACCTCTTAATCACCACTGCAGCGCACGCTTTCTTTCCCTCAGCCAGAGAGGTCACATAACATCTAAATAAAGCAAATCATTTGATTTGCTCTAGAGTTACAGTCCATTTTGTGGGGTGTTGCGTATCTTTCAGAGGTTGTAATTTCAGTCTCTGATCATATCAACTGTTAAGGAATGTATTGTGGACCGATTTAGCGAGGATAATCTCCCTCAAGTGGCCACAAGCTGGAGCCATTGAGACATTTGCTGTCAAAGTCAGTGTAAAAGAAAAAGCACAGATGAGTATGTTTGGCCCATTTATTTTGTATTAATAACCCTTTTGAAAACCTTCTGCAAATGCAGTTAGTGTATAATAGTTGTATAATTGAAATGTTGGTTTGTGAAGCCCAGACATATACTTTTTTTTTGTAACCACTTGTTAATATAAACGCCAGCAAGACAAGTTCTGATGCAAACCATTTTTGTAAAATCTAAAATAGCATTAAACCTCTACTAATATTATGTTTGAATATATACTACCATTCAGAAGTTATTTTTAAGGTGTCCTATAATGCCCTTTTATGACATCTCAACTTTATTTTTGGGGTGTACTAGAATGTGCTTTCATGCTTTGTTCAGAAAACACATTATTTTTCACATTCTTTACATTTATTACTTAATTCTTAATCGAATGCGTCGTTTTCGTTGAAGCCCCTCCTTCTGAAATATTAAGTGAGCTGTGATGAACTGGGCCTGTGTGTTGTGATTGGCAGGGCTTGCTTGTTCTGGAAATGTCACGCCCCTTACCATAACCGCAAGCTGTAGCACTGAGATGTAAATATTAAGGATGTACATTTCTAGTTTCGACGTTATGCACCGTTTAATCATGATGGTTGGCGGAAAACTATGGTGATATAAACCCTGATCCATCACAGAACCATGTTTTTTTTTGTCCTAAGGGACTATGAACAAAAGCTACAGTAAACACTACATCAACACTAATGTTGGCTAGTAGGAGCAGAGGCAACACATTTCCCATCATTGCAACAACATAAAACGTACATTGCACCTGTTAATAGAAAACGCAACTAGAAATAAGCATAATAGGACTCCTTTAATGTTTTTCAAAAAAGTCTCTAATGTATTCATTTGATCAAGGAATAATAATATGGTTTAAAATAACTCTTCTGTTTTAATATTTTTTTAAATATAATTTAATCCTGGTGTGTCAAAGCTGAATTTTCAGTAGCCTTTGATCTTCAGTCACATGATCCTCTTCAAAAATGTATTATTATATTGACCTTATGGATGTGAAATCAGTTATTTTTGTGGAAACCAGGATGCGTGTATTACAGGATTCTTTGTTGAATAGAAAGTTCAAAAGAACAGCATTTATTTGAAATTAGAAAACTTTTGTAACGTTATAAAACTCTTTAAGTTACTCTTTAAGTGCATCTTTGGATCAATCTAGTCATAAAGCCATAACTGACCCAAACTGACTTTTTAATCCAGGTGAGGATCACCTGTGCACCTTGTTTTCTCACATTTTATTAGGACACAGACTCATGAAATGTTGATGTTCCTGTAGTGTCTCTTTCCTTGGCTGTTCAATAATTTAGTAAGTGAGGGAATTAGGGTTGTCTCAAACAGAATGTCATGGGTTTATTGATGAAAGCAGGTGTGAAAAAATTTAGTTATAAATTAGCTTTCTTGTTCTAGGCTGCATTTTTGAATACTTTTTATATAAAAGCTCCTCCACCTTGTCCATGCCAAAGATCCCTTGGTGGATATTAAAATGGACAAATTGTTACATATTGTAATTGCCTTGCCTATATTAAAATTCCTATAGGACATAAATAATCTTAATTTATTGTCAAGAGCCATATATTATAATTTTATGAAATTCATTGGCTTCTCTTTACCTTTAATTTTAGCCTGTATTATAAGACTCTGAATGGCATAATTAATTTTGACAGTTCCTCTTATTAATTACTTCCTACCCAGTCTAGTGTTTTGCACCTATCATAGTGCTATATTTACACACACCTGAAGTCCATCTTTCCTCAAAGCAGTTGTTTAAATTCTTAATTGGAGATTAACTTCTTGTAGGGATGACAGTACCTTTATAGAGTTTGTTTGAGTGTTTCATCACAGGAAGTGGCGGTTTCTGTTCTTCCTGATTGCATGAACTATAGCTTAAGGCAGAACGTGAGTGTTGGTGTGGAGATGCGTGTGTTTCGTGGGGTGTGGTTTCTCTGCTGGCCCGATCATTTGTCACTAGGTACATGTGACCTGTTTTGAGAACGGCGTGCAACAGTAGTTGCCTGTTGAAGAACGCAGCTGTCGTCCATCGTCCGTTTCCATTGTGTCGTCGTAGTGGCTGGTCATGGAGACGGAGGTAGGGCTTGCAGAGATCTTGTTTCTTTTCTGAAATGTTATTTTGGTGTGCAGTTTACCATTGCAAATCCTCAGACTTTTGAAAAACTATGTGGTTGCTTAAACATTCGGTCTTCCTCCAGTTTTCAGCCTTAACTACTTCCAAGCGCTTAGAGACCTTTCTGTTGGATAGCAAGCTGACATTAGTGGTTGGGTTTACCACAGATTAAATGGCAGTCTTTTTCCATGAATGTCGTTCTCATTATGCTTTTCAAAGGTGTATGGTTTCATAAAAACCCTCAAGACAATGGAGTGCCGTGACTAGTCAGTTTATGTTGTTGTTTTTAAGCCAATCCTGTATTTGAATAGGAAGGTCAGTGTGTTAAAGCATGTTTTGCACTGATTGATTTAATGTATAATGAACTTGATACCTCCATGGAGGCTGATGTATTGGCAGGCTTGAGATTGTTTTAGTGAAAGTTGCCCCATTCGTCCAGATCACAGAATTCAAAGGTCTTCTCAGTGGAAATCCAGTATGTGTATTCAGTACATTAGCCAAAATCATTTTGGCATAGCAAGTCATTGACCAAACTCATAAAATTATGGTCACTCTGAAAAAAGCCCTTGTGTTTTTGACTTCCTCTTGTCGTGGTGTGATTTCCTCTTTCTCTGTCTTTGTACAGCCAGGTATTGTGTCTCCATTCAAGCGAGTGTTTCTGAAAGGAGAAAAGGGGAGAGATAAAAAGGCTCTGGAGAAGTCTACTGAGCGCAGGGCTCTCCACACTTTCTCCCTCTCTCTCCCGGACCACCGTATCGACCCAGACATTCTGCTCAATGACTACATTGAGAAGGAAGTTAAGGTATTACTCAACTTCTAATGTACCTTTTTGTTACGCTTATATTTTATTATAAATGGGGGGAAATGCAAATGAACAAATTAGCATAGTTAACATATCAAGAATACACTTCTCATGTCTTTTGTTGCTGATCTCAAAGGTGATGTGTCCAATCAAAATCTAGAGCATGAAACACAACTGAACCCTCCATTACCCTTAATATTCTTCTCCCGAACTGAAGCTCTGCATTTGACAGTGTCTTAAACAGTATTCTTTTTACCCTCTTATCCTAGAAGTAATTGATAGCTCAACTCTGGATCATATCCTGCAGCATTTTGTTATTATTATAAAATGTGTCTGTGTCTTTTGCTTAGTCAAAATGTGGCGTCCACCAGGGTTCGATTATTGGCCCGTTTCTATTTATAGTTTGTGCTTCTAGTTGGGTAGATATAATAAAAATCAGCTTTTGTGATTCCTACCTTGCTAGTTAAGCACTTTTGTGGGTGTCAGGTTATTTAGCATGTCTGCTCATAGACTCTGGAACTCCTCTGAACCTCTTGGTATATCTTCTAATGTTGTTATTTTTAAGATTCTTAATTTTTTTCTGTATATATCATGCTTTGTGCTAAATAAAGTGATATTGTGTTCTAGAAAGGCCTTCTATCGTTATTGTTGTTATTACTGTTGTAGTATCTGGGACAGCTGACCTCAGTTCCTGGATATTTGAATCCCTCCAGTCGCACAGAAGTTCTGCAGCTTATTGACAATGCCAGGGTAAGCATGACAGTCGGAGACTGTGCAGCCTTTTGCAATATTTAGATCAATTCCCTTATTGCTTCTCTTATGTCTTTTGCAGAAGTCGCATCAGTTGGCAGGGCAGCTGACATCAGAGCAGGATGCTGTTGTCAGTCTGTCAGCATACAATGTGAAGCTCGTGTGGCGTGACGGAGAGGACATCATTCTTCGTGTACCTATCCACGACATTGCGGCTGTGTCGTACATCAGAGACGACTCACTCCACCTCGTGGTGCTAAAAACAGGTACACGGTCTTGTGGCCAACCAATGAGCATTACACAAAACACTGAAATGATGACTATTATTGAGCTTCTTAGGATCATATGTGAAGAATAAGCTTGATTTATTGTTTTTCCCCTTACCATAGAATTGTATGATTTGTGTTTGCAGCTCAGGAGCCCGGTGGTTCCCCGTGTCATAGTACAGAGATGTCAAAATCTCCCACTCTAAGCTCTCTGTCAGAGAGCGGGGCTGTCCTGGTGGAGGTGTGCTGTCTGCTTGTCCTGGCTGTTGACAACAAGGTTGGTTTTAGTCATTTAAAAGTCACCTATTATTTGTTTTATTTTACCTTTAGTGTGTAAGGAAGCTGTTGATGCTTGTATACAACCTCCAAAGTTACACAGCATGCCAAAGGGAGTGAATCTTTCCAGAAAAAAACGATTGTCTGAAACTGCTCGTTTGTTGTCCTGCCATTATTTCTGGCTACATCACCATTTTACACATTTTTATAATGGCTGCTTTGCCCCACCATCAAATGATTTGCCGCAAAGGAAAAAAAAAACATTGTACAGAGTTTCCGATATAATACTGTTTACAGCCGCTCATGAATCCACGATTATTGTAAGGGTATTTCACCAAAACATTTTTATTCTGTCATTACGGTTGTTTAATTTCTTTCTTCTACTGAACACAAGAGCAGATCAATGGTATGGAAGTCAATGGGATCCATCAACTGTTTTGTTACAGACATTATTCAAAATATCATTTCCAACACACACTCTAATCAGTAGACCAATCAAAGCAGAATTGTTTTTTTTAGAAAGGCAGTTTTAAAGAAACCGGAATTAAATGTAAATGTATCTTAGCACAGTGTTTCCCAACCCTTTTCCTGGAGGCACACCAACACTACAGATTTTCCAACTCTTCCTAATTAAATACACCTGATTCAACCCATCAACTTGTTAGTAGAGACTCCCAAGACCAGAAATATATGGGGAAGATGAGGGACACTTCCAAAATATGTATGTAAATATGTTGGCAAACGCTGTCCTAGCAGACCCCAAAAATTAAATTATTACCTTGTAAATGAGGATAATATGTGCACTTTAAAATGACCTTATTTAATCTATGAGAGCAAAGTGCTTAAAGGGATATTTCACCAAAACATTTTTATTCTGTCATTACGGTTGTTTAATTTCTTTCTTCTACTGAACACAAGAGCAGATCAATGGTATGGAAGTCAATGGGATCCATCAACTGTTTTGTTACAGACATTATTCAAAATATCATCTTTTCTTGAGGGTGAGTAAAAGATGACAGGATTTTCGGTTTTGGGTGAACTATCCCTTTAACATCTGGCTTAATTTGCTTTGATAGACCATACACAATTTAGTTTTTGGAGAAAAGGTACCTTTCAAGGCCTATTATTGCAAAACTGACTTGTTGTTTGCAATGTTACCCCAAATAGGCTGAATAAAAGCATCAGTGGTCAGATTATCATGAGCTCTGGTTTTGCAGGCTGCAGCAGAGGAGCTCTGTCTTCTTCTCAGTCAAGTCTTCCAGATCGTCTACACAGAGTCCACCATTGACTTCCTGGACAGGGCCATCTTTGATGGAGCCACAACACCCACCAGGCATCTCTCGATCTACAGCGGTAAGTGAGCAACGGATACATAATTTTGGGATTTCCCAGTAAATTTGTTCTTGCCGAAACCACAGACCACAGTCAGTTTCACATCACTATTATTTCATCTGGGCCATATTTATGCGTCCTGAAGCTCAGTCGGTTAAATATCGACCTTGTAGCAAAATGAAATGCTTCTAAATACTTTCCTATGTTTTGTCCAATAAAAGAGGACTCCTCGAGCAAGGATGTCAAAGAAATGTTTGAAGCCGAGGCGGGCACGTTGTGAGTATTGCTGAAACTGTTCAATCTGCAGTAATATGGTGCCGTTTCTGTTGAATTGAGCAATCATGTTTTTGTTTAATCTCAGTTCTTTCCAGAGTTCTCTAGAGGCGGGACACTCCTCTAGCCCCTCCCCCTCCTCCACCCCGGCCTCACCACAAACCAAAACTGCCAGTGAGAGTGAACTGAGCACAACAGCTGCTGAACTGTTACAAGACTACATGACCACAGTGAGTGTATAAACATGCACCTGGATGTCTGTTGTTAGTTTCTCTTTCTTCTAAGTCTTGCATATTAAATGTTCGCATCATGCGTTTCGGTTTGGTTTTACACTGTTATTTTCCTGTCATCCTCTGCAACAGCTGAGGACGAAGCTGTCGTCTCTTGAGATTCAGCAGTTTGCCACACTGTTACATGAGTACAGAAACGGATCCTCCGTACATGAGTTCTGTATCAACCTGCGTCAGCTTTATGGAGACAGCAGGAAGTTCCTCCTCCTCGGTTAGTTACATTCTGCGGTGTTAAATTTGTCTTTTGATTTAGTTTTTAGATGAAAATTAGAAGTGTTTCTTTGGCAATAAGTTTAAGTTGAAAAATGACAAAACAAATAAACTCTAAATCAGGGTTCTCAGTTTTTGAGAATGTGATGTGTTCACATTTGTGGATTGCATGGTCACGCACTCGATTGGTCTCTGCTTGCACTTATTGACTTTGCAGATGTCAAATTCATGCAGATTAAGACAAATTTCGTCAGCATGCATTGATTAACCCATGTTGCAACAAAAAATGTTGTATATATAATAGCAAATTAGTAAATAGATATTTTCTTTTAAATGTATACTTGCTTTTTAAACAATGTTCAGATTTTTATTTTTATTTTGCAAATATAAATCTTTTAGTCACTGTCGATCTTTACATCAATGTAAAACCAGAATATACAAGTTGAGAGTGATTCAACAACATGCAAGGTCATTATGATCAATATATTTAAAAAATAATAATAAGGGTGCGACCAACTGGCAAAGTTAGTAACCAGGGGGATGAATGAGTCTAGAACCCTGTAAATAAAATATTTAATTAAAAACAAAAGGAATTGCATTGCTAAAACGTCCAAATTAAACCAACTGAAAATATGAAATAAGGAGCTTAAATTAAAATAATAAATGGTATAATCAAAATGAATAAATACTATATTAGTTATATACATAATCCTGAAATATCACTGGTTAAAAGGACTTTTGCTGCTTTGTAGTAGGTATAGATGACTAGCTTTTTCTTATTTAAAATGAAATCAGTCAATTCATATTATTCATCTTTTTTCCCCATCTGTGTTCACTTATTAGAATATAATTTAAAAAAAGTAATATAAAGTTTTGTGACTGACTATTTCGATTTTCCACCTTTTCGCTGAACCTTAGAATTCAATAATTGTTTCTTTAAAGGGCCAGTCACACAGCAAAAACGCATGAATCTCGCACGAATTACGCACAGATTTTCGTTTCTGCGTGGATTGTGCGTCGTATGCGTAATTCGTCGGTGGAACGAACGTGGACCGTCAGTGATTGTAAGTGGATGTGCGTCGAAGGCGGTTTGTGCGTGATTTTGAGTTTTGAACGGTTCAAAATTGTGCGTGTTATTCATGAGTCGGCGTGCGTAGTTTATGTGTGACTATGCGCGGGACACGCGTCGGCCGTCAGTGCTTATGCGTCGAATGTTCGTGGAATACTTAGGTCAATTTCTCGACGCACAAGCCCGCACAAACCCAATCTGTGCGTGATTTGTGCGTGATTTGTGCGTGATTTGTGCGTGATTTGTGCGTGATTTGTGCGTGATTTGTGCGTGATTTGTGCGTGATTTGTGCGTGATTTGTGCGTGATTTGTGCGTGATTCGTGCGTGATTCGTGCGTGATTCGTGCGTGATCGGCTGTGCGACTGGCCCTTAAGACTTGTAAGTTAGCGTTAAATTTATATATGACATGAGTAACACCAATGGTTTCTGAGTGTGCTGTCATGTCCAATTTTGTGACCCCAAACTCCATCCTTCAATAACATCAGTGTTGTAGAAAGAATCTCTTCATCGGTCAAATCTGTTCCTCTTTTCTTCACTCCAGGACTGCGGCCTTTCATTCCTGAGAAGGACAGCCAGCACTTTGAAAACTTTTTGGAAACCATCGGCGTGAAGGACGGCCGCGGCATCATAACGGACAGCTTTGGCCGTTACAAACGCACAACGAGCTCTGCGTCAGACTCCACCACCAATGGAAACGGCGCCGCAGGCGGTTCGGATGAGGGAACGGCGACCTCTGAGGGTGACGAATGGGACCGTATGATTTCAGACATAAGCAATGACATCGAAGCGTTAGGAAGCAGTATGGACCAGGACGGTGTGTCATCTTGATGTCACGGTGCTTTAGCCAATCACCACTTGAGATAATCACACGGGCCATTGGTCCGTATTGCTGTCCATCAAATCTGACAATGCTGGAGTTTGGATACCACTTCCTGGCTATCATTCTTATTTTTATATGTTGTGCCATATTAACACAACTTGATTTTTCAGATTTAACTTTAAAGACCTGTGACAGAAGGATCGTCTATTGCTGTGGACAGCAGTTTCGTTCCTCTGGGATGTTTATTGGCAGTATCTGCTACCACTAATGAGAAACCTTGTTGCTGGTAGATGTTGCGCTTTCACGCTGATTCAAGACCGGTTTGTAAGTATCTTGTTTAACGGTAAGGTGACTTCTGATCAGTGTGACGGTGTTAATTCTACCTGAGGTGTGGAGCATTGCCTAGTGGCCTTCCTAAACCGTGTTCTGGATTGCCTTACGTGTGTCGTAACCTGATGGAAGTGAAGCGCAGTATATTTCTTCCTCCACTGAAGTGCTAATCGAGACTTGACCCTTTTACACCTTTATATTATCTGGTCGACGTTTGTGACGCTTGTTTTTCTTTTAACATATATTTTTCACTTCTTTTATATTTTGTTTCAGCCAGGATTGGTTATAATTACCCAGTTATTATCATGTGGGTGTCTTCAGGTAGGAAATGTAGCACTATATATTTTTGGTTTTGTTTGAGAACCTGGAAAAATTTGGTTATTAGACAAAGTCAGTTTTCTGGCTGATTGCAATATTTAGTACACTGCATTACATTCATTGTATTCTTCTCAGTTTTCGGTAATCTAACGTTGTGCCTTGTGGAATCACTGATTGTATCATCCAACAGGGATGTAAGTAATATTCTGTAATCTGTACAGAACGTGACTGAAGTATGAACTGATTAAAAAGTGCAGCACTTATGTCCTCATTTATTGCTTTTTGTCTAATTTGAACTAGTAGAGGCGTTATTTCACATGAATGGATTTACGTTTTTTTTAGGACTTCTATTAAATTCAATTTTTTTAGGATGCAATTAGGCTTCTTTTAATCTGTTTTTATTTCTTACTCTTTGAGTGCTGCTTTTAAAAATAAATCTGAAAGGTTTCACTCATTTAAACTTTATTGTGAAGAGACATGATAATAATTGATCACATCACAATAATTTGATATGGATTATGAAATAATTTCTACTAAATCAACAGGTTTATCTGCTGGTGGCTGTGTGAAATTATTTCCAGCAGAGGGCACTTAACCTACAGTAGATTAGCCTTCTGCAAACTTGATCATTTGCTCCATATATATATATATTCTTTTAGATAGATTCCGAGTTCCTCATAATTGCTTTAAATACACTTGGACTGGCCTCACATTTTAAACTAATGACCAATGAAAACCAAAAATAGACCTTTAAGAAGAATTCCTAACATAGCCATAAGCCTGCTCGATTTATCCAAGTGAAAGTACAGCTATCACGCAACGTTAAGGAGGATTAAACGTATCCCAGAGTGCAACAGTGTTCTTCCTCTCTCTTATTATTGGACGTTACCTCTGAAACAAGCGGCCATTGCCCTGGAATTACTTCATCTACCTAGTGAGCTAAATTTGGATGGACTAAACCTGTGCTTTTTAATCCTTGAACTGTGTTCTCAATGACTGTGTCATTATCACATGGCTTCAGATCAAGCTTTGGCAACTGGACATGGAATCATGTTATTGTTCCTCCCATCTCTCATTGGTGGTCCTAAAAATTACTGTGCCAAAAAGGTATTTGAGCAGAAAAAGTTACCTTCATTTATAATATGCCTCTTGAAGATGAACAAGTCTGTTTTTACATAACCTTGCTCACACAGCACATACTTGTAATTCCAGGGCTCAGGCATCCGTAAGACTCTCGTTCCTCATTGCAGACAAAATGAGTTGCTGTAGGGCGCACAAAAGGGTGTCAAAGGTCAGCATCCTGATCCTGAGCTAACAAGGAGCTGGGAGGATATGTCTTATTAGATGTCATTACAACAAGACTGCTGCATTCAGAGACAATAGCCTCAAACAACAGGTGTCTTGTTCGTTTATGAAGGCAACTAGGGTTCATCTTCATCTCCAATACAAAAAGTGTAAAGTCTCTGCGCTCTTTCAATGGAAGCTGCTCGATTGATCAAATTTTAAGATTACAGGAACAAGCTTTTGTTGTAATAATAGTCAGCTATAATACTTGGAGTGTTAAAACTTCTAATTGTGAAACAACATCTTGAGTAGCTGAATTCAACTTTCCAGAATGCGTTGAGAGTTTATCATTATTCGAGGCTTGTTTGGCTATACACAAAAGCCAGTCATTGAGAAAAGGAGGTGAAACACTACCTTCCTGAAAGAGGACGTTGGCTTGAAACACAACCTTTCTGCTTTTGTTCAGAGCAGGTTTCACTCCATCTTTTGAAGAAACTTGAATAAGAAAGCCAAGACATTTTTTTTTCCTCAAGTCCAGTACAATATTCACATTCATTTAAAAAGCACTTTAAATGCACAAGATTAAAAACCAAGTGAAAACCTATTGTGTGTTCAAATAAACAGGAAATGCCTAAACATCCATAAATAAGATAAATGAGTCTTGCAATGGCACTTATTATCGTGGCCTTTGAACAAATGCTGGAATTTTTATGAAAACATGCCATTTGAATGATGGAGGTCTACCGGGATGCTCTTCTCAAATTGGGCAAAATGGAACCTCTTAAGAGTAATTGGTTACATACTTTGAGCTGATGCTAATCTCTATCTACTCAAAGTGGTACAGTGATGACCCTTCTTGCTTCCTTTCATACTGATACACTTTGGCAAAAATGTACCGTACTGTAGAACATTTATTGCTGTATTATATGGATGAATTATCAGAAACTTTGAAAAAAAACTTGCCTGCTTCCCCACATATTCTCTATAGACTGGAATATTATTATACTGTACATAGCTAAATATATCTTTAGTGTACATTCCAAGCATATTAGTAAGATTATCTTATACCAGTTAAGCTTTACTGTATCTAACCACAACCAAGCCATGTGTATAAGAAATGTATGTAGAAAAATAAAATAGAAATTTAATGTTGAGTTTAGTATTAATTTTTTTAGTATTGAAATTTAGTATTACATTTTTAATAGAAATGTGTGTAGAAAAAAATCTTAGGATCAAGTGCAAACATGCAAATTTGTCTAACTAAATACTTGATACATTTTTGTATCATGTATAAGCAAAACTGCATTAAGGCTATAGCTCTGTTCCAAAACGTGATCTGAGTCACTGCGGCCTAGATCGTTATCACAATGAAACCTCATTAGTGAACGATTTGGAGCGCTCTACATAGGGAGCAAGTCTGTGTACATTCGTCCTGGGAGACTCGATTCATTTTTAGTGCAACAGTCGGGTTCCAGAAATAAAAATACCACTCATTTTTCCCATAGGGGGAATTGATTTTTTTAAAATAACTTGTAGCCCATTAAAGACAAAATTACTGAGCTATGAGGTTTTTAATCAGCTCATTTCTTAAAAAGTTTCTTTCTTGAATATTTAGATGTGTATATGCATATTTTTCAATAAACATTATATATACATTTCAGGGGTGCCAACAATTTTGGCCATGGCTGTATGTATGTGTGTGTATATATACACCCTGTATATTGACACCCCTGAAATGTTTACAGAAAAAAGAAATTGCTCACATACACAAAAACGGAAGGAAAAAAAAAGCAAAAATCATTTCACACAAAACTAAAAAATTGGGCTGGTCAAAGTGATTGGCACTCTTTCAAAAATATGGATAAATAAGATTGTTTCAGGCCTGTGTTGCTCCTCTAAACTCACCGGGGCAAGTAACCGGGGTTGGGCAAGATAAAAATCACTCCTGAAAGCAGATAAAAAGGAGAGGTGTTGACAGTCTTTGCATTGTGTGTCTGTGTGTGCCACACTAAGCATGGACAACAGAAAGAGGAGAACAGTCTTAGGTCCTGAAAACCAAAATTGTGGAAAAATATCAACAATCTCAAGGTTACAAGTCCATCTCCAGAGATCTAGATGTTTCTTCATCCAAAGTCCGCAACATTATCAAGAAGTTTGCAACCCATGGGACTGAAGCTAATCTCCCTCGACGTGGACGAAAGAGAAACATTTATGAAAGGTTGCAACGCAGGATATGAATGATGGTGAGTCGATGGTGAATAAGCAGCCCTAAACAAGTTCCAAAGAAATTCAAGCTTTCTTACAGGCTCAGGGTGCACCAGTGTCAGCATGAACTCTCGTCGACATTTGTATGAAATTAACACTATGGCAGGAGATCCAGGAGGATCCCACTGCTGGGCCACAGAGACATAAAAAAGCAAAACTACAGTTTGCCAAAATACATCTGAGTAACCCAAAATCCTTCTGGGAAAGTATCTTGTGGACAGATGAGACCAAGATAGAGCTTTTTGGTAAAGCACATCATTCTACTGTTTACCGAAAACGAAATGAGGCCTACAAAGAAAAGAACACAGTACCTACAGTCAAATATGGTGGAGGTTCAAAGATGTTTTGGGGTTGTTATGCTTCTTCTGGCACTGGGTGCCTTGGCTGTGTGCAGGGCATCATACAATTTGAGGATCACCAATGGATTTTGGGTCGCAATGTAGGGCCCAGGGTCAGAAAGCTAGGTTTGCGTCTTCCAGCAGGGCAATGACCCCAAATATACTTCAAAAAGAACCCAGAAATGGATGGCAACAAAGCACTGGAGATTTCTGAAGTGGCCAGCCAGGAGTCCAGATCTTAATTCCATTGAACAACCTGTGGAGAGAACTTAATTGTTGTTGGGAAAAGGTGCCCTTCCAATATGAGAGACCTGGACCAGTTTGTAAAGGAAGAGTGGTACAAAATTACAGATGAGAGGTGTGAGAAGCTTATTTATAGTTTTAGGAAGCAATTGATTTATTTTTTTCCAAAGTATGTGCAACCAAATATTAAGGTAAGGGTGCCAATAATGTTGTGTGAAATGATTTCAAAATTGCTTTTTTTCCCTCTTTTTGTTTTGTTCCAATACACTCAAAGGGAATAAACGTGTATAGCAAAACATGTATTATTCTGTGAGCAATACTTGTTTTTGTGAAAGAATTTCAGGGGTGCCAACAATCTTGGCCATGACTGTGTATATGTGTGTGTGTGTATATATCTTTTGGTCTGGTTTAAAAAAAAAGTAAATCAAAGCTTGTAATATTGTGATTAACCCTGTTGATTTGGATCATGGAATATAATTTCTTTCTTTTTTTAAACCCTTGTGGAAAAATACTTCCTGAACCAAGGCTGCAGAAAAAGTGGACGGGCACTGTTACAGTCGAGACTAGAGTGTTTGATGTTGCTAAGCTAATGCGGTGCAAAAACAATACATGGAATTAAATAGCACATTTCAATGACATTAATCAATACTTTTCACTACTGAATAATATGTATGTTTATTCATAATCAACACCCCATCCACAATCTTGCATGTATTGCTTTACTAAGCCTATTGCAATGCATTATGGGGTTGCTTTCACTATGAATCCTGCTTTAGAATTTGGCTAAAACAAGGTATTGATATACAGTACCTCAATGTCAAAGGGTGCATATAAGATAGTTTACAAGATTTTGGAAAAGAGCATGTGTGTGGTATGAAACGAGTTTCAACAATAATTGTATCTAAGGCATGGCTAATGGGTCAGACATTTTTTAGAAGTCATTGTAAATTGTTCATTCGATTAATTCAAATGGTTTCACTGGCACAAGTACAAAGACCAAGAGGCACAGGATGTTCTGTTGTTACAGTTCTCATGGGTTTCAAAACAGGTTGTCGAAGATTATTAATTTCACTTTTTGTAACCTATTCTTTTTTTTTTGCTGTATGGTCACTGAGTAAATGGCTAGCAAAGAGAGAAGCGTCTGGAGTTGATGTTCATCTTTGTGACACCAATGAGGCGCAGTGGTGAAGAGAGACCAAACCCCGGTGTGACGGGTCCATCACACAAAAGATCTGACAGCTCGTCACGCTCCTCCAGGCCAAAGGTGGCGTCATTGAGCATTCGACGATGCAAGTGACATGTCTGCTCCACTTTGAGTTTATTGATGTCACCGCGCAGACGCATGAGCTGGCGGGCCAATTGCTGATCCTGGATGCGCATCTCCATCTATGAATAAATAACATTTAGGAAAAACTCATTGAAGCTTAATATAAAACCTATCTGACTCCATGCCTATACTCAAATTTCAGAGTGAATATTATGAAATACAGTGGAGTTTGGTTATGTCGATGACCTCGGGGGCTGCAACAACCACCCTCGCAAGAAAGAAAAAAGAAAATTTATTGATGTACATGATGTGAGTTATTAAATGAGAATGTACATGCTCGAGTTTTTGGTGTCTTCTTACACAACAGTGTTGCTGCGATTTGTTTGATGAAGCGATCGGCATTCATCTAAACAAATTTACATACACGTCTATAATTTATGATTACACGTATATGATTGCTAACAACAAAAGGAATATGTAAAACCACCACAATAAAAAACACCTTCGATTCTTGATACAAACCTTTAATTATATTCTCTAACAATGCAAACACAAAGATTGCTCACAAAATCACAGAAAAACGTGTGTGTTATCCCTTAGATTAACGACAGTGAGTGAACCGGAGTGAGCGGACCGCGATCCACGTGCAACGCAAACACTGAGTGAACTAGGTACGCAAATTAGTCATGAAATTACCATGTGAAGTGGCAAATTTGTCGATTTTTTTTTTTTTTTTTTTATGCTCCAGATATTAGATTTCGGCGACATTAAAGAATCGAAAATACTAAGACAAATAGGGAGTTTGGCGGTTTTACTTCAAAAACGTCAACATAATAGTATTGGCGAGTTAACCGTGTGAACTCCACTGTATTATGATCTGTACTTATTTGGTTAATTATTAATAATTATTAACAATATTTGGTGATTTAACAGACAACAACGAACTGCACAATAACTATCTGAACAATTAAAGTTACCATTAAATCTTATTTTCTTTTTTATAAATTATTTACTTGTGCACATCTTTTTTTAACCCTCATAATCTTTAATCGAAATAACTCCCAGTAACATCTCAGCTCTTCTCTGATGACATGTTTACTGGCAGGAGGGCGGGAAAATCTGACAATCGCAGCAATAACAAACACAACCATACAACATGATTTTGTTCCTGTCGAACAAAATCATGTTTCACTTGGATATACTTCACAATAGGAAAGAAAAGACTTTCGCAAAAGGACTGTTCACACGAAAAACGATAAGTATGAATATAAAAAATATAAAATCAGAAAAATATGAAATATGTATAAAATATGTTCTAAATATGAAAGAATAGCAGAGTCCACACCAGAACTATAACAATAACACAGAGAAACTATGGACACAAGAGGTGATTGTACACTGTTTTAAAGTGTGGGGTTAATAAGTTTAAAAAGCAATATTGTTTACTATTTTAATATATTTAAAAATATGATTTATTCCTGTGATGCAAAGCTGAATTTTCAGCATCATTACTCTTCAGTGTCACATGATCATTCAGAAATCATTCTAATTTGATGCTCAAGAAACATTTCTTATTATTATTAATGTTGAAACCATGATATTGTTTTTCAGGACTCTTTGATGAACAGAAAGTTCAAATAAACAGCTTTTTTTTTAATATAAATCTTCTGTGGCTTTACTGTAACTTTTTATCAATGTCATACATCCTAGCTGAATGAATACAAATCTTCCTGACTTTTGAATGGTAGTGTAGGACTCCATAAATTTCAGACGCATGGCAAAATGCCTAGTGCTACTTAATTGCTTAATCGCTTCTAAACGTTTAAATAAACATGGGCATGTAGATCCATCTTTGTTAGAAAACATGCTTTTGTCTATTTCACATAACAAGGGGCTGAAAATTAGGAGAGGTGGTATGGGTCTTCAGAAGTCCCCTTGTATCTCAACTGGCTCTGTTTATTTGTTATTGTGTCCAATTTCCTGTGTGTAAATGTTTATGGACACACGGGACAAAGGCTGTAGGAGAAAGGAGCCTCATTGCGTGCAGTGACTGTGCATACAAGCATGCCATGAAGCACATGGCTGAGTGGAAGAGATGTGATTACACTTACAGGAACAGAGAGCGAGGAAGCAGACCGATCGCCTCATACTCTTTTGCTCACCATCCTTTCCACTCACTTTAACATGAATGGCAATCTCGCGCAGTGATGTGGTAATGGAGGCCTGCGCATTCACTCCATTGTTTCGTTCAAATTAGCTAACTAACGGGGATGCTTTTTGTTTTCTTCCCTTACAAAAAAGTGGATTGCAAAGAAGCAGTAAGTATTTTGAAAATCTGATTTTATTTGTGTGAACATGATGACAAATAAGAGCGTTTAAGACTCACTTTTCTCTTTCAAGAAAGAAAACGTACACCTTGAATGAAGTGTTCATTGTTATTTCACATTTTTGCAAAATATTTTTCAAGGTAATTTTTGTTTTGACAAATATCAGGGATTAAACGTCAAACTTGACATTTTACCTGAAACTGAATTAACCTTGATATTTTAGGAGACTTGACCTTGACGTACATCACTGTATTCTACAGAGCTGCATTGTAGTTTAATTGACCTCATTTCATGATCTTTACACAGTTATTGAGTGGAAATGAATCAACACTGAACTGACCTCAGCTGAACAATGGCACTATTTTCTTTTTAGAGCATTTTGCAAACACTGTTTGCATCATTGAATCATTATTTTTCTGTTTATCCTTTTAAAGCTGCTTTGAAACAATCTCTATGTTATAAAGCACTATGTAAATTAAAGGTGATTTGACATGACTTAAGCAAATAAATAATAATAACATATGCCAATTTCAAGATCAATCATTTAATCATTTGAATCATTTTCAATATCAAGTTTTATCACCCTAAAGTTTTTGACTTTGTTAATGAAAAATATTAATATTAACTACAGTAATACCTCGGTTTATGAATGACTTTGTATACGAGCAAATCGGTGTACGAGCATTGTATCGGAGTGCGAGAAAGTATTTTTAGAGTATTTTTAGAGTTTAATTGTCAATTATTAATTAGTATTTATATGAGATCTTAATGGTTATAATTTTAACTGTAATTAATAGGGTAAAACCAAAAAAATATTTAAAATGGGCATTTATGGTCATGTGGAACGAATTAATTGATTTTTAGTGCATTCTTATGGGGAAAATTGTTTTGGTGTACAAGCATTTTGGGTTATGAGCTCACTCTTGGAACGAATTAAACTCGTAATCCGAGGTATTACTGTATATATAATTTTAATTCAGAAACAATACCACTAACAGGTTCACTACCTACTAACTTAAAAGTACACTAAGTAACTTTTTTTTGTTCAGAATTGACAAAATGTATATAATGAGCAAGTGCTTCGTGAATCCATCTTTCAAACTGTGCTGTTGTCTTATCCTGAATCACTAAGTAATATATATTCATATTAATTTATAATTTATATTCATACCATTTTAGACACCTAGTACCTGTGTCAATTCTTCAGCAAGACGCATGAGGTTTTAATAACCAGAGCGCCAAAAGTTACATCCTTTTAAGTCCTAATTAGGATACAAACGGGTTTCGAAGTCTTTTTGACTTACCAGTTCTTTTCTAAGCCAAACCAGAGCTTGGTCGATATTATCGAACCCTCCAAGGCCTTTAGAAATCAGACCGTTTCCTGCAGTCACTTGGGAATTCTCTATGGTCCTCTGAGGTGTCGCACTGGGCTTCAGTCCAGCACCGTTCTCCAGCTCTGATGAGCTCTCTGGCACGGCACAGCTTTTGGAGCTCTGAGCTTCCACACGCTCCATCCACTCAAGATAGGATGGCCTTCTGGTTTCAAGTCTCAGCTTCGCAGTCAGTGCTTTCAAGTTTCTCAAGTGATCATCTGGGGCAACCTCCAGGCCATCATAGTCCTCTATATTAATCTGAGGTATTGAGCTTGCATCCATGGCCTTTGAGGAAGTGGTTAGTGTTGCCAAAAATAAACAGTGAAATTCAATTTAAGTGCTCAGATGATCTCATCGCCTTGTTTGATCAATAAAAGTACAGACCTTTGGATTTGCTTGCAGTTACCAGGATGGTCTGAAGGGCTATAAAATAATTCTCTCCAGAAGTATCATCCCGGAAGTGTAGTCATCCAAGCATCCTTTCCTTCAATCGAAACAGACTTGGTTACCCTTTTATCATTTAGATGTTCCTGCCTAATATTAAATATTTATGCATTTTAATTGCTTTCTATTTAATTTTTTTAATATAAAGTTCTACACTGTAATGCATATTTGTCTGTCATTCATAAATGAAACAGTTACAATTTATTTAATTAGAGAGTCCGCTTTAGATATTTTAGTAGTTACGTATAGTCAACAGAATATTCAGAAGGGAACATAAAAATAATGAGACTAATGTCTCATTATATTGTAAAAATATATTGTAAATTTACCAATAAACGGAAGGTGTTTTAAATACACAATAACCAGGCTTATATATTTATCATCTAATCCATTTTATTAAAGTCTTTTAACTGAATACATTTTGAATATATGATTATTTAAATCATATTAGATGCAAATACCAATAACCAATTAATTAACCAATTAATGCCTTTTGCTGGAGTGAAAATAAAAGAATGGAAATAAATTTGGTTTTCGATTATTTGGTTTTCATTCTGTAAAAATCTAAAGTTAGTTTACCTCCTAATCCAGATCTTCTGGAGTTAAATGGGAAGTTTACTGATCACATGGACACTTTCCATCCATGCCTTATATCACACTCTGGATCTTGTAATGCTGGCGGTTTCCATAACAACTAAACCCAGCCTATGAGTCAGCAGCACTGAACACCGTCTGCTCTAAAGAACTAAATGTCACTACTCACAACCAGCCAGACCTGCGAGCAAAGAATAACATGCTGCTCAATTACAGTCTCTCATTGCTCTAATACAGATAAGCAAAACTACTGCTGGTCAGACATATTCACATGGAGTAACTGGAAAAGAACGGGCATTGTGCTAATTGGTCTCAGGACCACCCACATTTTAATGCTTTCCCACAAAGCTGTCTGTCTAATGTTCGTGTGATAGAGTTTGGCATATTGCCTTGGTGTATTTCATGATCACAACTGCTCTAGGAATGTGTCCAGACCATAAGAGGAGTGAATGTTAGAGTATTTTGGTTGTTAACTAGCCCCACTTTAATGTCCATACGGCTCATTTAGCGTTTTGCTCCACCTCCATCTCTGTGTGAGGCTGCAGGAGCGTCACTCATCTCACAGGGGGTTCTGATGAATACATGAGCTCTGAAAGTTTTGCTTTTGCATTTACATACATTTCTTAATATAATACAATTATTGCTGTCAAAACGATTTGTCGCATTTAATTGCATCTAACACAAAAGAGTGTGCATCTACACATACATATATACATTGAAACGTTTATGTTAAATGAGATTTATAAAAACTAATCGATTTGACCGCACTAAGTTAATTTATAATTGTATAATATAATTAGTGCTGTCAAATCAATGACTCTAACATAAACAAATAGAACAGAATAGAAGTTTTTTTTAATTATTATTCTCTTTAATTATCTATAATAATGGTTTTGAGTGCTGTATCTTTCCACACTCCCTTAAGTATTATATTTAGAATGCAGATCTCAAGGGGAAAATCTCCCTTTTTCCAGACATATTAAATGTTCCGGAACATTTACAGAGATTTTGGAACATGACTGGAACTAGTCATGACTGAATTTATCCATGTCTAATTAGATGCGGTGAACTTAACCGTCAGGAGAGAAAATCTTACTTTCTCAGCATAAAATGATTGTCCTATTTGGAGTGAAAATAAACTGTTCCAGCCAAAGTCTCGATCCATGACCAATATGATCATGAATAATGTATTTTCCTAAATGACTAATAATTTTCATTGGAGTTGTTCAGTTGTCTTACATCTCATGTCATAACAGCATTTCTTTGAGTATTACCAAATAATTTCTTTATTACGCATGTCTTATAGCAATGATTAACTCAGTAAATCAATAAAAACCTATCCA
The DNA here is from genome assembly GCA_037043235.1 of Rhodeus uyekii. Taxonomy (NCBI): domain Eukaryota; kingdom Metazoa; phylum Chordata; class Actinopteri; order Cypriniformes; family Acheilognathidae; genus Rhodeus; species Rhodeus uyekii. Next base: position 1,147,855 of record JAWRVZ010000121.1, read on the forward strand.
GGTGTTGAATAGCTTATAGACAACTCAGGAACATGACATTTGTTTACCTTTCCTTTCCAAGACAAGAAAACCCTCATAAATAATATTACTGTATGTTAAAATGCACCAGCTCTTTGAATGCAGCTGATTAAACTATAAAGAGTTCAGTTTATCCACAGTAGATCCTGCATAAACATCAGACTGAAACTTCTGGGAGCAGTGGGAGGTGAAACCAGCTCAGTAAAGACTCTTAAGGGAGATTTAAATACTTTATGAAATAAAGGGGTTTAGAGATCCTGAACGCTTCATTAAACGCTTCATTACGGATAAGTATTGAAGAAAAGATGAGTCTTACCTTCACAGCGCTGCTCTTCGCGTCCTGCACAATAAGAGCGCTTTTACTCTACACTTGTTTCTTGAATGAGAGAGAGAGAGAGAGAGAGTGAGAGTGAGAGAGAGAGAGAGAGAGAGAGAGAGAGAGAGAGAGAGAGAGAGAGAGAGAGAGAGAGAGAGAGAGAGAGAGAGAGAGAGAGAGAGAGAGAGAGAGAGAGAGAGAGAGAGAGAGAGAGAGAGAGAGAGAGAGAGAGAGAGCGGCTTGGAGGAGGGGCGTGCGTGCGTTGCGTCAGGTTGTGGTTGTCGAGGAGACGCTGAAGAATCCTCTGAATCCTCGAGCACAGCGGCAGCATCTCGCTCGCTTCAGCCTTACACAACAGGCTACCATACAACATTTTAAAAGCTATATTTTATGTTTATACTATCAGACTACAATTGGTCTATTTCCAAATACTATCCAAGACTATATGAATGCTCATATCATATCATAATATCAATTATATCGCTCATTAAAATGCATATTGATGACCATTTATTATGTTTGTGTGACCTCTGGTGGAGAATGTTGATCATGAAACTTACTATACTCGTATTCGGCTTTAAGTACAATCCTATATGACTATACGTTTCTGTAACGTTCAAAAATAGCCATATTTTGCCATAAATAGGAATATTTTCACAATGTTATGTTATAATGTTAACTTCTGAGGTCGTAATTCCGAGCTCGTCATTCAAATTTGGACTTGAGAGGGCGTTCATGTCCATTTTTCTTTAAACTGGGACACTCGCATGTAGGATAATCCCAATGGCACGTGAAGAATCAATAGACCCTCGCGCGCAGACACTGTCAGGATCTGACGTCATGTTAACTAACGGCTACTCTGGCGCTCAAACATTTGACAAAACATAATTTATTATAGATTTAAATATCACAAAATATATATATCATAAAAATATATAATAAACACGCCGTGGCGACTGTAAGGGAAGCCAAATAAAAATAAAATAAAAAGTCACACAAAAAAACACGATTGTGTGAACAACAACAGATGTTTGTTCGTAAGTGGCACTTACGACCGTCATCACGAGTTACCATACGTAGCCTAAACTAGTGGTGTTTATCGCGGTTGGGTTTTGCGTATCATACCGTCTCGTAATGAGATGCTGAGAGAGAAACAGGCGGGACTTCCTGTGAGCTGTGCTCTACACTGTGTTTATTTGTTTGCAGAGCCAATATCCTCCACACGCAGAGGTAAGCTGACCGGTACCTCGCTCGTCTAATGCTGAATGTACTGGTTTTAACTGTCAAGACGCATGGTATCGGCGATGTAATGCGACGACAGAGATAGTTGTCATAGACGTGCACTGCGCTGACTTGAGCTCCGTTGAATGGAGAAGCGCACTGGCCGGTTGAGGTTTATGTCAAACGATACGATGTTAGACCCGACGAGGACTGGGATTTATTTCAAAAGTAGAGCAAGATTGAAGCGAGCGCGCGAGCATCACGGGCGACAGAAATGCGATGCGTTATGCATAATGTCACCATGTTGCATTTTTAGTGACGCACTATACAATTGAATTATTCCGGTACATTTGACACCCGTTTCGACGCCTTAGAGCGTTTATGTGCTGAAATGCATCCAGCTGGTTGCTACATTGTGTGTAAGGGAAATGCACCTGTTAACTGAGCGAGTGCGCTGACAATAAGCTGCACTTCCATGACCGAATATGACATACATAACCGAACATACATGAACTGCCGCTCATACGTGACAGAACAATGCGCCACCGATTGCACTATTTGAAGATGGAATCATCTATTCTAAAGGGATTTTGTTTACATTTAAACCACGTTTCAGTTGTTGAGAGGTGATATGTGTGTGGTTATACTATATATAGATATCTCCACCATAATCCAACATTTATTCATATATGCGTTTGTTCAGACAAAGATAGTTCTGAGTGATATCAGATACTGACATTTATGCATTTGGCGACTTACATTGCATTCAGGATACACATCGGTTCTTACTTTCTCTGGGACTCGAACTCATGACCTTAACGTTGCAAGCACCACTCTCTACTGTTTGAGATACAGGAAAGCGTTTAATTAATTTCATATGAATATTTTACAAGCAGTAAAACAAAACATCATGGCCAACATGTTATTTATCTGGCTCGTGTATGTTATTGCTAAGGACTAATTATTGATTTAAATTGATTGTTATTCTTCTAGCATAACAAATGACTAAGCATCTCCAGTATCTCCTGAAATGTCTACACATATCTTATTAGCAATATGTATGCAGGAATCCTGATAACTGATACAGGTTTAAGTGGAATATTGACAGAATAATAAATGACCATATAGATGTTGTTAAAGGTCAGAACTTTCTTTCCTTCTCCATTCATGTCTTTACAATGAATTTGTTTTTATAGGTTCCCTTTCATAGAACAGCTTGCATCATGCTATACCCGAGCTGCTTCCTGAGTGGCTTATTAATATTGCTACAGACATCAGGCTCACAGCAGGAAGAGCAAAGCCAGCTGCTACTGGTGTCCTTTGATGGCTTCCGCTGGGACTATGTGAATCGAGTACCCGCACTCAATTTTCATGCCCTGATGAAGGAGGGTGTGCAGGTGGAGCGGGTGGAAAACACCTACATCACCAAGACCTACCCGAACCACTACACCTTAGTGACAGGATTACATGCCGAAACCCACGGCATCGTTGCTAACGAAATGTATGACCCCATTCACAACCAGTCCTTTTCCATGGAGGGACCTTCTGTGTACGATGCATGGTGGTGGGAGGAGGCCGTGCCGTTGTGGGTGACCAATCAAAAGGCTGGCCGGAAGAGCGGAGCGGCCATGTGGCCTGGATCAGATGTAGCAATCGGTGGATTGTACCCAACGCATTACTTGAGTTATAATGCCTCAATGCCCTTTGAGACCAGAGTCGAGAAACTCATTGATTGGTTCTCAGGGCCAGAGGCAATCAATTTTGGTGTCTTATATTGGGAGGAGCCAGACGAGAGTGGGCATAACTTGGGGCCGGAGAGCCCACTAATGGATGTAGTCATAGCAGACATTGATGAGAAGTTGGGGTTCCTCAGAGAAAAGCTCAAAGCCGCCGGCCTTTATGAGAAAGTCAATCTCATTGTTACAAGTGATCATGGAATGACTCAGTTATCACATGATAAGATTATTGAGCTGGACACCTATGTCAGCCGTGACCTTTACACGTGGATAGACAAGAGTCCTGTAGTTGGTATTTTGCCGAAACAAGGTAAGAATGTGTATAAAGTATTTGTTATTGTTTATTGCACTATTAATGCAGTCAGGTGTTTCTTCCACTCTAGGCTCTTTCTTTGCCTATGATTTTTATTCAGCTAATAGATTTCATTTTTTTCTTTTTGTTTTATGAAGATCACATTAATGCTACTTTAGAAACTTTTTTTTAATCATGTATATTTTTGCTTCTTTTAAAAAAATTATAGATTTATTGTTTTAATGTCTTCCCAAACTCTGATTCTGACTATGAAAATATATAAAAATACAAATTGTTAAAAATACGATAATTTGATCCAGGATTTCTCAAACTGAGGTTTGAGTGGAACTGTAGGGAGTTTATGATTCAATAAAAGCTAATAATTAATTCAATAATAAAAAATAAATAGATCATTTAAAATAAAAATATCAAAAATAAAGCACTAAAAGAATATATAATAAAATTATTATTTTTTTCTACCTAAATTAACCAACATGAACCATGAACATGCAAATGTGCTTCAAGTAAATATTTTAGATTTTTATTTAGATTTACACGATTTTGATTGAAATTCAACTTCCTGGTCAAAAGCAGGGCAAATATAATTTGTGAGCAAAATATTTTTTATTGTCATTTCCAATAATAATTGAACTTCAGGCTAGGCAAATATGATTATGTATTTAGGAAACATCAAAATTGCTGTTAAAAACGAGAAAAAGGTCTGGAGACGTTTTTTTAAATTTCAGCCCCACATTTTTAGAATGCCGCGTCATGCATGAGACGCCGCAAAAGATGCAAGAGCAACGGTTTAACACTTCTGTCTTTACATTGAAAACAATGGAAAAGTAGCGCAGTGGAAGGGAAAAACTTGTTCTGTGTCAATGACCCGTACAGTATTTGAGTGCTTATCCTCCTCTTAATCCAGGCAAACTTGAAGAGGTCTACAGTTCGTTGAAGAACGCCAATCCTAACATGGAGGTATATAAAAAGGAGGAGGTCCCAGATCATTACCACTACAGACACAATGCCAGGATAATGCCTCTGATCATAGAGGTCAAAGAGGGATGGACGGTCATGCAGAACAGAAATGGATCTTTTATGTGTGCGTATTGTTATCTACACATAATTAAAGCACAACAAACACATTAATGTCATTGATGAGAATACCTTTTCAGTTATTTAATGATAATGGTCATTGATTTGCAGTGGGAAACCATGGCTACAACAACAGCCTTCGCAGCATGCAACCTGTGTTTGTCGCCCGCGGACCCGCTTTCCGCCGTGACTACACCAAGGAATCCATGCGCTCCGTCGACCTCTATCCTCTCATGTGCAGCATTCTTGGTATCAAGCCCTTGCCCAACAACGGCTCCTTGTCAAGCGTGCAGGATCTCTTAGTGGAGACATCTACCCCAAAACCAGTGGTCCCGCCCATGCCCAGAGAGTCCTCCTACGCCTGGGCTGTGGGATCCATCTTCGGGACTGCCCTCGTGATCGGGTTTCTCTTTGTCTTCGTGCAGCAGGTGACTCAAAGGCAGCTGCCGCCACTGCATCTGTCCAATAGTGAGATAACACAACCTTTACTGTAGACTCACACACATCACTTTTCTCATGTGAGGTTCTCAAAGTATGCAGCACTGAATTTTTCCATCCAGTGCCACAGATCTCATTTCAGTCTAAAATAATTGTGATAACTCTTTTTGAGCAGTCAGCATGGTCGCTTGAATACAAAAGCGGTCCATATTTACAGTGCCAAGCCAAAGCCGAATATACCAAAAGCAATATGGGGAATGATGCTACAGTGGAAAAAGGTTGTGCAATCATCAAAATCATAGCTGACTAAGCTAATAGTGCCCTCTGACGGTGAAGCTGTCAGTGATGCCTTTATTCGTGTTGTCTAAAATCTTGTATTCGAATAAAAATGGTTAGCATCCCCATGCTTTTCCTTTCAATTTGAATCTGATATTAGTTTAAGAAGAGAGAGATTTTCCCTATTCTCTTAAATTTGCATTAAATGTACATTTCGGGTTCAGTATGGGTTCAAATCGATGGCACTTCTGGCATAATATTGATTATTGTAGAAATTAATTTCAATTTGTTCCTCCAAAAAGCAGTCTGGGACACAGTGAGGCACTTAGAATGGATGTAAACCGATTCATAAACATGAAAATACTCACTATTTCAATAGAATAGACACAAGTATAACCCCTGAAATTACGGTAAACATTTTTAACAGCTTTACAGCAAAAAAAAATAGGCACATTTTTACCTTTTTTTACCATTTATTTTTACCATAATACTAATTTGAGTAACTTTAGAAAACGATAAGCTTTCTATTTCTGCTTTTAAATCCTAAAAAAACTGGCCTAATTATTTTTTTTAATAATCTTTGATGAATAGAAGGTTCAAAAGAACTACATTTATTTGAAAAAGAAATGTTTTGTAACATTGTAAATGTCTTACTATTACTTTTGAGCTCACATAATATGCACATTTCAAAAGAAAATGTGTTTTAAAGTGCCCCTGTTATGCTATTTTAAAGATTGCTAATCTCCTACAACAGGTTTACATGCATCCAAGGTCAAAAAACATTTTCATTTTCTGATATATATATTGCACATCACCTCACTTCTTAAAGAGTCTGAAATGGTTCGTTCGAAGATTCGGTTTACACTCCTCTGATTGGTCAGATGGTTGTAATCGGCCTACAGCTTTACAGCATGTGTCAGAAAACGAAACTTCCATTTACCATATCTGAATTTTATCTCCAGAGGCTTCCTCTGCGCTTGTGTACACAGTGATATGAACAATATCGATGGTGTCGGTTTTATCGTATCAGTTCCAGCTTGAGCCCTCATCCTTTTGAAGTGCATTAAAGTGGATTTAATTTCACAGCTCAGAATACAAAATCTTCTCAACATGTCGACAACACCAACAGAACACTTCCAGGCCTCAGCTACAACTACAGCGTTTGAGGGTCAAAGTAAAAGTTCAGATCATAGGCTGAATTTATGTATATCTATTGGAAAAGCCTATTGGAATTGCTGATGACTCATTTCGGCAGTTCAGAATTGATTCTTTTAGAAGATAGCTTTATTTGTCATGCACTGTGATCTTTAAAACTTTACTGACTTTTTACATTCACAAACAACTGTCACACACTACATGAAAGGTAATATAAAAATATATATATAAGCTTCACATTTTTCACATCCTCCAAAAATTGGCCTCAATTACTTCTAGTGTAAGTGCCTCATTACAACCTTAATTTTTGCTTTTTGATTAAGAAAAGTTGAAATTTTTCTTGCCAGTCAATATTATGCTATCAATTGATTTGAACTTGTATTGAACATGGATTATTCCTTTAACTGAATGTTATGGATATTTAATATTCTGAAAAAAATGAAGGGACATTTGTAGCAGTTGCTTTTGGAATTTGGTTGTTTATTCTCATACCCATTGTAGTTTTATTTGATCTTTTGTTAGATGCAGTTGTTTAAGTTGGCCTATTAATGTTAATAAGTGTTAATGAAAAGAAGCTGGTAGTTGTCAGACTACCCCGTGTTGCACTAAAATTTATGTAAGCTAATCAGGATAGAGAGATGAAGTGTTAGACTATTGGGACGTTTTAGCTTATCTGCGTTTTGCACAATGTAATACCATCCAAAATTTATATAGAAAGGAGTAGGGAGTGGGTGCCAAAATTCTTCTGATTGACATGTAGTAATAGTACAGAGCCTGCGTTAATGTATTTTGTACTTTTTGAAAATAGCATTTAACAGAAAGCCCTGTGTAGGGCAAAACACTGTGATCTGTCTTCTGTTGGTGCAAAGACTAAAGGGATATTAAATATTTATGCTCTTTGAAGTATGTGTTGCTGAAATAGTCGTAGTTCGCTGCTTGCAGAATGTTATGATTGTTTGTTATTAAGAAGGAAATTATGACTTTCTATATGGACGTGTGCAGGGTGTGTGTTTTGTGTTACGTATTTATATGATTTACTGGATTTGTCTTTTATGGCCTAATGTCTGATTTGGACCTGTCAAAAGTCCCATAACTAAAACGTTACTTTAAATGTTCTACATTAAAGGTAAATAAATGCCTAATTTGGAAACTCCTGAGTTCTTATTTATATTCTCAAACCATTTTCCTCACAGTGATTATTTTTATAATCTTCATCAGACTACCAGGACACTGGCATATTGTGATTCTGGCCTTAAAAGGCCTCATTAAGACTCAAATTTAGACTACCATTACTTTAAATTCAGGAACATACTCAACCAGATTTTTTTTAAATATACAGTACACTAGTGCTCAAGTCTGGGGTTGGCAAGATTTGTGTGTGTATTTTTTTTTTTTTAAAGGGTGAGAGGAAGCTCTTGCGCTCACCAAGGCTTCAGTTACTTGGTCAAAATACAATTAACAAATTTAAAGTAACAAATTTGGTTTTAAAACCATATACATTTTTTCCTGTGTTGGAAAGCTGAATTTTTTATGTCATTACTTCAATCTTCAGTGTCACTTCAGAAATATTCTAATATGATTTACTTTGGTGTAATATTTTCATAGAAATATTTCTAAAACAAAAAAATAAAATATAAATGAAAAGTTCAAAGGAGGGCATTTATTTGAAATGGAAAGCTTTTAGCAATTTTCCTTATATATATATAAAAAAAACTTTATACATGGTGGAATTCACAAGCAAATCTTTATTAGTTGCAAAAATACAAGGGGAACTCGTGTGCATTTTATGCTCTAGAATCTAAGAAACTCATGCATACAAATAACAGCAACAATTCATCAGAGCTGGTGAGAAGAGTAAAATAAGAGGCTTTCAGCAGAGCACTAACCCAGGCCTAGAGCTGAAGAAAAGGCCAAAGGAGGTGAAAAGGCATGCGTCTGACAAAAAGAAGCTGAGCAATGTGGAAGAAGCAACAGAAGCTTTTTGGTTTCATCTTTAAATGGCATCAATATCAATGTCCTCCTCCTCATGGTCTGACTTCTCAGGTTTAGTCGTCTCCATTTTTAGCTCACGGGCAGAGGAGGAATACACCACCTAGGGAAAGAGGGATTTTAGCAAATTGTGCCATACAACAACATTTGAGTAATTAACAAGTAGTACATCTTGCATGACACACAATCTTACTAAAAACCCTTAGGTTTTTAATAATGTGACTTTTTACCTCAACATTATCCTCGTCATCTCCTTCCTCTTCCTCACTGCCTTCACTCTCCTCCTCTGCCTCCTTGAGCCATTTAATGAAGGGCTCTGCCTTGGCATGAATCTCTTTAGCCAACTCTTTAGAGACATACTTCTTAGACACCTACAGCAAAAACATCACAAACAGGCTTATACTCGTGAACACTGGACTAGTTAAATTAAGTATGATTTCTGCTATCAGTAAAGTCATGGTAACATCTATTACAACCCTCTCAGACACAGGCTAAACTGACAGATCCTTGGCTTAATGTCTATGGTTACATTTACATTCATGCATGTAAACTATGGATATCAGATGTTGGTCATTGGATCATGACCGATTCTAGAAAGTCCAGTCTCGCTTTGGCAGGTTACCTTTTCAGCCCATGCAAGTATGACATCTTCCTCCAGCAGGTCTGCGTCATATAGGTCTTTGAGAATAATGGGGACTCTGGGTAAGAGCGGAGTCTGATACAGCTTCACCAGGCACTCAAAGCCACCCAGCAGATACTTCTGAGCTTTCTTATTGTTGTGGCAGAACTGTGGGCAAAAAAGGTAAACATTACTATAGTGCACCAACAAGTCAGTATAACATTTGCAAAAGCAGCAATAGTGCATTTTAACAAAAGGGGGGGGGGGGGGGGGGGGGGAGAGAGATCATTGTGCAACTAACAGCATTTGATGTCAAGATTTACAGTTAAGTCATTCTAAATCAGGAGAACTTGATTTAAGGTGAATACAAAATAAGCCAAAACCAATAAAAATCTAGCCAATTCATTCCCTCTTTTTTATTTTATTAAAACAACCCAGGTTTCCCCTTCATCTTGGAGAAGAGTAATATATTAGCTAATTTTACTTTAGAATTTACGCTCCGAGTAACACGTTCATGCAGGCTACAAATGCACACTTTTCAGATGATCTACAAGGTTTGTGAAATGCAGTGTTTATTAGATGCGTCTAAATCTATAAATTATTTGGTTAAAAGCGTGACCCCTGAAACTAAACGCTGTAAATTATGTCTCAAATATTGTGGGCAATGAGGGCCCTTGGAATCAAAGGTTAGAGAATCGTTGTTATAGCTGTTAAACATGCTAATAGATGTCAGGACATACCCTTAGGAAGTGACGCTTGTACTTCTTGATCTGTTCACGGATGTTTTCATCAAAGAGCAGCTCGCTCAAGATCAGAGGACCCATGGCCTTCACATCAAGCCTTTCAGCCTCAGCCAAGACCTCTTTATCCGCAGTGTCAATCGCTCCACTGTCTTTCTTTTCCTGAAGAGCAGAGAAAAATGGAGCTGAATAAGAAAGTGTGTCAGTCAATAAATTGTATTTTTCCCTTTCAAAATCCAGTAAGATCTTACCTTCACAAAGTTGTAAAATATGTTGACCCTCTCCTCAAGGGGTTTTTCCAAGTCTTCAGTGAGCGTGAGACCCTTGGCGTGCTCGCTGATCTCCTCCATCCTGCGGCGCTGGGCCTCCTCGGTGGTCTCCTCAGCCCAGTCTTCATCATCATCATCCCCATCCTGCCACGATCAAAATCACATTCAACACCGGCATTTCTCATTTCCTCCGCGGATTAGCCTGAAAGTGGTTTCTCAAAAGATGATCTCAAATTTCAAAACCGTTTCAGAGCAGCTTTACAGAAAAGGCATGAGACTATAATTAAGAGTGATCCGTTATCAGAGGGGACAGAGTCCAAGCAATGCACTTCAGAAACTAAAAGCAGCACTTACCACAGCATCAGGGGCATCTATGTCATTATGGTTCCCAGCCTCTCCACCACTTGAGCCATTCTCTTTATCTTTTTTTCGGTTCTTCTTTTCCTTCTCTTTTTTCACAGATCCACTCTCATTCTCTGCCACAGCAAGAGAAGAGAGAAAGTTAACAAAAAAGCAACAGAGTTCAGTTTATTTACATCAAAGTCAACATGTGATGAGTATGGGATATTACAGTGAAGAAATATTCCCACCAGTTAATTGACGCGTGACAACATCGATAATACTCACATCACTTATGGAAGCCGAGCTTGTGATGAAGTACCCAATTGTGTTACTTTTTCTCTTACATGGACTGGGCATGTTTATTTAATTGTTAGATTTTTGTACAAATGTTAAGGCAAAATTTAAATAAGGCTGAAGGGAATACAAATTCACATGTACAATAGAGGGCGCTGCTCACGAATCCTTTCAACATTGAGACAGGAGAGATAGTCAACAAATGGGAAAACTTGCGCTATTTATTTGAAAAAGTGAAACTCATTGTAAATGTAAAATGCATTACTTTACTAGTAACTTGAAAAATGTAATCTGATTGCATAACTAGTTACTCCCAACACATGGCCATGCGTATTGAATTAGCACCAATTGCTTGAATGGTGGGTTTATTATTATTCTTGATGGGAAATGCAACAAAACAGTACAAAGACAAACTCACTAGCCCATATCAGTAGCCAGATTTAATGTCAAATTTACCAGTCAGATTCTAAAGAGAAATGGAAAAGTGCCGTACTTTCTACATTACAAAACTACCGTATTTTCCCGCATAAAACCCGCAGGTTATACCAGATTTTACAAACCCTGCAGGGGGAGTGCTGGTTATATAAAGGTGCAGGCTAGATCTAATTTTTTTACATGTAATAATATTTCAATATATTTGTTACGTCCCTAAGGACACAAGATTTTTTTTGCTGTATTTTCTTTGTTTTTCTTTTTTGCGAGGGTTGTTGTCTCTGGCGCTTGTTCTATCACTCTGACAGCTGGCGCTGATAGGCTGTCTGACCTGTCAATCATGCAAGACGTGATTGGCTGTGCTGCCATGAGGGCGGGCTCTTCTCATCTGATGATCAACACCTGTAGAATACGCTTCTTAAGAGACGTGCTGCTGCACAGCGGGAGAGACTGCTTTTCCCTTTGTTTTGACTTGTTTATTTTCTTATTGTTTGGATTTCGCGCATAAGCACTGTGTACCGAGCCCGAACAGTTATGGATAATTGACCTCATGCAAGTAACATTCAAAATGTGAACTTGCACACAAAAAAAAGTTCATAAATGTATGGGTTTGGGTTATACCAACGATTTTTTACAAAAACCAGCAGGCTACACGAGGGTGCGGATTATCTGCGGGAAAATATGGTAAGTTATTTTTATTACATACACGCATGCATAGCAGCAAGCCCATAATGGGTCTGAAATCTCTGACCACCATTACAGCAGATACTGCCGACTAGCACATACTGAGACCAAAATACATCAGGGTTATTTAACCAAATACCCAGAAACTGAAAGTCCTTTTTTTGGTTTCATATGAAGTTGAAGGGTTTATGAAAGTATGAAAATGACAGTAAGGACAATCAATGCAATTATCACTGGGAATTCAAAAAAAAAAAAAAAAAATCACTGATATAGTTTGTATTTACCAGGTGGATTCTTGAGAATGAAGGTGCAGAGTTTGTGTCTAGTGTCCAACATGCCACGGTACCCACAAGCTTTGCAAGAGTTTCCAATGGTCTGCTTCTTGGGATTAATGTGCTACAATAAGAGTAAAACGTAAAATTTAGAGTACAATGATAAACAATCTGTGCAACAATGAATCCAGGTAGAAATCTCTAGGGTATATCATTCACAACTTCTAAACGTCAAGATGTCTCATGACCTTACAGACAGTTTGTAAGGCAGACTGCCGCATAAAACAGAAACCAGGCCAGCTGAGACTATGCAAAATCCCAGGAAGTGAAACAGTACTGCACTGCAGAGGAAAAAGCACATTGCTAACTTCAATTGTTGCTTTTTTGTTCTTAAAAAAAAAAAAAAAAAAAAAAAACTGTCATTCCAAACCCATAGGATTTTTTTTTTTACATTATATTTTATAAATTTATAAGAATTTTCAGTCCTTCCATCGTACAATTAATGAGGAAGAGATTTTTATTCATAAATACACATTGAACACGCATACTGGTAACATTAAATACGGTAAACAAAAGTTCAAACGCTAAACCTGCTTATTGTGGAGCAAAAAACCTCACTGGTTCTGGTGCATCAAGCATGTTTAAGCTTCTGTTTACCATGTTTGATCAGTATCATGTAGGGCTGAAGGGTATTTGGACTTTGTAACGGTATACTGATACATATACACACACAAATGATGTAGGATAAGATAATACAGTTTATATATGGATTAATAATATACTGATACTTGATATTGTGAGCAAAAAGAGTGAAAAATGAGGACCTAGTGAGCAGCTGTATACAACTAATGACACAGTTACTTTCCTCTGTACACCTGCAAATCTCAACACATAGAAGCTACATGCGCGAGTCCACGGAGACCTACTTACTCAGCAACACGCATACAATCATAAAGGGCACTCAGTTCAACTGGGCATCAAGGGCACACATTTTTGTCTACAATGCACTCGTTCATCAATAGTCTCACTGACTATGAGATCTATGCATATTTATTACCGATAAAAGCATAAAAGTACACGGCAAAACGGAAATAGAGAAAACATTTACCAAATCAGTTTCAGGATTGTCGCACTCGGGACACAGCACAAACTTGCGAATGAATCCATCTAGCATGTCTTGCAGTTTGTTTGCCTCATGAGATCCATTGACGATGTAGCGGTCATTCTTGGAATCGAACTGGGTTTGGGCTCCCAACTCGCAACCAAAGAATTTGGTGGGATCTAAACAGAGGTTACAGTATAAATGATGCATTAAAAAAAACTACTTTCAGAATTTTAGTAAAACAGTTTTCAAATTCAATTCTCACATGTTGGAGGCCTATTCAGAGCTTTGGCAACATCAGTCATGTTGACTATGACGGTCTTAATTCCATTCCCCTTGCCTTCCACCTGGGAGAAACAGACATGGTTCAGCTTGCATCCCGTTTGATTGTCCATAGATACAATAGGCATTTTAACACCCACCTTTGCGATGAGACGGGGCATTTTATAGCGGTAGAACTGGTCTGACACGCTGCGGTTGACATTGATGGACATTTTGGCTTCCCGTATGGTTTATCAGCAAGACGAGAAGATCTTGAACTGGCAGTTATTAGTATCTTCTGTTTGGAGAGGAGGGGATGACATAAACGACTGCAAGAGTACTTTGTCTCTGACATGAAAAGGGTACGGCCACTGAGGCTCCAGGCTTCGAGCTCGTTGACTAAGTTCCCCCCAAACAGGTTCGGTCAGCTGCACTATAGCACTGAGGGAAAACAAATGGAGAAAGGGGATTAAAAGCAGACAACACCAAGCATTGCACAGTTTGGCACCATCACCACCCTAGTATCAAAAACAGCCAACGTATGAAGCGAGGAGCGCACATTCTCTATAAAACTGACTGGTTATCTACTAGGACCACCTGTCAGTGATATTGGCATGTGCATGTCCTGTGTACAACCATTTACACACAACCTAATGCTGAAATAAGTTGGTATTTAGGATAGGCAGTTCAAGTGCATAGCCTGACATTCAGTGCAGCGTTTAGTGGCATGCTGATGGGATGAAAGCCCAAACAGGCCTCAGTTGAGCAACACCATGCTGCAGAGTGCGTCACACCATAGGAGGACGCCATTTTATTCGGTGCAGTACGCAACATTAAGACTGATGCGCGCACACACACACACACACACATTAGATTATACAAGCCAACTATCGCGAGAGCGACACACGCACACATGAGAGATTAAAACACGCTAGAGATAACACAAATCAACGTACCTTTCCCATCCGTAGCTCCTGTCGTCCAGGTACTCACCGTTTTCGCAAAACAAAGACATAAACACACCGCTGGTCGCCCTGAGAAGAGGTGAACTACAGGTTTGAGTTGGTCGGTTTAGTCGGAAACGCTAGTTAGTGGTCGGCACTGGGTTACACCTTGCGGAGCAGAGTGATAAACCCTCGAGAGAAATCTCACGACGCCCTAAATACAGGGGACCTGAAATAAAACAGCACTCATGAGCAAAACTATACAGCCGGACACAAAACAACACAGTTGTGCGCTAACGTGAGTGACGTATAAGAGCTAGCCAGCTAACATATGGAAGCGTGACCCCAAACCGAGCACGCAGTCACAGTACAAATATATGTACCAAATGTGCCACGGTCAGAATATTCACAATTTCTTGTTTTGGACTATTCATTATTGAATAGGCCGATATTTTTTTTTCGTGAAGTTTAACTCACCTCTCTCACGCTTCCGCCCGTATGCTAAACCACAATGAGCACGTAAACCTCGTGACTTGTGACTTAACTCGGCTGAAAACTAGCCCCGCCCCCAGCCCTAAACGGCTAAGAAGACTTGTAAACAGAGAAAAACGTCACTCGACCGAGTTTCCGTACACATAATCGCTATATTTAGCAAATATGGTGATTTCTTGTTGGGTCAAAGGTTGCAGTAATCGGGCCGACGGCAATCAGAAGAGAAGTTTCTACAACATCCCGGCTATTAGGCAATATGAAGGCGAACAGACGATGAAGCTGAGTGAAGAAAGGCGGAGACTGTGGCTGGCGAACATTGGCAGAAAAGATGCCCCGATTAATTATTTTAATTCAAATAAACATTTCTTATTTCGGTCACAGATCTATGCATAACCCATTAAATTTGGCTAGAATGTTTAACCCTTAACTAGATTTTATCACATGGGACAACAATGTAGGGGAGCGCGGGGACAAACGTAACACTTTTTGGTTTTAGCCAAATAATGAACAAAGAAATTTGGTTAGACAAACCATATTTTTATACAAACAACACACAAGCCTCTCCTACAAATGAGCACTGGTTTGATGTTCGTCGGACTTACAGTTTCTGCGCAGTATCACCAAAAGCGCAAGGAGTGAAATGTGACAACTTACCCCGTGAGCGGGGCTCGTTTTAACAGACAGCGGGTTAGTTGTAACACCATGTTATCCAATGCAAGTTCATTCACGTATTTTTATTTCTTAATAAAAGTTTAGTCTTAATGATTATAAGCATAACTTATGAATGGAATATATTTTTTTATTTTATTTATTATATTGTTATGCTTTGAACAAAACAACTACTATAACAAAAAATATTTTCATGCTTTCAAAAGAGTTTGTTCTGTGGTTCTCATCCAAATTTCGCTGGAATTTCTCGAAAGATGGCCAGAAGACGTGTGCAAACAGTGTGGTGAAAAGCCCGTTAGCACGTCACATTTAAGCCCGTGCAACTATTTAAAAAATCGCTGTTACTTTTTACCCCGCGTTACGTTGTGCCCCGCGCTCCCCTAGATCCAGATCAGCAAATGTGCTGGTTAAATCTGGTTAAATTTCAGCTCTTTATGCACTTACAAAAATTATATTTAGCATGTATTATTGTTAAAATATTTATGTCTGAGGCAATGATTGAAAAAGCTTCTAAAATAAATCTCCATATAATGATATATTTTAATATTACCTTTGCCATTACAAGTTTGTAACCATTACGTTACAAGCTGCAAACATCACAAACCCATCCATTCACAAATTGGTTGTACGCCTCCGATGACTTGTGAGCCCGTAACTGGTCTAGGGTATAAGCACTTTTTGAATATAACAAATAGCAAACAATGTCCAAATCCTTTCTTCTGGGAAGGCATGCATAGTCTGTGGTGAAGAGATCTTTCCCGACTTCGTATGGGTCGAGTCCAATTAAACCGATTTTAACCTCATAACGTGTCCTTTCTTCTTTACTTAATCCATCGATGTATGGCAGTTTTGCCTTCTTCTTACTAATTGTTGCATTTTTCATTCTGCATAACCATTTAAACATCCAAAAACTGGAAGCATGTATTCATGAAGAAATATTCCATATGTTTCTTAAAGAGATAGTTCACATAAAAATGCGCATTCTGTCATTTTTTGCTTTGTTGTTCAAACATGTTTGGACAAAAATACTATGGAAGTCAATGGGTCCATCAACTGTTTGATTACAGACATTCTTCAAAATATCTTATTTTGTGTTCATCAGAAGAAAGAAATTCATAGATGTTTTGAACAACACGAGTTCAATTAAATTATGACATCATTTTTATTTTGGACGAACTATCCCTGTAAGAGACACCTGGAATATTGGCATATTTTTTAAACAAATTATTTTATACATTATTTCTTTCAAAGAATTGTTTTTGTATTGTTTTTTTACTTATGATTTGCCTCTCCTTTCCATTTTCTGAAGCCACGATAATGATAGCCTGGGACAGGAGATGACAGACAGAGTGAATTCTCTGGATGTGTTTACAAACTACTGGAACAAAAGATTCCTGGCTGAGCACATCATGATGTAGGCCAGTGGAGAGGAATGCATGGGACAAACAGCCAGTGTGGGTCCACAGGATTACCTGTGGCATTTTCACGGATCAAAGGGTTACTGTTGTAAGGGACAGTGACAAAAGCTTTTGTCTTTCTTGCACAAAGGAAAATATCCTACATTTCTAACATTAGACGAAACAAAAACATTTCTCAGCCACCATTAGATAAGTGAAGGTCTTATGTCTGGTTTTAGCACTAAGAACTCAGTCCCCTCATATTAAATTAAAAACATGTCATTATTAATGCGATTCCTCTGTTAGGTGAATGGGCCACTTGTTGACAGTAGACTTTTGTTGACTTTAGGTAGGCTAAGATATAAATTTGTTTTAAGGGGTAAGCCATCTGAACCATTAACATATTTCATACCATTTTTGTAATGCCAAATTTACACACACACACACACACACACACACACACACACACACACACACACACACACACACACACACACACACACACACACACACACACACACACACACACACACACACACACACACACACACACACACACACACACACACACACACACACACACACACACACACACCTCTTGATATGCATAGTTTTCCCCTTGTATGCTTTAGGTCTAGAATGTAAATAAACAAATACAGAAATACTGTACTCTGGTTGGCTGAAATAGAAGATTTGCATGCACTTTGCTATCATGTTGCTCTTTGCTCTCTATATTTTTCTGATAAAAAGCAACCCTTGTTCTCATTCCTCAGGGTAAGTCAGCCTGATATTAGCAGTGACTGGGATGTGCCAACAGAACAAATTTGAGTTGTTGTGTTTAGTTGTGAGACATCATGAGGTGACATCTATCCACCTTATATTTTAACATATTGCGGGTGCAGCTGTTTGTAACTTAAATGTGCAAAGCTTCCAGT
The DNA here is from genome assembly GCA_037043235.1 of Rhodeus uyekii. Lineage (NCBI taxonomy): Eukaryota > Metazoa > Chordata > Actinopteri > Cypriniformes > Acheilognathidae > Rhodeus > Rhodeus uyekii. Next base: position 1,165,843 of record JAWRVZ010000121.1, read on the forward strand.
ATCATCCTCGTCCAATTATTTTTGCTTTACACAACAGTTTGATGTGCTGCTTGCTTGACAAATGGTTTGAAATGGTTTATAGCATAAATACCTTTTGCTGCATTTTTTCCCCCATTCGTCTAGTTATTTACCTGTTAATGAATCAATTCTCTCACATTCACAGAAAATAGCTTGGAGCAAAAAAAAAAAAACACATTCTACAAATGTTTTGCTCAAGTTACAATTAAGTTATAAAAAGCTTATTTCTGAAGTTTCCTAAACGTTCAGCTTTATAAATGCTTTTAAAATTATTATTACTATTTTTTAATGCAAATGCTAAGGAAGCATTGTTACTTTTGAGTGTTTTCTGTAAAAAGAGGCTACATTTAAAAATGTTAGATAAACATCCAACTTCAATGTTTCAGATAAAAACATTCCAGGCCCATCGAACATTGTGTTTAATTGCTAAAGTTTAAAGAACATTATTAAAGAAATGAACAAACGTTTTGTTTACATAGCCTAGAACATTTGCTACTGAGAAAACATTTGCTCATAACTCTGAGTGAATCTTCCCAGAACATTAAAGAAGTTTTGAGGATGTTCCCTGTTAGTGGGGTTACTTTAAAAATACTGGGCCACTTGCAAAATAAAGTGGATAGTCCAGGTTAAAGGTGCACTGAAGAATTTAGTGGTAATTTAAAAAGTTTTATACATACAGTAATAAACTGTGTTTTTGTGAAGTCATCTGAATGGTGTACAGCCACAAGAGAGTATGACAGTACTCATATACCGTAGTTTTCTTTAAAAATATTAAATTGTACATGATGCGGGTCGCCCCTCAATGTGTTGCATGTATTTCCTGTGATGTTTCACTAAACGCCAGAGAGAAACCTCACACTCATTGGCTGCCACCTCTGTAGTTACATCAGTAGCATTGTGTGAACTGCAAAAATTAGACAACGACCCACAATTAGGGTAAGTGTTAATCAGCTCCATCAGTGTTGTGTACACGAAGACCCTGCCCAGACTTGATGTGACCGGGATGTAGGCCGACACTATGTTGCGGTTATGTTATGTTATGTTTTGTTTTGTTATGGTGCGTAAACACATTGTTCTTACATATCCTTACAACATTTAAGCTGAATATTAATTGTAAACTATTAAATTTTAACAAGATATGTTGACTACCTGTGAAACAGAATTGTTTTAAAACAGTTTATCTTTTAAAATCTGTTTTAAAAAATATTTGTGTTGTCTCATACATTTTATGTGTCGTGCTTCATAAATGTGAAGTAGTGTCCAGTAAGGGAGAATAGTCAAAGTCACTGGAATAATAAGACAATCTAGCATTGTGAGCATCGACACTCACTGTTTTTTGCAGTGCATTGTGGGATTTTTTTGAGGAAGCGGACGTTCCAGCAGGATTTTGGACGGGATTTTCAATGGCCTGCTCCCTAATGAGTGCCCTGACTAATGAACTAGGGAGAAGATTGAGACGCACTCTTATATAATCGTGCTTTAATCAAATGTCCTGCAGGGGTCAGTATAGCATCTGGTAAATCGGCCTGACCACAACACTCAGTAAACACGTCAGCCCTCACTGACACCGGAAACTCCCCAAAAGACCAGATTAGGTCAGAGCCCACTCTGAATGAACGCTCTTTTCCATTCAGCTGGTATTGAAACTAAGAACAAAAGGGAAATTGAAACTGGGTATTCACTTGCTTTGGGTTTTCCCACAAGCCTTTCCACTGGATAATTTAAAAACAGATCAGGAACGCTCCCTGTAAAACCAAAGTGAAGAAATTAATGCTCAGTGAACAAATGACACCCTTTTTTAAAACTTGCATTTTTAAAACACAATTACAAAATAGGCCTTAGATTTATAAAAAAATAAGCTACTTAGAGTAGTTCAGATTAAGACTCAAAATATACATTTCTTATAAATAAAAACATTTGGCAAGCAATAGCATGAAATCCGATAATATAAAAAGGCTTGGGTTTGTTTAGCATTTTTAACACCATATAATTCCCATTCTTCCATTTGTGTTTTATCATGGTTTCAATAAATGTATAATTATTATTCTCAAATAAATAAATGTTTGTGCAGATTTCGTACTGAGCACTCTTAAAAATAAAGGTTCCAAAAGTAGCTTTTCAAAGTGAAAACTATAGATCTATTTTTGGGTCCTTTCAGTTAACAGTTCTTCTAAATTTCTAAATCTTTTATGTAATCTCTTGATCCAATTTTCTGATCCAATAATCTCTTGATCCAAGAATCTGTAGTGGAATGGATATTAAAGGTTTGTCATGGAACCAGTGATGAATGAAGAACCTTTATTTATAAGAATGTAGCATATATTAGATGTCATTATAAAAACAAAGTAAAACGGTCAGTCAATGTCAGTCAATTTAACTCTGTCTGAAGGCAACAAAAAATCAACTGGACGCAATGAGGACAGACTCCGGCTCACACTTCTCAATAGTTAAACAGATTGCTTTCAGTGATTGAGTCAGTGCGGAGGGTGGTACTATAGAGTCACTGTAAACACACAAGATAATGTATTTTAGAACAATTGGAGTGGTAGAATGACACAGAGGAAAAGGACTGGCGTGAACAGTGAGGACAAGACAAGGCTGAGTCATTACATATAACGACAGTCACCAAGATGATGTATTGCTGTAATCCATGTATAGCTCAACCAGTAGAGCATTAGTGTTTACAACGCCAAGGTCATGGGTTCGATTCCAAGGGAAAGCAAGAATTGAATAGAATAGAATAGAATGTCAATGTGTTTCTTGAATGCAATGTAAGTTGCTTTGGATAAAAGTGTCTGCCAAAATGCATAAATGTAAATTTAAAGTCTTTGTGGTGTATCAAGAGTATTATCGGTGTATAATTGCAACGCCAAGGTCATGGGTTTGTTTACCAGAATTTATCAGAATAAATTCAAATGTAAAAATGTATTATTAGACAGGTAAATGTCTCATGCCTATTACATAGTCAATTCAAAGATAATCAATACAAAACATTGAATGCTCTAAAATAAAGAGTAAAAGATGCATACTTGAATTCAGAAAAATGTGCAAGTGTCTTAAGGACACTCAGCATTACGGGATGATTTGACCACAAATCACACAGAGACTAAACATTTCTTTAAATACTCAGACCAAGACTGAAACATATTTCGAACAGAAGCATGATCTGACAACGGGAATTTGATAGTTTACACTTTACTGAGGACAGAAGGTAATTTGCATGAAAGACTCTGGGAGAGGGCAAACTTACCACAGTAAGCAAAATATCTCTAAACTCTTAAACCTTTTGGTTTACGTCTGTGGGAATTTGACCTTTGCATTAGTCGCCCTGAGACATTTCAAATGGTACCAAACATGTATAGTGTTGTATGATAATTTTTCATACTGTAGGGGATTTACAGTTAAGACCCGAGGACCAGAGATGTTGAATGAAGACCAGGAGTCAGAAGTGCAGTCAATAGAAGAAATTTTAGTGAGGTTTAGTTTGCTGTTTCATCACCAGCTTCAGGTCTGCTAAGGAGTTCGTAGGCCGCCCCAAATACAATAACATTGTTACAGCAATTATACTCTAACAGAGGGTACTAACTACGTTAATGATGACGGTTATATAATAATAATAATAAACTTTATTTTATATAGCGCCTTTAAATGAGAATCTCAAAGCACTTTACATAAAAATTAAAAGATACACAAAACAATAAAATCAATTAAAAAGCCAAAGTAAAAACAATCAAGAATAATAAAATGAATCACATAAAAGCTATCCTAAAATAGTATGTTTTAAGTAATGATTTAAAAACATTAAGAGATTCTGCATGTCTTATCTCAGAGGGCAGGGAATTCCACAATTTAGGAGCCAAAGAGGAAAAAGCCCGATCACCCATAGTTTTTAACCGTGTTGTTTGAACAGTTAAGAGACCAGCCTCAGAGGAGCGTAGTGCGCGTGAAGGAGTGTAGAGTGTTAAAAGTTCACTTAAATATTGAGGGGCCAGATTATTCAAGGCCTTAATTGATTAATGAAATTGATCTTAAATCAATGAACTTAAATGGTTAAATGATTCTGATTGGCTAAGAAAGATAGAAAGAAAGATAAACAAAACTAGTAATTTTCCACACAAGAGCAGACAGTCTGAAGCATATCTTCATTGATCACATTGTTGACGGGTTAGTGACGTGGCTTGTCCAGAACAATAAATCATTCTGTCTCCTTATGGTGCCAGTTAATCACCTCACCAATACAGACCATATTAACACACACACACACACATACACAGCTTCTCCAAGGCTGAACTCGGCTCAGGCTCCAACTATCAACAGAGAGACTAACCAAAGCATTCTGATAACATGTTCTATCTGTTGAGATGTGTAGACAATATGCATCACTATTCTATGGAAAACTACAGAAAAGCAAAGAAAGGCTTTAACTAATATAAATCCCTAACTTGATTATAAATCACTCTTTACAAATCATTCAAATATGAAAAAGAAAAGAATATATGAAGAAATAAGAAAAAGAAAAGAATACACAGTAATACCTCGGTTTACGAGTTTAATTTGTTCCAAGAGCGAGCTCGTAACCCAAAATGCTCGTACACCAAAACAATTTTCCCCATAAGAATGCATTAAAAATCACTTGATTCGTTCCACACGACCAGAGGAGAGGGAATAGGGGAGAGGGGAGATCTAGCCCCCCTGAAACCACGCCCTCTTAAAGTGACAAGACTGTTAACTTAACACTTATTGAACACATCAGATTAACTAGTTCCTTCAACATTTGTAACAATATTACAATGTGAAGAATAGCGATCATAAATAATGCAACAACACAAGGTAAAACCACTTATGTAGATCATTGTGACAAATGCTGTTCTCTAAAAGTGTATGGCCCTTTAAGAACGTCATTACCCCCTGACTGAGAACACACGTGAGCCTCATTAGTATGCAATGTGTCGTGTTGGTAACACATGCTCCATTAATAAAGTTTCATCATATTCACATGTAACAGTCCTTGTGATGATTAACGGAGTGAACTTATAAAATAATGCACTGTGGTGAATGATGCAACTAAACCGAGCAACGCTGAGAGAATGAACGAGTTAAGGGGTGAAAAAGGGGTTGGAACCGAGTGACTGCTTTATGACTGCTTTACTGCTTTATGTGTTTAGGATATTTCCAGTAAAAATGCACGCGACGATGCTGAGCGTTAGATCTTTTCCACACAAAAATGTGTCCAGACTAGAACTGGAGAGTCATCCATCTTTGGCAAACTTTGTCCAGCAAACTGTTGCTTTATTAATGCCCAAAGATGTTTCGGAAGAGGAGGTGGGGTATAATTGAATCCCAATGCGTATTGATAGAATCTTCTACCACTCCGTTATTATGGGTATTGGTCTACAGGCCTCCAAAGCCAGATAAAGACTTTATAAAGGAGCTTTCTTACTTCATATATCATGTCACCATATCATGTGATCATTTGCTAATTCAGGGTGACTTTAATATTTATGTCTGCTGTCCTGGAGAGCCTGTGGTTACTGAGTTTATTTATATCCTGAACTCCTTTGGTTTTATTCAGTAGATAAGGCTAGACATGTACATGGGCATAGAGCTTTCCTATAGCTCAATCCGTAGAGCATTGGTGTTTACAATGCCATGGTCATAGGTCCGATCCAAGGGAAAGCAAGTATTGATTAAAATGTGTATATATATAGATATATGTGTGTGTGTTGACAGTCAACAGCTGGTGCTCCACACATTACATGAAGAAACAGAAAAAACAAGTGCTATTATCTATCAGTGATAAACAATGCTCTTCCTATTATTATAAAAGCCACTAAAAACCAAAGTGATACATTTTAGAGAAAAAAATTAATAAACTTGAAATAACTAACTACATAAGGGATCATTCACACAGAATGTGTTTTTCCATTTCACTGCACTACTGTTCCATTGTTTTTTCTAAGTATACATGAACTAGAAGGATCTGTATGACTGTTTGACGATGTTTGTGCTACAATTGTACTGATAGTATAATTGATATAATTATACTATCATTATAATTGGTATACTGATACAAGTACAAGTACACTTGTAGCACATATTTTTGTTTATGAAATACACTTTGAATACTCCCAGGAGACTACTAGTTTAATAGTTTTATACTACAAGAATACTTGAACATTTTCATTACGCTTCACATCATATTTCTGTCAGGGACCTGCCTTGACAGTCTTGTCTTTGTCTCTGTTTGCATTGGCCATGTGCTCCTCTTGTCCCGCCTCCTCCTTTTCCGTTACCTCGGCCCCTGGTTCAGTCCTTATTTGCTTGATTGTGTTCACCTGATCCTCATTTTTTTTGTCTGTCTTGGTCATTATGAGTTGTCTGTTCCTGCACCCTGAGATTTCTTGGCTACTGGGTGTGAATAAAAGAGATGCAACCAGCTTGTGTAAAATGTAAGTATGACGGTGAGATGCAGTAATTATACCGTCACCTGGTCCTGACAACAAGAGTGCATGAGCACAATGTACAGTTTTTCAGTAATTCATATTCAAACATTAGAACTGTTGATGTTTCAAGAAGTTTAATGGGATGCATCTTTCATTGGGTTGCTTTCTGTATTGGAAATGAATATATTGTTGTGTATGTTTGTTGATAGGTGCACACGTCATCAAATTTTACCACACTCTTCATTTACCAATGCCATTGTTAGTTTTCATTTAAATAACCACAGTACACTTTTGAATTACCATACCATTTATTTGAAAAAATGATAAATGCAAACGCTCGCCTCTGCCGTCTACCGTGGCTTGGGTGCTTGCGTTTACTTCCGGGTAGGATCTCTGGTTTCCTAAAGGGACTGGGCTACCAGATTCTCATATTTACAAGACTGGAAGGAACCATTTGTGGGGTCTTTTTTTGTACGTTCACATGTAATGTTTCTTTTACAAAGATGTTGTGTAAGAGTATTTCATGTGATCTGTTTACTAGTTGTATTTTTTATGAATGTTTATTTTGTGTTGCTGTAGATGTCTAATTTCTTTGAGCTCAATGTTTTTGTGTGTTTTGTGTTGTTACCCTGTACATCAATGGTTTGTTCCAATTCCCATTTTGGCGGGAACTTGGAGTATTTAAATCAGACCTTTTCAGCCTTTGGGGAGAAAGGTGGTTCAGTGAGTTATGTTAATTGGTGCATGTGCTGCTTAAGCAAATTTTATTTGGTCCTTTGTAATATAGACCAAGTGAGTCTAGCGGTTGTGTATTTATATATGTTTGTTTGTTTTTCCTCTTTTCGCTTTATTTGATTTGAAATATTTGTAGAGAGCACCCCTGGTCTTGATTTTTGTGGAAATAAAGTTGCACTTTTGTACTTATCCTGGTCTACACGGCATCTCCCTATCACCTCCCTTGACCTCTTAAGGTCACGTTACGACAGTAAGACATGATTTAAAAAAAAATTCTCTCCTCCCATAAATTTTGCGTCTGACAGGGAAACAACATGTGTAGTAAAGTCAGCTCTAACTTTTAACTGCGTGTCTTTAGTAAGCTCTTGGTAAGTATTATCTTAAGCCTATCAAATAACAAATAGATAGATATGAGAACTGTGATTAACACACATTTACAGGTAATTTATTTTATTCTTGATTTTATACATATATTTTGAAGCATTCTTTCTAAGCATAAACTAAAAAAACTTTTAAAACAATCTGCCATTTTACAGTATTATTCAGAAAAATACATATAGATAAGAGAAAATGGAGGTTTCTGAGCATCCAAAACAAGGTCAACCACATGTCTTATTGTATGATTAAGGAATTCCTGTGGTTTCCCTGAAATTTCGAGAAAGAAGTGAGCAGTTCGATTGCGTTTGTAAGCATGAGCCAGAAGAAAACCTGATTATTTGTATTTTTATGCCCTGTTTGAACGCAAATGAAAATGCAGAATACTTTTCTGTGTGTTTTGGTCGCATGTGAGTGTTTACGTGAACATCTGTGGATCTGGATGTGATCTTACCACTTTAGCAAACACAGAGCAGAATTTACAGTTGTTATGGAAGATGAACTCAGCAGCTGCTATTTGCTGCTCTCAGTTTTCTCTTCATCATTCGTCTCACATACTCAACCATTACTACTCGGCCAACACACACACACACACACACACACACCTTCAAATATGTATCTTAAACACCACATGTGACCAGTATAAAATTATATGTCTATATGAATATTGAAAGGCTTTAACTCTTTGAATTGATCTAGTTATATTCTCAAACTATTTTATCAGCTCCTCCACAACTTCACAATGTCTAATGTCTTCTGAGATAGGAGGTTTTTGTATTTTTACATAATCCGTAAAGGTATATAGAAATAATGGTTGCCACAATTTGCTTAAATATTGTAGTTTCTTAAATATATTACAAATGAAAAATAATTACATTAACTTGTAAAGGTGTATTTACGTCTTAAATTTAGTTAGCTGCCCGAATCTAATATACAATTGGATCGATATCCTCGGGATGGTTCATTCAAAAAGACTGATATGGAATCAAGGTTGGGGCGACCCATGGTGGGACCAGGGACCTGACAAAAATAATAGATATCAGACTCCATCAGCTCCACCTAGCAATGCTTTATCTGTGGCTGCAGACACCCCCACCAGTGCCCGAATCCCGTAGCCAGAAGAGAAAAGAAGTAGAGTGTGTCGCAGTTGTTGTAGAGAAGATGGAATGCACAGAGAAGAAAGAATGTGCTTGGAAGATAGAGTGTTCAGATATGAAAGACTGCATAGATAAGATGGGGTGCTCTACAGAAAGTGAGAAACCACTTATCTACCCAAAGTTATCAGTTGAACAAGAACATGAAGTTGTGAAATCCCAAATGCTATGATGTGGATGAAAAGGGGTAATTGCATTGACCACAAACCAATGAAAATGGCTGATTTTCAAGCTACATGGAACGGACTGCCATGCCCTAGTAATCCATCTAAATTTGTAAAGTGTTGAGGACGAACACAAGATCTGCACAATTGCAGTGGGTCCAGAGAAAAGTTGACTATTTAGGCCACAGGCTGACTGAAGGCCCAACAATTCTGCATAAACGTGCTTCGTGAATGAGACTCAATGACGACAGGTCTTATTTTAAAGACATAAATACATTGTCCTATTTTACCTGACAGTGCTGTAGGGGTAAGAGGAGCTTTTGGAAAGCAGAAAGTGTCTGACTTGAATGCGTTTTCAGCTCATCCCGACTGCAAATGAAAAATCTTGACAATTGGCAAGTCTATTCACAGTCAAATTGTTGACAACACCTAATCAGAGCAGACTTTTGTCTATACTATACTTTTGTCTAGACTATACTTGTTGCAACCCTTATTTTGCTGTCTCTTACTCAAAGCAGTCAACCCATTTGTTAAATGAAACTGAATGTGAAATGTAATGTTAACGTCATTTACAACCAGGTGTTTTGAACAGAAAGCAGGGTTGAAATTCATTAATAATGCCTGAGTGCTGTTTGCGAATGCATTGTGTTAAACGTGGACTATATCCACTGGCACATTGTTATTTCAAACCCCTCCCTGTATCTGGTGTGCGTGGGGCTGCTAAAGTGCTGACTGTGTTTACTGATTGCGTGGAGTTTGCAGGGAAAAATAATAGTCTTTAAATATTTTTCTGCTCTGCTGGGGTAATGCCATTTTATTTCGGACAACTTTAACATCAATTTCTCCACTGTACTTTTTTCTGGTCATTGTCCAACTGCTCCCACATGTGCAATGACTTACTAATGGAATCTTCCACTAATGATTAATTCATAATGGGGCGCCCTGCATTTGCGCAGATGAAGGACTAACATCAAAAGTTTAAAAGTGATACCCTGGCCATACAAAATATGATGTTTAAAAATGTAAAGTTATTATTTATATAGGCTTCTGGGTAAATGTTGGTCTCCCTGGGACCCTAACCGGCCACTTCTTCCACTTCCCAACAAAGATGTTGATCCGGGAACCTGTTTTACTTGGTGAAATCACGTTCAACCCCATCGAAATAAGTGAATGACATCGATTGAGCGAAGTTGGACTCTTAAGCATTCTCTAGCTGTTCAGTATAGATTAGTTGTTCTCTTGAGGTGTGTTATAGGATTGAATACGTGCACTTAATGATGTCCACTATGGTTTGTCAAGTGGACAAGTGGATGTCTCCTCAAATAGTGCTGTGTTTAAGGTTAGGCTATGGGGGCGATTTCAAGAACGTCCTGTGTATTGGGACAGGACAACTGTCTGCTAATACCATAGAAATGATTGAGTAGTGCTACATTGCGAGTTACAAAATTTCCCCTATGAAACTTGCCCCAATAAATATTTAATGGAAAATCATGTTGATGATTATCGGTTTTTACAAGATGTTTCAAAACCAAATCTGTGACTTGAAATACGATACTGTATTTTTGCAACGCCTTAATGCGGTCTAACTTAGAAGTAGGCTACCGATTTATATTTTTATCTAAAATATGAAACGTATAAGTAGCCTATACAGTACTGCAGGAAGTAGTGGTTCTGAGAGTGCTGCAAAACCCTCTGGTGTGGAGCCGAGAGACTGCTGAAATACATGTTGTTTGAGAATCCATTTAATTCAGATACATTAAAATAGGGAGAAAAGACCATCACAACTTCCATGCCATGATGACTTTGAAGGAATTTTATTGAGCTACTATAGAAGAAAGACACCTACATTGACAGCAATGATAAAAAAGAGAAATGACAATGAAACTACACTAAATGTTTATATTTACAAATTTGCATTGATCGCTTAAACACTTTTTTACTGTGAAGCAAGGCCTTATCTTTATTATGTAACATACATGCATCATATCAGAACTTTTAAATAATTGTCTTTATTTTCAGAGCTTTCAAAATATCTTTTTACATCTGCTTCCCCCAGTCATTCCCATCCATTCAATTCAGTAAAAACTAAACATACATTAAAATTAAGCTAAACACTATATATAACACTGAGCGATAAATACTGCACACGGCTTTTCACATTTTACTTTACCATTATGATTTCAGAATTTCACATTTTTTCTAAGGTGATTAGATTATATTCAGTGCTCTCAAATCATCAACACATCCATCTGAGAACCTGGTGATGTTCCACCATATTGTGATATATGATTGATTAACTACAAACTTGACATTAGCATTGTAGAACAGCATAAATCAATTGATAAAAACTAATAGAATAACATCACTCAATAATAAATATTTCTTAATAATATCCAATATTCAAAAGACAGCTGAAACCCCATCTCTTCCGTCAGCTCCTAACATGACATCTAAAAAATAAAAATGCTTTCACTTTCCTTTAGTCCCTCCAATTTCCAGGCTTAAACTACTTCAAGCAATGTTTGAAACCTTGTATTGTGAGCACTTTGTGCTCTTTTGCCTCTTCACGACTAATTACTTTCTGTATTCCTCAGTTGTAAGTCGCTAAGTTGCAAGTGAAATAATAAATATTAAATAGCATAATACTGATTACATATCACTGTGTACATTACATTGGTTATAGCAGTAACTTTCAGGCTTTCAGATGATTTTCCGTTTGATGTGTACTTTGGAGAAGAAGGAAGGGGAAGACTCAGTGTCCTGTGTGCTTCTGTGTTCACTTAAACACCTTTTGATCTTACGCAAATCAGAGCTTGAAAGGTTGGTCTTCAGTTTCAGGACAGCAAGAACATGCTCCTCACTAGTGGAGAATGACAACAAAGATCATTGATGAAACAAGACAGACACTGGAAGACTAATTGCCTATCTTTTATTTTGCTAATGACATCATTACTAAAAAAGTATGTTGTAAATAGTTATTTGTATAAAGAAAGAGGCATTTGAAATTAAGACACACTGCCTCACAAAAAATAAAAGTCACTGTTTGAATTTAAATAGGTAAATGCTTAAGAGTCTATGAATGAAACATTACTGCAGTGATTATTAGGTTATATGTTTGGCAACTGATGGAGTGTGTTGATTTTCATTTCTTAAACAACTATGGAGGAAGACACATCATGTCTATATTCCAGGAAGTGTCAGGGTTCTGCTACATTCAGTCTAGTCATTTATTGGTGTTGTGGCAGAGCTCTGACACTACCGTAATGTCTCATGTTTTGTGGGAACGCGTGGCTTTGAGTGTCTCAAGTCGCGCTCTCTCTTGTCTGTGTAGCGTCCTGTTATGGGTTATGATGCCCGATCCCGAGACTTTGGTCTTATTTAGTTTCGGTTTTGTGTCAGGATTCGGACCCGTGTGTTTGTCCTTGTTGTGAGCGCACAGGAGGAGTGTTTGCTCGTTCTCATGCGCTCTATGTCATGTGAATGGGCGCGGTCTCTCTCTTGTGTGCGTGTTATATTTAGCACGCAGTTCGTGTTCACATCAGCCGCGTGCTTTCATGTTGTGTTTGGTGTGGCGCGCAGTTTGTTTTACTAGCTGCATGCTGTCTTGTCTTGTTTCATATGGACACTTGGCTATGCACGTTCGCATTGGCTGCATGTTCATGTCTTGTCATTGTGTAACCCCGCCCGTCTTGTTTCCTTGTTACATTTGATTTGTCCCAGCTGTTTCCCTCATTTCCCTTCATGTGCTCCCTATTTATTCCCTTCGTATTTGCTGTCATGTGCCGCTTTGTTGTCTTTCATTTCGCTACGTCTCATTTCACAAGTTCACACTTACAAATGATTCAGGTGTGGTAAATGGTATGCGTATTTGGCGTGCTGTTCGAGGAGAGGGCTACGAGCTCTGTATTTAGCCCAAACCCAGAGCATTCCCCCGTATTCCTGGCTGTCACAGGAACAATCAAGTGTGAGGAGTCGGGGTGATGGAGGGATGCTGGAAATTGTCAAGAGGAGTAGATGAGTCGAATATGTCTCTCATGCTGATAGGATGAGGTGTAATTGCTGATGACGAGTTGATTGCACTGATCCTTTGAAAATTTGTTAATAAAACATCATCAGTCGTGTCCTGTGTTCCAGTTCCTGTCCTGCCTTGCCAGTCAAGTCCAGTTAGTTAAGTTCTCTAGTCAATCAGTATTGTTTTTTCCCCTCTGGGTTGTTTTTGTTGCCTTTTGTTTTATTTCTATTAATAAAAAGCATTTTCCCTGAAACCACATCCCTGACAGGAAGGCAATGTCAGAATTCATCAAGCTCAAGTTGAAACATGATTTAACATTTTTTATTGGCGTCAGTCCAGATCTTAAATTCATTGAAACTCTGAGATGTGCTGGAGGAGACTTTACAGAGTGCTTGACATTGTCAATACAAGACCGTGACCAAAAATGTATGCACTTCCTGTTGGAAATAAATGCTATTAAGAGTCCAATCATAGGGTTATAATGATCCAATCCTGACTCTTAAGTGTTTACGTGCTGGGCAGTGTATCTTACTTTGACTTCTACTTCTCAGCTAAAATAACTGCATCTTGCCTGCTCACATCTAACAGACTCACCTCATTTCAGGATATTGTCTTGCCAGAGTAACTATCTCAATTTGCAAACTTTCAGGATCCTGTAGTTTGAGAATCTCTGATAATTTGGGCAGTATTTGACAGAGCCATTCCTCTTTGGATCCCTAGAGAAGTAAATGGTACGTGATTTAGAAAACTACTTCCCACAATTCATAGTTCAACTAATTCCCACAATAATATTTCCCACAATTCATGCTCTTTCAAACAGTGTCTCAATGTTATATTGTGTCTAAAACAATAGTGGCAGATTATTGTATGTTACTGTATGCATTTCATGCACACAAATGTTTTAAATAAAACACTCTAAGCCACTGGGGCTTTAATAATTACAAGGGTCAACAAAGAAATCGTTAGTGACTTAAAAAGGCCCTAATGTGTAGTGTTTTGGTGTGCTGAAGATGAATTTAACCATGAAAATAAATAATTGGCTCTCGTTTTGAAGATATTTCATATGTCAGCAGAGTACTATATAAAGCCCAGTCGGGAAGGCGGAGCATTTAGAATACTTAAGACTTTGTGCGAGACAGTTTAAGCTAATGTTGCCTAAAACTGATGTTCATTTATTATATTTTATCCACTTAGGTACACTACAGAACTGTAATGCCTCAAAAGTGCGTTAATATCGTGTACAATTTTTGCTATATTTGTGGTGATGTGAGATTTGCCAACCAGAAGAAAAGCATCACTTCTCAAGTGAAGAAGGCATATGATCTTTACTTCGGATGCAAGGTTGGTGACCAAGACAAGCCTTGGGCATGTACAACACAGCTTTCACAATGGTGGAATGGCAAAAGACCAGCAATGCCATTTGCAGTCCCCATGGTGTGGAGAGAGCCAAGCAACCACATAAATGACTGTTACTTCTGCTTGGTTCCCCCTCTTTCGGGTGGAATAACGAAGCAAAAGAAGTTGAGCATAGTCTACCCAAACATTCCATCTGCATTGAGACCAGTTCCCCATGGTGAGGCAGAATATTCTCTTGATTCATCTGATGAAGAGGACAAGGGTGAGCCGACCTGTTCTTGTCCTGGTCCGTCAGCAAGCAGTGATCCAGATTTTCACTGTGGTGCATCATCAACTCCGCACAAAATAACACAGGAAGAACTAAATGACCTGGTTCGTGATTTGGACTTATCCAAGAACAAGGCAGAATTGCTAGGATCGAGACTCCAACATTGGATTCTTCTGGAAGAAGATATCACAATTACTTCATATCGAAAGCACCACCAGCATTTGGAGTCTTTCTTCAGACAAGAGAGTAATCTGGTCTTCTGTTCTGATATTGATGCCCTCATCAATGCCTTAAAAATCACTCCTGAGCCATAAGAATGGAGACTATTTATAGACTCTTCGACATTGAGTTGGATGCGGATGAACTACATCAATACATAGATGAAATACATAAACTTGGATGCTGGTGCAGTATCAGAAACTTGGATGCAACATGTCTCTAAAGATCCACTTTCTTCATTCCCATCTGGATTTCTTCCCTGACAACTGTGGAATGGTTAGTGATGAACACGGCGAACGTTTTCATCAAGATATAGCTACAATGGAAAAAAGATACCAGGGAAAATGGTCCACTACATTGCTGGACTCTCCCTAGAGATGCTCCCGAACAGCTGTACAAGAGACAGGCGAAGAAACCTAAGAAGTAGTCAATGACTTGATTTTGTAGAGGTATAAACTGTGGACCCTATAAGTAATTACTATAATGTTTCGTGATGTAAACATTGTTGCAGATTACAAAAAAACTAAAGCCAGTTTTGCAATTTGACTGTCATATTTATGTTGAACACATAGAAACTGGTAAGAAATGGCTAATTTTATGTCAGTAACATGACTTTTGTGAAAATTTGTTGTCCAGTGATTATTTGCACATATATGTATAGCACTCACGGCTATATTCGCCACCAAACCTAACATTGTAGTTTAATCTGTTTCCTGTTTAATATTAATATACTTGTATATAATGGCTTAAATATATTTATTAATATAAATATAAACATTTGTAAGTTTTAAGACACAGTCTAATATCCATTTACAATTCAGAGAACAGAAATGTAAAGCAGAGCAATTGGATGATCTAAAAAAATAATGAAATCCACATTTGTGACAGCGCGCCAGGAATTCCAGTGGTTTTCTCAAAATTTTCCATAATAAAGAAGGCGTTGGAATGTGTTCGCAAGCAAGAGCCAAGAGATTTTTTCACAATTTTTATTTGTATTTTGAGCTTGCTCTATTCAAGTGTGGATGATAATCCTGATTGAGCATATTTTGGATGTATACATATGTTTATATGCAAACGTGTGTGTCTGGATATGATCTTACCTCTTTGGCAAACACAGAGCAGATTTTACAGTTGTCTTGGCAGATGAACTCAGCAGCTGCTATTTGCTGCTCTCTGTTTTTCAGTTTCAGTTTTCTCTTCATCATTCGTCTCACATACTCAACCATTACTTCTACATGCAGCTCGGCCAGCAGTTCCTGTACACACACACACACACACACACACACAATCTTCAAATGTATATATATATGTATCTTAAACACCACATGTGACCAATGTAAGATTATATGTTTATATACATCATGTTATAGAATCAATATTTGTGACAAAAGTGATTCTGACCTCTCGGCAGACAGGCTTTAGCTCTTTGAATTGGTCTATGTTATTTTCAAGCTCCTTTATCAGCTCCTCCACAACCTCACAATGTCCAGAAAACCATGCTGGAGTCCACAGCTTACGATACAGTGGCTGTACAGATAAACAAGTCTAGTTATTTCCAAAAATGCAAAATTTAATTTTAGATATTAATAATATCATAAACATGGAAGTAAAACACATTTTGCTATTTTCTTAGTAGTAAGGATATTTGTGTTGGACTCTTTACTAACCTTCAGTTCTGTGTGAATTTGACTAAGGAAGTATTTGTGACAGATGTTTTTGAGGTCTGCTAATGTGGATAGATGAGCAGTTCTAGTGTCTTCCGAGAAAGGATGTTCTGGTCTTTGTATATAATCCCTGAGGATATAGAGAAATAATGGTTGCTATAATTTAATTTAAATATTGATTGTAGACTGCATGTTTTATGGTTAACTGAGAGCTATAGTTTACATAAATTATTATAAAATATGAGCAATGTAATACACTATTGTCATTTGTAATTATTTTTAATGACATTGTTTTTGTTAAAGCATATTTAAATAATTAAAGGTGCAGTAAGCAATTTCTGAGAAACACTGTTGATATTTTGCTGCTTTCAGGGAAGTCGTGTTTACAATATCAGGTGTACACACAGTTTTTTTTTTTTACTTCTTTTAACTTTTTTAATAAATAACAAAGAATGTGCATTATGTTTTAAATTAATTTTAAAAGCCACTACACATTTTTTATTAATATATTACAATGCTATCATTTTGTGTAGGAAGCTATTTCTTTATTTTGTTTATTTCTTTATTTCTATTTACACAACTAGGACTATGTACAAACACAATTTTTATCAGCGTGACATCTGTCAAATATTCACATATTTGTGTGTTTGATTTAAATTTTCGACAGTCTTTCTCTGAAATTGCTTACTGCACCTTTAAAAAAATATATATTTTACAATTGCTGCAGTAAGGTTGAAAAATGCTGAAACTTACCTAAACAGGTGAATATTAATGAGATTAGCACAGAGAGTTTTAGGAATGTTGTCTTGTTTTCTTTTGAGAAGTTCCTCTATACTTGTCTTATAGCTGCCAGAAAAAAAAGAGAGCATGTCAGTAGTATTTTAATGCAATGAAAATGTGACAGAGATGGTGACTAATTATCTACCTCTGAAGAAAACTGTCCAGCTGGCATAAAAGACTCCAGGCTTTACTTTCACAGCCCAAAAATGTGTTGACCTCTTTTACAGTCACATCAACAAGCTATGAAACAAAAATGGTTACATATTAATATATGTCTAACCATATAAAACTTTTATATATATAAAACAATTGTTTTATAGTTTGATGATTCCCACATGCATAACTAGAAAGAACTAAATAAATGCATAACTAAATTAGAATGAGAGTGAGTAGAGTCCATAACCTACTGGTAAAACATCTATTGCAAGGGAACTGAAGTAGTATCCATCCATGATCTCTGGATCGATGCCATCACTCCATTTTTTCACTTCTTTCTCAAGAGCGCTGGATAACCACTTTCTAATCTCGTTCTAATGAGAAAAAAATAATCAACAGGAATTATAAACTAATGCAGTAACTGATTTATGTGTAAGAAGAACATAAACGACTACAAAACCTACATCAAAGGGTCAAAAACAAATAGAACACATTATAATCAATGACGCAAATGAATGTGAAGCTCTGTTGAACCTTCAAAATGACATCTTTCTTGAGAAGCAAGACATCCAGGCCTTATTTTGTACATGCTACATCAGACTTATTTTGTACATCAGGAAATGTTGTGTTGGTTGTATAGGAATATGTTATATTATGCAATGCTGTTATTCTGAAATAAAGTTTCATCTTTTATGCTCAGATGTGAGCAGTACATTGGATGCCTTGTTCAGTTTCTAATGTACTGTGTGTGGTTTGCGCTACTTTAATTACTTTTACTGTTCATTTTGAAACTTCCAGTTTAGATAGCCTCAAGCTGTAGACATGCTCGGTGTAGACAAATCTCTTATATTGTGTAATTGTGTTATTTTGAAATAAAGCTCATTATTAATGTATTGATTTACTAAATGCTAATAATAGTAGCCATCTACGGAATTACCTCTTTGTATGAGAAATACTGTTCTTGTAATCTCTTCAAATCTTCTTCAGGTAACAAAGGTCCAAATGATGACTTGTCGATATGCTCCTCTAGTTCTTTGTGCTTCAGCACATCACTAAGAAAAACAATATTAAAGAATATTAACATTTCTAAACCAATGTCTTAAAATGCTGAATAATTTATAAAATAATTGAGGAAGTAATATGCCATTTTTAACTTACTTTGGGTAGTAATTGACAATCCAACTTAATATATAAAGGCAATCCTCAAAATCGATACTGGATCTGGCAAGCTCTTGGAGTCTAGTAGAGAAGGTTTGATGGTAGAGTTGAGCGTACGTTCTGCAGATGTCAAAGTCTGGTGGATAACAATCTCTCAGGTTTCTGACCACTCTGAGCAGGTCTTTTTGTACTTGTTTACCCATTCGACACACCTCTCTCTTCAAGGAGGTAGAAAGCTTGTCTACTTTAATCTCCTGTTCATCTGAATTTTTCATTTGTTTCTCCACGAGTGTCTGGAGTAACATGTCATGCATCTCTCTGCACTTTGTGGGCCTCCATATTGGACGTTGATCCACATCCACTTCCTCCCACCGTCTATCCTGTGCCTCCTCTTGAAGTATTGCAATCAAAGCACTGTTGAGTGTCTCCTGTTTGTCCTCATTGAAAGCATCACAGATGGTCATCCTCAGTCGATAACGAAATAGCTTATAGTCTGTCTGTAGTTTGTCCTTTTCTTCTGCCCTGGTCACTTCATTTGAACCAAAGAGACGTTCCTCAGCTTCCACAAGCTGCCGCTGTGCTTTATCCAGATGGTTCTGTTCAAGGTTCCCATTGAAATCCAGTTCTACTGCAACTGAAAATTGTATTAAATTCAGTTAATATTCACTAAATTCCGATGCTGCCTGGAAAGTTTACGATGCTATCGGAATGCCCATTTATGATTGTGTCTTGAAGTACGTGTGAAATCAGTGACCAGGAAGCTATAAGTTGAACAATGTCAGCTTTTGTGTCTTCAGCAAATGTTCTGTGTGATTCTGTCTGTCTTATTTAGTGTTGTTTTTCAAATCAAAGCACTTAGATTGTGTGTTCCTCCTTGCCCTCGCTATATAACGAGCAGTGACACTCTGCTCCTACCAGGTGCTCTTCGAGGAGGGCACCCAAGCTCTGGGGTTTCTTCTGCCCTCAGTGAGTGCCTGGTCCTTCAGCTACCTTCCTCTGAGGAAGTTAATTTGCTGAGCATCAAGGCATGATATTTTTGAGGACTCTGTTTCTCAATTCAATTTCATCTCAATTTCCTGCTTATGAGGAGTTTGTAGAAGTTCAGTTTGTGTCGTAGCCAGACTGAACATCTCTTGGCCGGCTGAGAGACAAAGTCTTGCCCTAAAGTTAAATTTTGACAAATTTCTGCGCTCTAAAGTGCAACCTCTGTGGAAGGCCTTTCATTTTTTTCTCCGATCTCCACACTAAGGTGTCAAGAAAATGGAGAAACCATTCTTTTCCCATGTATATTGAATTATTCCAACATCATGGGGTTGAAAGATCATGGGTATGGGGTGATGCATACAGTGGTGCAGACGCTTGCGAGCTATCTCTACCATGACACGACTATCTTTCCCTCAAAGCCCCTTAGAAGATCAGGCTGGCTGGTGTGTGTCTCCACACTATGTAGATACTCCTGGAGTACAAGGCCGACCTGAAAAGATTTTGATGAGTGAGAGGGAGTTAATCCCATTGCATTTTGATAATTGTGCTTGGCCACAGATCTATCTCTCCGGGCTTCTAAGGAGATGACCAGAGCTATCGGTTGGTCTATAGCAGCCTTGCTAGCTTTTGTGAGGCAAGTGTGGTTAAATCTTTCTAACATAAAAGAGAAAGACAAGAACTTTTTGTTGGATGCCCTGCTGTCGCCCCCTGACCTCTTCAGCTCTGCATTTGCTCTTAGGGCAGCAGCAGCCCTGGCCAGAAACCAGCTCTTCACATTGTATGTTTAAGGTCATCCAGCAAGGGGTACCCAGGTATGACCAACTTGCTTCAACCAATCAGAAGCTGACATTGTTTGGTCAGGGTTCACTTCACAGCTTATGTCATAATGTCACCCGCCTATAAGAATCACGCAGAGGCATTCCCAGAGCATTATAAACTTCCAAAGCAGAGTCCATGATTACAGTTGTAACTGAGAGATGTTCTCTTTGATACCAAGGACAATAATATGAGCATTTATAAATCGCTAAGTTTCTAGAGCCCAGTTTGAAAACCCTTTTAAAACAGTTCCTTTAATTTTGAATACATGAAAAGGCTCTGTTACCTAATGAAGTTTCAGGGGTTTTTAAATTCTTCTGCCATTTCATGAAGTCAGGAATTTTTATTTTCTTTCTGATCGTATGTTTCTGACTATCCTCTTCAGGATCACCAGGGGAATTGGCTTGGTCTTCAACAGCATCAAGGTCCACAACTAAAGAGTAAATCAGAAATTAACAGATTTCCGTGAATTTTTTTTTTCATGAATAATTTTTTTAAAATAAATCTAATTTACAAGCTCAAATTAAAACTCTAGTTAATGGAATCTACATTTCATCTTAACAAAGTGACTCCACCAATGCATATCAGCCCTGACCTTCCTGTTAGTTCTACATAAGTGCTGACAGACAATACTAAGCTAGTGAACTGCTAGGTATTTCTGTTACATTTTTGTTAAAATGCAAGTATACTGTAGTTTTCTGCATTTAAAAAACTAAGAACCTATTTGCTCCTATGATTTCTGTGTGTCTATTACAATACAATAGTGCAATTTACAAACAGAGTGGGTTGTTTATATAGTGCTAATGAACTCTACATGAAAACTGAGATTCACTAATTTATACTTTCATATATAGAACATGTAGAAAGCAATGTAGACATCAAAATAACACATAAAAACTAAACAAACCAACAAAAACATGAACAACACATTGGGCTATCTTACCTAACAGTGGTTTGGAGTTGAGACCATCTTCAGAATTTGAATTCTTTTGGGGTTTCATAATGTTTTTAATTTTAATACTTTTTGGTATTTTGAAATACTGCTTTTTCTGACATTCTGCTTTGGGATCTTCATCAGCTATGCCTTCATCACTTCTGATTTCATCACTAATGTCAAGGTCTTCTTCTGAAATTAAAGAGTAAACAACAGTGAATGTACAAATCTGATACTAATTTTACACTAATCTTATAAATTCTTCACAGAAATAAATCCCTGTATCTGAATATTGTGACGTACGTGTCCCATTTACCTGGATGCTAAGTTATCTGAATGTTTAGTTTTTATTTTACAGTTATAGGTATTTATTGACTGACACGACCAATGAAATCTTTAGACACATGACTTAGTAAAACCTTATTCACAAAAGCAACATCTCTAACTTTTAACAGGAATTGCTATGCTAGACAAATGTTTTCAGTGGGTTGTTCTGTTGCTTAATGTATTTTTGAATTGTTCCACTGACAAACATGACAAAAATATATATTTTTATATATGTTGACAAAAAACTCCAGACAACACGAACTGTAGAAAATCAGTGATGTATAGCTTTATGCATCTTTTTTTTTTTTTTTTTTTTTTTTTTTTTTACAATAAATGCCATTTAAAACACGATAAGTCAAGTCAACCTCTCAGAGATTTGGGGTTAAATCCAGGAAAATAATTAACAATCTTTTGGCATTTAAAAAGTTTGAGATACCAATACTATTTCAACAATTCTGTGTTTTTCTGTCGATATGGGGTCCTATGAGTCCATTAATAAGGGGAATGATTTTAGCAAATGGCTGCAATATAACAAAGAGTGAAACATTTAAGAGAGGTGCATTAGAAAAGGAACGAATAAGAAGTGCACGCAGCACAGAGTGCCAAGACAATAGAAAGCCCTGTTTACTAATTTGTCTTTAGTAGCAAGTGGAGACACTCTATAGGGGAGCGCGGGGACAAACGTAACACTTTTTGGTTTTAGCCAAATAATGAACAAAGTAATTGGGTTATACAAACTATATTTTTATACAAACAACACACAAGCCTCTCCTACAAATGAGCACTGGTTTGATGTTCGTCGGACCTAGTTTCTGCGCAGTATCACCAAAAGCGCAAGGAGTGAAATGTGAGTGTGCGGGGCTCGTTGTAACACCATGTTATCCAATGGGTGTTCATTGGCGTATTTATATTTCTTAATAAAAGTTTAGTCTTAATGATTATAAGCATAACTTATGAATGGAATATATATATTTCTTTTATTTATTACATTGTTATGATTTAAACAATGTAATGACATGAAAAACGTTTTAATAGGTTAATACAATGCAAAATATATGATTATTGATGCAGCCTATTCAATGCGGCTTAGTGTTACAACTAACCCCGCGGTGTCGTGTTCACTTCAGGACCGGCTAGCCGTCACTGTGTGTTTTTCACATATTTCAAAATGGTAGGCTACCGTCTTTTAGCCAAGAAGATGGTAATCATAACAATATAAGATTGGACTAACATACTTTGTGGTGTGGTGAAAATCCCGTTAGCACGTCACATTTAAGACCGTGCAACTATCTAAAAAGTCTGTGTTACTATTTACCCCGCGTTACTTTGTGCCCCGCGCTCCCCTATAAATCTGTTACACATAATGAGCCGGTGGGTTTATGAGGCGTGATGCGGACCGGGTGTGATAGACCGCTTTGTGTCAGACGGTCCAGTGTCACTTCTTTGTCGCAGTCCACCGCTGAGTCATGCAGCTTTGAAAAAGTCTGCAGTCGCATATCGATCACAAGACAAAACAAAACTCGCGAGCACCCCTCTGGAATCTAAAATGACAAACGGGACACGCGCATGCGGCAGCTATTAGTAAGTGCAACTGTGGGACAGAGTCACAGACTACAACAAAACTTATGCGGCAGCGCATTTTATTCTAAACGACGTTATAACGCGCACCATTTTATAATGCCAAATGTCATAGGCGGAGTTTCACTTTTGTGCTTGGGGGGGCACCTACCAGGCCAGCAGACCACGAGCTCAGATTTTTTTTTTATATCATATTTATATATCATTCATTCTACATATAAAATACATTTACAATGAACAATGACTTTATACCAGTACTTCTCAATTATTTTCTGTCACGCCCCCCTAGGAAGAGGTAAACATTTCGCGCACCACTTATTGTTTCCATGGCAACGCGTCATGCTTGTCACCGCAGTGACATACCGCAGTCACAAAAAGCGCTGTATAATAGATCATTCAAAATAGTCACCAACTTGTTGGCTCAACTTGTTGAAACCTAAAAGAAATCATATGTGGTTGAAAACACTGAATTGTTGTGATAAATGACAAGCTCTGAGAGCGACTTTTTTTTGGATCAGTGCCAGATATCGCGTGAAAGCACGTGTGAATTTAGTGGTTGATCACGTGACACATATGAACGGTGGTGTGATCGTACACGTCAAAGGATGAGGAGACGGTTATCTGAACTGCATATCTGCTGCTCTTGTTCAGTGCAAGAAAACCTACTCCCTGGCAAAAAAAGCATGTACCCCAGGGTAACGCACCCCACCTGGCCATATTTGAGAACCACTGCTTTATACAAAGAATAGCGAATAGAACAGACTTTTTATAGTTGTTGTTTTGTTTTGCATCGGCAGTAATAGGGTTAACACGGGGAGTTCAGAAGTGCGGCGAAAAAAAGCGTGTGTTAGACAGGTGCGCTTGTTCTTCTAGTGTGTTCTTCTTCGTTCCGATTAAAGTTCATAAACAGAGCCTCCCTTGACCTGTCATAGAACTACTTCAGACATTACAATATCTTACCTAATGCAGAAGAAGCCGCCTCTTTTTCCGAGATGCGTAGATGTCCACTGTCTTCTCTTCTGATAGATTTGACACTTTTAGTAGTGGATTTATAAATAAAAAAAACGACGAATGTCCATTTTGTTTATTCAGCGCGTAAAACAGAACGAGAAGAGCGTCCACTCACGTATCGCGATACTTTGAGATTCGCAAATCGCGGGAGAATGTAATAAAGCTACAGTAATAAAAAAATAAATACAGTAATTAAAAATTAATTAGCCATATCTTACTCATTCTATACACAGAACTAATAAGATAAGACAAATAAAACGAGAAAATATGAATTCTGTAATAAAAAAAAAATTCAAAGCACAAGGCACGCATTAATTGGCTCTGGTCTGGGGGGGCAGTGCCCCCCCCAGCCCCCCCCAAACTCCGCCTATGCCAAATGTATGGAAACAGTCTGGACACGCACCATGTGGATGGAAAATATTATCAGTTTGGCCGCTCCCAGAATCCGAGTATGAACCAGAAGGCTCTTCGAGTTGCTATGGTAATGGTGATGGAGTGCAGAAATGAGGGAGTTGGAAATCAATTTGTTTCTTACTCGTTTAAAAGAATAAATGGTTGAGAGAAATAGATTCTTACGGAACCCGGGCAAAAGCACATTTGTGACTCAAAATTCGGAGACTCGGACTGAACTGTAATTTCGCGACGTGGCAACCAACGCCTAAATAAAAAGAAAACTGTCGCTTTTATTGTTTCAGCTCAGCAGTACCACAGTCAGTCTGTCTGTATATATGGACAGCTTGAAGAAATCTTTTAGGCTTTTTGCTGACGCATACAGTAGGTGAGCGACATTTGCATTTTTGCATTTGGCAGATGCTTTAATCCAAAGCGACTTATATTGCATTTAAGATACACATTGATATTCTATTTCTAATCAGTTCTTGCTTTACATGGGAATCGAACCCATGACCTTAGCGTTGCAAGCGACACACTTTACTACATTTATACATTAGGTAATACACTTCTCCAACCTCAAGAAAACCTGCCCACTTGCATTTTAAATAAAAAAGTACATTTTACAGAACAGGATTGTTTATGTCATTCATGCTATAGATCTGTCTTACCTTTCCTTACTCTCCTGGGCAGCATTATTCAGTATTTAATATAGCTGAGATCAGCCTAAGTGTGTTCAGACTCTCTTTAAATGTTCAGCTGTCTGTGTATAAAAGAGCGAGAGAGTGTGTCAGCCCCTAACCATTTGTTTTTTATAGGCTGAGCTGTTGATGATGAGCTATGAACATGTGACCTCCCAGAGAAAAGACTCTTTATGTTCCAGTTTGCTTGATATTGCATGCTATGAATTTAATCTTGATCGCTATAGCCAGCTTTCTGGACTTCAATCATTTAATAAACGATATAACCTAATTAAGCTCATTCTTGGTTTAAGAAAGAGATAATATAATTAATAAATAATTGTTGTATGTCAATATAACAAACTAAGGATGAGTAACTGGCATCATTTTCATTTGTGGGTGAACCATCCCTTTAAATAGCGAGGGAAGGAGAATTGAATGAGTAATGTTTTTGCTTACATTATTTGAGCTGTTTGACTGAATCGATACAGTTCATTTACTTGTATTTTATTTTTGGTTATAGTGATACAGTGCATTAGTTACAACAACTGGTATTTCTCTTTGATAAATTGCAACTCATTTTAATTAGCTATAGTGCATGGGAAGGATATTGATTGATATTGAGGATATAGGATTTAGTCTTAATCGTATTTTTATTAATACTGTAGTATTATTACTACTATTAGCAAAAAAATAAACAGCATCTCCTCCTAGCACTTGCTAAACATGCTAAATAATGCTAAATCAATGTTAAATCATGCTAGCAACATGGTAATTCATGGTAGAGACATGTTAAGTCATGCTAAATCATGTTAGCAACATGCTAAATAATGCTAATCATAGTAAATCATGCGAGCAACTTGCTACTTCAAGCTAGCGACATGTTAATTAATGTTAAATCATACAACATTCTAAATAACCCTAGCAACATGCTATTTTGTGTTAAATCATGTTAGCAAAATTCTAAATCATTATAGCGACATGAAAATTCATGCTAGCGACATGCTAAATAATGATAAATCATGCGAGCAACATGCTAATTCATGTTAGCGAATTCATGCTAGCGACATGTTAAATCATGCTAGCAACGTTCTAAATCACCCTAGTAATATGTTCATTAATGTTAAATCATGGTATCAAAATTCTAAATCATTCTAGCTACATGTTAAATCATGTTAGCAACGTGTTAAATAATGTCAGCACCATTTGTTAAATCATTCTAGCAACATGCTAATTAATGTTAAATCATGCTAGCGACCTGCTAATTCATGTTAGCAAAATGCTAAATCATTTATTATTTAACAAACTAACCCTTACTTAAAGCTGGTACAACTACTTCAAACTTTTTGGCCAAATGTAAAAGTAAATGGATTTATTAAGCTCGTAAACAAACTTTACACATCTAGTTAATCTTCTGACATGACTCAATGACTCAGTCTAACAATGCCATGTTCTTGTTTTCTCACTCTTTATGTTAACTTATAAAAGCAGTGATAACAAGCATCTCTATTTGAATAGCAAATGTGGTTGTATTTAATGCAACAATGGATTAGGTCAGTCTTTGGAAATGGCCTTCGAGTTTTTAATTGTAAGTATTACAATTGTGCCATAAATGTAGACTATTGGGAGTTTGTGCTGCAATCTAACTTAGACATCATTTTTGACAGCATTAACAATGAAAAACACAATAGCACACTTTAAAGGGATAGTTCACCCCAAAATGTTGATGGTAGCCATTGACTTCCATAGCTGGAAAAAAAAGTCATTCTGAGTAACTGACATCATTTTCATTTTGGAGTGAACCATCCCTTTAAATATCCAGAGAAGGAGAATTGAATGAGTAATGTTTTTGCTTACATCATTTTAGCTGTTTGGCTGAATCTATACAGTTCATTTATTTGTATTTTATTTTTGGTTATAGCGATACAGTGCATTTTCTTTTTTATTTAGCTATCGTGCATGAGAAGGATATTGTCAGCAAAGGCTATAGATTCTCTGAGCGGCCCTCATTTTGTTTGGTTTAGAAATATAACCTCTAATCTGACAGTGGGATTTATTTATAAATATTTATTTATTATAGTCATGTCTTAACAAATGACAGACTTATAATAAGACTAAGTTTGTTAGAGAAGCAAGGCTTGCTGCAAGGCTTTATTTCCAGAGCCTTGGAACAAAGATGTGTGTTGAATCTCTTATACACTCCACTCGTCCACCACAAGTTCCTACAAACCACGTGGCTTCTCTCTTGCTCTCTAAATATCTTCTCACAGCTGCTTTCAATTTGGTCAGTTTGATTATCAACATATAGTCCACAAAGCCAAAGTATAAGAAATGGCCCTTTTCCCCCCTGAAGTTTGCATATGTTTTAGTATAGTCTTAATATTGTGTATTGCTGCCTGAATAAGCCACCGCTGTTTTTATTTTTTTGTGATTGCTTGTTGTTCATGAGTCTCTTGTCTGTCCCGAGCAGTTAAACTGTTCACTGTTCTTCAGAAAAATCTTCTTGGTCTTGCACAGTTTTTTGGTTTTCCAGCATGTTCGGCAATATTTTAACCCTGTAGCTTCTGAATGAAAGTATGAAAAAGGTGACATTCCAAAGATTGCCTGTAAAATACAATTGTAAGATTGCATTTTAAACTAAGAAACAAAATTGCCAATAATGATTTCGCCATAGTGTCCCCCTTTTCTGTTTCATCAGTTGGTCACAGCCATTAGAGTTTCTCAGAAACCTCGTGACTTCTCCAGAAATTCACTCGCTGCTGCCTCCAGAGGTTTCCCAGGAGGATTGACATTCAGAAATGGGAATAATTTAAATTCTACAGTTTAATGGGGCATTCTGATTAATAAATGAATGGTTACTTCCAACATAGAATAATCTAATGACAGCTGATAACTGATATATTAGTAAATATATATATATATTTTAAACATCCAGACTATACATTTGAGATTTAATAAAGTATCCATCAAAGCTGTCATTCATCCAGGATAGATCAGGTGTTGTTTCAGGGCAGCTGTGCAGGTCATTTAGAAATGTAAATAAATGAGAGGAGAAACAATGGCCAATTTGTTAATGGCTGCAATCTACTAGATATTGCATCAGTTGGACAGTGACATCTAGTGGATTTAATTAGAAGAAAGGGAATTTTGTAAAAATCATGAAAAAATGTGTTCAACTCATGTTCAACTTTTCAAATTAACAAGGACTGAAAAAAGTTGAGTGTTCGGTTAAAATATTCATTATTGTTAACTCATCCACTACTAAACACTCGGTTGCATTTTTCAGGAGTAGATGATGATGAAGACAGTGAATTCTGACCATCTTTTACAGTCTAACTATAAATATATATGTATATATATATATATATATATATATATATATATATATATATATATATATATATATATATATATATATATATATATATATATATATATATATATATATATATATATATATATATATAAGGGGCGGGGCTTTAGACTCTAGAGATAATTTGATTGGACAGGACATCTGATGAGAAGCTGAAGTTCAGATTGATGTCACTAAAATCATTAATATTGGTGGAAGTGAGAGACTGTAATTTTTGAAAGCTTATATCTTGTAACAATGAATTTTGTCATTGTTTTGGAGCAAACTATCTTACACATAACATTGTGTAACACACATAACACATAACATATTCATACTAAAAGAAAAAAAGTTTTGTGACGATTTTTGCAGTGCTGTTTTGATGTCTTGTATCTCTGAGTGTCATGTGACCTAAAAACTACAAATTTTAATGATTGTAAAACTATGTTCAGTATGGACTGTATACTCTTCTCTCTTTTTTGGTGTTATGGCACTGCGAATTGATTGTTTACTACTGAAAATTATTTTTGCATAATTTGTAAGCGACAGAGAAATATTGTACAGTTGTTACTGAATGAACTGTGTCAGTTAGACAGTGACATCTAGTGGATAAAACTTGTTTTTTTATTTTGACACCGCACGAGGTCACTAGTTCACTTTAAAATAACATTATCAGGTGAACGTGTAATTATTATTTAAAAAAACCCACATAAATAAGGTTTTATTAACTGTACTGAAGTGCTTTAGTAAAAGAACAAATAATTTTCTGTATTTGTCAGTTAAATACTCAATTTCAAAGGCTCTTTATGTGGTTATCATACTGAAAGACATTGTACACTGTTAAAAGGTCACATTATATTATATTAAATAGTTAGTTAATAATAAATTAAATGGGGGAGTCTGGGGAGTTGGTCATGAGAAAACACAACACGTGCATTCCACCTTCATGTGAATCTCCTTGCTTACAGTCATCCTCAGGCCTTGTTCACAATCGATGACGAACAGTTTTGGACGTTTGAAGGCTGCTGCACATGCCAGTTATCAGGGGCTAATCTGCATTTATTCTCATCATCTGCTCATTAACATTCACCACCAAACACACGCCAACAACAGTTAGTGGAATAAAACAGTGATATTTAATGGCAGCTGTTGCCGCAACGCATGGTGGGCGCTTGATAAATAAAATGAATGTAGTAACTCCATAATGTCCGGAGGAGGAAGCTGAGCTAGTCATGCTCAACATAGTTACTGTTTTATCCACCCTTGTGTGAAAGATGCATTCTTTTAAAAATAATAGCCTTTCATACACAAACAATAGGCTACTTAAATGTAGTCTGATGTTTTCAGAAATGTAATCAAAATGAATTATAGTTCAAATGCAATTAGCTGAACATTAGAGTGACTTTTGACCAACTTATAGGACGTAATTGCTTATATTGTCTTCAAAATAAAGTGTATTGCTGAGAGTGATAAACTAAAATATAACTGGTATTTCTTGAATTTAAAATTTAGTACATTTAAAACATATTAACTTGCGCTACATACGACGGCACGAAGATCAAATAATATTTAATAATATCCACAGGTTAAATTCAATTCACAAGAAGAAAAGCAAGCAAAACACAACAAGACCGAATAAAGGTGAACTGAAAACACAGGACTTAAATATACAGATAAATGAAATGACTGATGACACACCGCTGACAGTAATGAGTGTATATCAAGTGTGTGTATGTGTATATATATATATATATATATATACGGGTCACACTTTATTTAGATGTCTTTAACTTCAATGTATTTACATAAAAAAAATGTTTAGGTACATTGTCCATACTTTGTTCATGTTGTATTGCAAAACACTTTTTCTGCTTTTGAGATTGGATACTGGTAGAGACAGGTTTATGATTCTGTTTAAGGGAGGGGTAAGGGAAGGGTCTGTGGTGGAAATTATTTTCCTAAATGTTTATCAATAATGCATAAGTGAGATTCTCGAAAGGTATATGTGGCGAGCAGGGCAGGGTCGAGGGACCGTGAGAGCGTCACGAGAGCCGGTGGCGTGATTGAGAATGAGCGTCACCTGTGAAGCCACTGGTGTCTCTCCTCACGGTGGAGCGGAGACATAAAAGGAGGAGCGACGACAGTGAAAGCGAGAGAGGACCAGGCCTGGAGTTCATGTTGTGTTTTGTGTGGGCGGCAGTCAACCGCGAGGGGCTGCCGCCATTACTTTCGTTTTGAGTTTATGTTTTATGCATCATTAAAGTCTGTTAAATGTCTGCCGGTTCCCGCCTCCTTCCTCCCTGAACATTTAACTGCGTTACAGTATAAAAATCTTAAAGCTTTATTTCTTGCAAGAAAGGCATTCACACACACACACAGACAGCGTCTAAGCATGTGAAGGCAAAGAGCATAAAGTTTCATTACTTTTTATATAGTTTTCTAAGCCCCCACCTTGCTTTTTCTCAAATCAGCTCGTCACGCTTAATGACTAAACACAATATGTATTCTTCGTGTACTAGGTACAGTTTGGGTCTGTGCTTGTTAGCAACATACAACAGAAACAGAACATTCAGTTATATTGATAAGCTTGCCTGCGTCTAAGGATAAGGATTAATAAGTGCATATACTTCTAAAGATTAATAAGTACATCAAAAATAAAATTTCTATCACAGGTCAACATTGTAATTATACATTCCAGAAATGAATAATTACAGTTACATGCAGGCATTTCTAAATATAAGTACAATGTAAAAACAATAAATGCATTGTAATAAATGATTAAATGTCAGCACATAGTAGTTAAAGACACTTAATATGAAGAGGGACTAATACACACAAGATCTGAAGTACACTACAACTGCACATTCAATACAATTAAACACAAGGGCAGCACAACTTTCATTACATATAAATAAACGTATGCCTTCTCAGTGAACTGAAGCTAATCAGCACAAAATAAATATTTAGCCATGATACCCACATGATAAAAGCTCCTCACTTGAGAGGTCACAATGTTTACAATGTATGATGGTCATTGATAATGCCTGGGCACACTGCATCTCTTTCTCTCCGAGTGGAGGATGGTGGTGTCAGCTCAGAGCTGATGACACACAGCAGGATAGCTGATGCTCTGATGAGAGTCATTTGGGTCTTGGACAAATGTTAGAGTGCAAGATCTCACTTACCTTACATAAGGTTTTCTTTGTGCTGTAGTGAAAAAATAGTGCTGTTTTAATGCTGTATGTGCAAGGTTTACTATTATAAATAGACATCAATTATGTATAAGAAACAAATTATACTTTAATAAATCATAATTTACAACAAAACACTTTTTTGTTATATTATATTCATATTATTTCAGCTTTGACTTTTGTTATTATAATTTTTTTAAGCCATGCTTATTATTAATCATTTTTACGTCATAAATATGATTTCCCCAAATGCATTTCTTATTGGTTTTCAAAACTATAGGCTGTTCGGAAGCTTTCTAGCCAATACTGACTGAAGTGACTCACAATAAATTACTCAAATGCAGGCACTTTCTACAACACGTAACAGTGAAAACACATGATTCTGAAGATCAAAATTCTGGAACAATTATATTGATCATCTAATGCTGTCATTCAAATTGAAGTTTACAGCAAGTGCTTCAAATTGTGAGTCATTTTGTGAAGTAATTGGTCACTTAGCTACAACTTATTCTTTTACGTTAGGCACCACTAATCTTTATATATTTATCTTTTGTTGTTGTTGTTCTTGGGTATTCAAATGTTTTTTTTAGCCAACAACATATTGATCATACACTACTGTCCAAACGTTTGGAGTCAGGATCAATTTGTAAAAGTTTTCTGAAGGTCTCTTATGCTCACCAAGGCTGCATTTACGTATTTGATTAAAAATACCATAAAAAATAATATTATTAAATGTTATTATAGAATTTTCAGCATTTTTACTCCAGTCTTCAGTGTCGCATAATCCTTCAGATATCATTTGAATGATTTTCTGCTCAAGAAACATTTCATATTGTTCTCAATGTCGAAAACAGATCATTTTATTCAGAATTCTTTGATGTATATAAATTTCAAAAGGACAGCAAAACTCATACTGACCCCAAAGTTTTTAGCTATATTGTATTTATCTTTCTTTTTTTCATGCTCTTAAAAGCATGAAATGGAAGTACTGCAACAGTAGGATCTTTCCCAGAAATAAATGGGAATGCTAAGAGATATCCATGTACAGTATAATGGAGCTCCTCACTGGTCTGGAGGTCTCTTGGGACTTTTAGATGCATTCAGGTTACTCTGTGTCTTGTTAGCTGTTATTGTGCCATGGATTCTGTCTCTTTGCAGATCGCTCGACTCGGGAGAACTCAGGAGTCTGTAGTTGAAAATCCTGTGACTCAGTAAGAATAATAATGACCTTGGTAACCAGAGGGCAATTCCTAATCAGGCTCCCCGAGGCTCATCTGCAAGCCTGTAATGTAAATGTGCTCATTATCGCTCCTCAGTCACCTCCAGTCACTCCCTCCATCCAAATGCCACAACAATATTATGCAAGCAAAGTTTTTTTCTCAGGATCTGTTTTAAACTACTTTAGTTAGCTTGTGTGCATGTGTGTGTGTGTGTGCATGTGCATGTGCCACACTCACTTGTGATCATAAACTCATACTAAACTCTAATCTTCTAACGATATAATGTCAAGAGTTAATGGACTGGTTGACTTTTGCTGCTACTTAACTGAAACAACATTTGGAGAAAAAAAAATGAAAAGAAAGAGAGAATGAGAGACATTCGCCACCATTTCACCAGGCTTACATGTAATCATTGTGATGGAAGTAAAAGGAAAGTCCGATTCAGGTTATTTGGAAGAAGACACTGAGGTCACTGTGACTCCTCAGTAATTCCATCTAAAGGAAATTAAAGTTAACAGGAAGTGACCCCTATGGAAATGAACACCTCGCAATCTTGATTAGTTGAATGAACATCGAGACTTATTATCATTTAGAGGAAAATTATTCAAAGACTCTTGGCCTTTTGAGAAGGGAGAAAGAGGCAGAAGATGAGAAGATGAGAGTTCAACTTTAGCATATGAGTTTTCTAAAATGGTTGTTGTGTGAAAAAATTATTATCAGAATATACTATTATATAGAAACCTAAGCCATATCTAAGGAACAAAATATAATTGACACTTAGGGATATCTATCTATCTATCTATCTATCTATCTATCTATCTATCTATCTATCTATCTATCTATCTATCTATCTATCTATCTATCTATCTATCTATCTATCTATCTATCTATCTATCTATCTATCTATCTATCTATCTTTGAGAGAAGGTGCCCTTTTTTCTGGGTTGCTTTTTTATTTTTTTTTATAAATGAATATACAGGGGGTACTAAGGGTGTCTACTTTCCGTACCCACTGTATATGTGTATATGTATTACTGTTTGCATACAGCTTCCCTGCCAAACAAATATATTTATTGTATAATAAAAAAATCAAAGTATCAATCGATGCCCTCTCTCCCTGTGCACACATCAACACATCATCCTCCCATCTCCTATCCCAGTTGTGCTTTTCTTGGCTTTTGTGGAGGTGAGTAGCGATGAGCAAAAGACTAAGCTACTAGTGCCTCGACTTTACAGCCAATTAGCCAAAAGACAAATATAGTTAACTTTTGTCTTGATGTAATAATAAATTGGCTCAAGTGTAGCTAAGGCAATATGTCATTACCACACAAGCTAATGTACTGTACTGTACTTAATGGAGACGCTACAGGTGAATACAGTAAAATGTGTGTCTAATAATGTAATCTCAATCGACACATTGATATGCAAATCAGGTGTTAGCTAATTAAAATGTGCTAATTTGCATACATTTGACTGAAGGTGAATAGGATAAACAAAATACCACAGAACTTCCCCAGTTAACTTACATCAAGAGTATTTGTGCAGTGTTTTTTCATGATTTTTACTTTTTTTTTACATTGCTAATTAACAGAATAGCAGCAACAGCCTTTTCAGTTTAGTGTGAATATTTTTGAAGGGTTATGTTTTTCAATAACACCAAAATAATTAAAAAAATATTAAATAAAAATAAAATATTAGTGAAACTATGTCCCTCTCCTTGGTGCAGTCATTTAGTCATTTATATATACTTGAAACTAGCATAGAAAACATACACATTGTACCATTTAGTTTCCTTTGCTGTTGCCTGCTCTTGTAAACTGATTATTTAGTAGAAATAATAATAGCGTTTGGGTTGTTTCATTGTGTTGTTGTCACATGTCTATCGTGTCTCTGTTGACATACGAGATCTGCCCATGTGCTCCCAGTGTTTCTCCACTCAGCTGTCTCATCATCATCACCTTGTTAGTCTTGCCAGCTGTGTCTTGTTCCCTCATTCAGCCCTTGTGTATATCCACCCTGTGTTTCCTTCCTGTCCATGTTATGTCGTGTCTCTCCTGGTCGCTCTCTGTTCTCTAGTTTAATGGCATTTTGCACGAGATGTGCCTTTTCTATTTGTATTTAAATTGTTTTAGTTTGAGTTTCATCATAAACTTTCTGTTATTCTTGTGCCTGTATGCCTTCCCTCTCCTACACGCGCCCATTACAGAACAAAGGACTAGGCTTGTCATCTACAACAGACTAAAATAGAAGGCAGATATGGGTTACGCCGAACAATTCACCGCAAAGGGCTGGGACTTGAAAGACTTTGCTGTGGATTTCTGCTGTCTCAAATAACTGAGTGCCCACCAGAGGGGTGGGCGTCGACCGAGTGCCCGAGCCCTCTCCTGAGCACCCCCTAGTCCCTGAACCCTGGCTTGAACTCCTAACTTCTGTCCCTAAATCGGCCTGTAAACAATTGTTTGTCCTCAAATGGACTTCTAACATCCTACTAGTCCCTGAGCCCACTCCAAAGTCCCTCCTAGCCCCTGAAAAAGACACCCCCCCAAACCCGGGTGTGTCCCCCAAGAACTTTTCTTGGGAGGTGGCTGTAGACCTGTGACTGGGGTGGGTGGGGCAATGGAGGCAGAGCCTTGTGCTGTGGTTTGAATTTATTGTTTTGTCTTGTGGTACCACAATGGGCATTTGTGTTGAAGTTCAGTACAACTACACATTCATATAGACATATTCATATTTCCATTCATAATGCTTTCAGTAACACTTTCCTCATTTATAAATTATACCTATGATATAAAAAGAAAGCTTTTGGTGATTGTTCTGAAATGTGGTGGAACAAGGTAACTAATCAAAATTTAGGCAATCTGCATTGCATATGTGATTTGCATTTAATCAGCTGTGGTCAAGAGATCTGAATGCATGAAATAGTTTGTGTGAGGTCTCGTTTATAGGTGGAGCATTGCTGAATCCACTCTTTGCTTTGAACGATAGCACGGCAAGGTGCTAGTGTGTGTGGGGGGACAGAATAGAAGTCTGGCTGACAAGGTTAAATTTAGCTGCTGATTAGACTGTATGAATTTTAATCTGCCTCTGACAAAGGCTCAACAGCACCCTCCGCACACCAAATCTCATTCTTCCTCATCTTGTCCTTTTCCCCCTCTCGTCCCTTCTCTCTCACTATATATCTCTCGCTCCCCTCCACTAATGTAGTCTCTTCTTTCTCCTGGTCTCTCTCTATCTGTCTATACATATGTGCCTGGGGTTAGAATGATAAGAGGGGACAGAGCTGATTTGAATGTGACTCAGGTGGGGGGCCTCGGCTCTCTCCATCTCTCTCTTCCTTGATGAGATTGTAATGGATGAGGATGATTGTGAATGCATATTCATCGACCATAGATGGCGGCTCACAAGCGTGACCCAGAGGTTGCAATGAGTTTATTTGCCTCCCCAGTTAACAGGTGGGAAACTCATGTTGAATCACCTCACACCTCCACAAGATTTAAGTTGTCACCTGAAATATTTAAACTGTCACAAATCGTTTCTCTGGCAGCGAGAAGGACTTATGTGGGTTTTGGATCCTCCTCTGCACTGTTACATCATGGAGGATAAATACTAATGAATTAAATAATCTGAGACACCGTGGAAATGAAAGGTGAAATGTTTAATTTGTGAATTACCAGCGGCAGGTGTGTAGTGATGATGGAAGATGTGGGAAAGCTGGGACAGATCTGTGTAGTCCAATGGGTTCTTGTGGTTTTTACTCACGTGTAAAACTCATACTCAAAATTCTTAAGCAAAATAGATAGACATATTTGTGCATGCAATCAACTACTAACCTCATAGCACCAAATGGAATTGCAAAAATATTTCCAAGCCAGCTTCTCAAACACTCCCTCCAGCAGTAGATGTGTCATTTTTGGATAAATGGGTCTGTCTGCTCCCTCAGGCTGACTGGTCGCTGAATATGACCATCGTAGATGATGCCTACAGACAGCCACTAATTGAGGCCAGTCTATCTATTCAGTCCATTACATGGTTCAGACACCTAGGAAAAAATTGTGTGAGGAGACACATCCTGAGAGAAGGGACTGAATATTTAACCATGACCAGCCATTCAAACACATCAGGGTCCTCTCACTGAATTATAAAGACATTTACAAAGCTTGATTTGAAAATTATTCAAAGAAAGCAAGAGCATCTGAATATCTGCAAACCCTTTTTCATTCACTTTTTGTAATTTGGTCTGTTTGTATTTTTTATTGATAATAGAAGAGTGAGGACCAAGAAACTATTTAATTTTATTTTATTTTATTTTTGGAGGTCGTAGTCTACATTTTAGCAAATACCAGTTTTATTGTAAGAGGCAAGGGTCCATGACCACTAATGGCACAAGGTCGAGTCAGAGAGTTGCTGAAGAAAGAATAAATGAAAGAAAGAGCGAGATAGACAGGAAGTGAGAACAAAATGGTTGTGACTAAAGGATTGCTGCTG
Source organism: Rhodeus uyekii (assembly GCA_037043235.1). Lineage (NCBI taxonomy): Eukaryota > Metazoa > Chordata > Actinopteri > Cypriniformes > Acheilognathidae > Rhodeus > Rhodeus uyekii. Next base: position 1,203,313 of record JAWRVZ010000121.1, read on the forward strand.
TTCAGTGGTAATTGGATTTGTAATACTCAAAGGAGACATTGCTCAGCACTGGACATCAATGTTTATTCATGGAAAGAGGTTTCATATCCTGCCGAGACGCAGTTGACCACTCAGGTGTGAAGGATTAGGAAGTGATGAGAGCAAGTGTGTGTTTGTGTGTGTGTGTCTTCTTGTTTCTGAAATCTCCTTTGAGCATTCAGCCAGACTTGACTCCAGCCAAGCGTATCGCGAGTTTGATGTAACGATAATTGATCTCATTAAGCACAGATGAATGTAACCATATAAAGATGCAGTGATTTAATTCACATGTTGCTCTGCAAGAAATTTTATTACTATGGTTTCATAGTAGCATCATGAATTTACTCTTTTAGCGATATTACTTTTTTATGACCAATACCGATGTAGATTATTTTCATTTTCAGTGTTTAAGAACCAATATGCATAAACTAGATTAATTATTGTTTTACTTCTGCTTTTTGAAACAATAATTAAATGGTAATTGAACTACTACTACTACTAATACAATATTATTATTATTACATAACAATACTTATTATTAATATCATATTTTTTATTGTTGTAGTACAGTGATCATTTACTTGTTTTTATAAAAAGATAAAAATACAATAATTCAAAATCGGTTGTGTATATGCTATGTTGAGTCTAAATATTAGTATAATCTATATTTTCTATGATAAATATGATGATAATAAACAATAACAATAATAATAACATACAACCCTTTTTGTAAATCTAAATGGTCTCAAATGTATTTAGTTCTTTTGTTGTACATTTTTTCATTTTACAAGAAATGGCTTATTTAAAAAAATGAATTAAATAATTTACCTGTGCATTTTTTTATTCTTGTGATATCTTTGCCTTTTCTTGTATACATACTTTGTAACTGATGTCCTTTGAGACACTGTACTGTTTCCAATAGAGTGTTTTATAATAAACTGTGTAAAAAACCCTCTTTTGATTTAAATAGATTGAATCCAGTCGAATGACTGAGGCTAAATAGACTTTTATCTTTTCTGAACTACATTTTGTGAGCTTGCATCTTTCATATATGTATATGAAACCTAACAAACTGATATTGCAATAATGTGTTTTGATATGCATAAAATGGCATTACATAATTATAATTGTGTGGATGTGTGTTAGGAAACCAGCCAGCGCTCCGCTCAGCTGGAAGAAACAACTGGGTTTGACATTTCCACCGTAAATATCAGCTGTTATTTTAGTATGGCATCTGGGTGGCTGGCAGGTAGCGGGGTGAACTTTGACTCAGTGTGAGTGCTCTGATCCCAGCTGGGATGCACACCACAGAGCGCTGCAGTCCCATAGAGGAAAGGAACCGCCGGAGAACCCTCCTCACCAAACCAAACTCGCACATACCTGATGTCAAGATGGTTCTCACAGCTCTATGCACTTTGTTGGCGTGGGTGTGAATATGGAATGTATTTCAGATTCATTGGCACCTCAATTGATCTGACATCTTCCCTCATTTTCTTATTGTTCATCCACCGTCTGACCTCAGCAGAGAAATCAAGAAGCACTACACAATAGGAGCTTGCTGGGTTTACAATAGAAGACCGCAACACACAAGAAGGAAAAATTATGAAGTCATTTCACATGCTGACATTTCACCTCAGGCTATTTATTTCTGCAGCTCAGCAGACAGAACAAAGAACATCACCCGTTCCCTTTTGATGTTTTTGAACCTACTTTCATCCAATCTCACCTCTCTCTCTTTCTCTCTGCAAATCATGTTTCCAGCTTGGCTTGTAAGCTTTCCCCTTCAAATTACTCTTGAAAATTGCGACTCTGTGCCATCAGTGGGTGCCAGATTGAAAATGAAGGATTTTATTACGCTGTCCAAATCACTAATAGTGGGATTTTTCTTCAGACTGCAAACACTGACCTCGGTGTTTTGCAAAGTGCATTGCATCTGCATTGAGCTTAATGCTGTCGACTGCTGGAAAACGTCTGGCTCACCTCCACACATGATTGTACAGCTGGAGAAAAATGAACCTTAAATAAACCTGAAGAACCTGAATTTTCATGGTAGTGAAAGCTGGTTTTTGCTGGTTTGGTGCTAATCTAGCTCAGGGGTTTTCAAACAATGCCAATTAAATAAATTAATATATTTTGTACATATTTTATAGTAACACTTCACTACCTTTTAAAATAGGTTTCATTGCTAACATGAGTTAATTAAATTAGTTATTTAATATTTTGGTGACACTTTAGGGTTCTCCTATTCTCACTATTAGCTAGTTGCTTATTACTGTACTAGGATATTTGCTGTTTATTCATAAAGCACATACAGTACAAATGCCATATTCCGAATGACCATGTTCTACATTCCCAGTCCTACCCAATACCTAAACTTAACAACTACCTTACTAACTACTCATAAGCAGTAAATAGAAGTTCATTGAGGCAAAAGTATTCATTGAAAAATAAAAATTCAAAAATACCGCCATATCGGCAGCTGTATTGCGGAAAGCAGCGTTGCTTCATCGTGATGCAAGAGAAACGGTTTCCCAGGATGCCAGACAAAGAGAGAAACTCTCTCAGAGGCTTTGTACACACCCACGGGCACTCAGACAAGGCATGTGATTGGCTCCCGGTGAGAGATCGACGAATGAGAGCACGAGTGGAGTGGGAGCCTATTTGCCTCTCTCAGAAGCAAATGTAGATGATCCAGCGCTGATATCTGACAATGAGGCGCTTCCCGAACTGATTTAAAGGCCTCATTATACCAGTACAGTAACACCATCATCATCATCATTCATCATCACATTCATCGAACCGCACAGGTCTGTCATCGTTGTCGTTACTGGAGTCAAGTCTCAAGATACTACTGTCATTGATGAGTGTAGAACACCATAATGCCTATCGTATGAGAGAGAGAGTAAATGTGTAATATTAATTTTTTATAATTAAATATATTTAATTAAAATATATTTAAAGTATAAATATACATATTTTAAACATTCTGGTACCTACACACCCATATACGGAAATTCCTAAGGGAGCCAATCCTACTTCGCGGATTTTCACCTATCTTGATAACCCATGGGGTTCCAGTCCCCATTAACCGCGATAAACGAGGGATTACTGTAATTATTACTCTGTACTTAAATATATTACACTGTAGACAATTAACTAAACAGTTAATTCATTCATTCCAGAAAGGCACAACCTCAAATGAATGCAGGAGGAGGCTCTGGTAGAAGATGAGAGTCCGGGAGAGGGACAAACAAAAAAGTCCATGGAGATGCAGGTGGAAGAGTGATCCAGTGGACAGACACGAGCTGTAAGACCCAGCTGGCAACCCAGCCCAGGATGGTGTGTTACCATGTAACTAATGTTAATTAATGGAACCTTATTGGCATGTGCAAAAACTAAATAATTGCAATTTATGTTGTAATTTGTATTAAAAAATATATATATATATATTATATGAAAGATCTTACTGATTTAAAATATCTATTAAGTATTTTACTTATTTCGAATCGTTAATATTGTTAAAGCAACTTTGTTTTTGAAGTGTTCTGTGGATCCCAAGGATGAAAAGAACTTGAAAATCCTTTATTTTCATACTGGGACAAGCTAGATCATCGCTGGTTTGGAGCCATAACTGGTGCAGCAGAATATCCACACCACAGTCAACCAGCATTGACTTTCTGATGAAGCCATGTGATGATGATCTTTACCAAGGGAGGCTTAGTTCAGCATCCAAAACACATCATAAGATGGTCACCAGCATTGCAGGTCTTTTAACAGGGTGGAAAGATGCTGACCTGACGGATATCTAAAGAAACATGAATGCAAGAGGGCAAGCGAAAGCTCTTTCTGCATGGCTTGAAGCAGTACATGTAAGGAGTGGCACAAAAGGCTTCACCGATCCAATGAAAAAAGCCATCAAAGAAACATACAGTTTTTCGCCTCCCCTCTGATTTACAGCACCACTAATATAGCACAAGAATGATTATGGTAAAGTCAAATCTCAAACGATGTGAGTGGGTCAGTGGGGAGGAGAAAGACGTGACTGATGCCTGCTTGACAAGGTGGTTCCCATGGTAACACCAGCGCTCAAAGTCCTAAAGGACAAGCACATCAGAAGAGCTCTCCAGCAGGCGAGAGACAGAACGAGTGAGGAAGAGAGGGATGGATGAAATGATAAATAAGAGATGGATGGAAATGGAGGTGGGCGGTGTGGGAGTGAGTAATGGGGCAGGTGTGCAGCTCTCTCTTTATAATAGGCAGATGTCATGCGTCCTACTGCCGCCGATACGTGCTTCACATCCCGCTGTCGACGGACACATTATGAAGCACAGCCGCGGACCGCAGCAGCGTGGGCTTGAAACTCCTTTTCACTTAGTCAAAGGGGGCTGTATCAATCTGAAAGACCGAGACCATTAAATACTAAGCTAATTTAAGAACTAATGGAGGAAAGAGGTAGCTACACATACATTTTTTTTTAAATGCCTCGGATTCAATGCGCCAGAAAGCTTTAGTCTTCAAAATAACACAACATGTTTGGTCCACCTACGGTTCCAACCTTCATTATTCATAGAGGCACGGGAAAAAGCCTTGAAGAATGCGGGAGTGTGTTGGCTGCACTGTGGTTGTGTGTTTCTGCGTGTGTGGGAGCACGAGCATGCGTAGGAACACTTATAAATCAGAGCCGACTCATACCGGCATCTTCCGTGACGGGGAACTGTAATATCTCTTACTCGAGCAAGCTTTAGTATCTTCGAGATTCTTTGAGAGTGACATGTTTATTTTCGGAAACCTGTGGCTTCAAATAAGGTCACTCTGCCAGCAGCATTCGGCGGCAGAAATTGAGTGAAAATCATCTCCCGGCCTGTCAGGTTGCTGCTCTCGCGGGAGGTGGCTGAACTCGACAGTGGCTTATTTCCCAGGAGCCACCTGACGATGTGCTTTTAGTGGCCTGTCCAGGGAGAGTCCGTCTCCACTGGAGTGCACAAATGCGACGTGACATCTCTCTCTGAACATGCATGGTCCTCTGCTTCGTTTAGAGGAGATGGCGACATTGAGAGTGGGAAAGGATAGGATCCCAGCTATCCATTTTGTCCCTTTTGTCCCAGAACTAAATTTTTAAGATTATTTGAAACGCTATGGGAGCGCTTCCATAGCTCTTCGGCGCACCGCAAGTTCCCTTGAAAGTGAACCAGGGTTACATATAAATATATATATCTACGTAACCTGAGAAGTTCCAATAGCGTTTTGACGCAACGTCTCATTCCCTTTTCAGGAAAATAGGGTTACATAATGTAACTTGAGAAGTTTTCATTATATAGAACGTTATTCTAACATTGCTTTAACATTCCCTATAACATTGTTAAAACGTTACTTTAATGTTGCTCTAATGTTATTCTAACATTCCCAGAACGTTATTTTTTTCTGTTACAGTTTGCTTTGGATTAGCCAGGAAAATGTTCTAAATAGAAATAGAACAGTAGTTTTTGGTTTGTAGAATGTTATTCTAACATTACTTTAATGTCCCATTAATATTATAACAATCACATTGCTCAAACATTTTGCTAATGTTCTAAGAACGTTCCTTTGATTTCTTTACCCTGATATAATTATCTCACTGTACGTCAGTAATCATCTAGTACACTAGTGACCCAGTAGGCTATATAGTAGGCCTATAATCAGTATGAAAGATGGATGTATTTTACATGTACATTTATGTATTTTGCTATATGTGGGTGTATGAACATCTACAATCAGTAATATACAATACAACACAATATATTTATTTCATGTTTAATTAATAAAAAATAATCCAAGAACATCAACCATAACTGAAGATTAAATAAGATTAAAATTTTCCATTAATAATATTACTATATTTCATGGGGGAAACCCAGGTTTTACATTTCAGAAAAATATGGAATGAGCGAAAAAAATATATTTCAATGCTTTTGTGTTCTATCTATCTATCTATCTATCTATCTATCTACAATATCAATGGGGTACAATTTTATTTTGGACCCAAAAAAAAATTCACTATTCCCTTATATATTGCACTATTTGAGGCTATTAGAGTGCACTTATTCAATCCTGAAATGCACCTCAATAACAAGAGTACAACCAATATACACGTAACAACCAGCCACTATGTACTGTGATCGATGTGTAAATTAAACTGCTACGTCTCACCAAAAGATGTCGTACCCATCACTTCCAGCGCACTCAGTGTCCAAATTCACTGACTCATTTTCATTCACTTACTCAATGCATTAGCAATGTAGGGAAAAGTGAATGAAGGAATCAAGCAGAGAATCAAAGTGAATGAGGGTCCAAGTAAAATATGTCTCAACTGAAAAGTCAAAAAGGTTATTTTTTTAAAATATGACATTTGAATTTTGACATTTGAAACAACTTCAATATGCAAAGTTTCGAGTGTCAGCCACTTTCAGTAATGTTAGTTGTACAAAAGCAGTCCAGTAAGCTGCTTGTTGCTGCAATTTGTTGGATTTTTAATAATATTATTTTCATTTATTATCATAATCACACACGCTACACTTTTATTCTTTATGATCCCACCAGCACTTTAATGAACTCAAATAACCCCAATAGGAAAGTTTGTGAGTATGAACTTTGAATGTGCCCTTGTTTGAAAGTTAACAACAGTAATTCAAAACATTTTTAGGAGGGATGAGATGAAAGATAAGGGGTCTCTAGCAGTGCCTATGGCTGAAAGATTGCTCAGAGCTGTGTATGCTGTTGGGTTAGAATAACTATTTCTTGAGTCAACACAGTATTCAACTGAAAGCGCCTTTGGCTAGTACTTGACATCTACCCACAAGAAATCAGTGATGTGTCAAGGCTGTTCATTTGATGAATCAACAGAGCACAGATGTAGAAATAACTGCCTTTAATGCTAAGTGATACTGTGCTGCATTCATTCCCATCCTCAGACAGATTATTAATATTTTAAGACTATAGAGACCCGTTCACACCAAGAATGATAACTATAAAGAAAACAGTAAAGATACAGTTCTAAAAACCGTTCTAAAAATAAAAGACTAGCCACATAGAGTCCACACCACAACTATAACATTAACAACACAGAGAAACTATACTGTATAGTTGGAATCACTTTCAGGAAAAATTATAATAATTCCAGCTGATAAATGATTGACAGCCAGTAAGAATCCATCCTGCTTTAAATAGCTTGAGCATTTAAAAGGCTAGACGATAAAACTGCTGCATGGTCTAAAACTGCCACTGGTGTAGACGCTAATATAATTATCATTAGTTATCTATATATTTTTCCTTCTTAGTGTGAACAGGCCTTAATACTCAAACATCAAAGGAATAGTTGATTTCTAATAGAATACAGTGACTCTTAAGATCCAAAGAGTTTTGCCTTAGGAAGTAACAGATACATATGATGGGGAAAATAACGAGGGTCCAAACATATACATACAAACTGTAATGTCATTTAAATTATGACGTACATATAGTGTAAGTACTGTATAAGTACATGTCTAAGGCAAAGAAAGCTACATTTACAGCAGCTCTGATGAACACATAAATAAGCTGCGGAGAATGGCAAAGAATATGTGCAAATGTGTACATCTGTAAAGCATGTTATAAAGGAAACCCTATTAGTAGTGTGTGAGTGTGTAAACACACTGCGTTCTACTGTACATTGTGTAGGGTTTAAAATCTACATTGGCGAAGGAGCCATTGTGCACTCTAGTTCATTTATCAAAACCATTTCCACTTAAAGTTTGCTGATATACTACATCAAATTAAGATTCTTTGATGGGAAGGAACAAAAGACTTTGGTCCAAAGCAAATAAATACATAAATGAATGCTAATCTATAACTTAGCAGGCATTCAGGTTAGGTCACTTTCAATGGGTATCATGGTGTTGGAGATCATTCAAAACTCAATCACATCAGCTGACTACCACTAGAGTTTGGCACATGAGCTAGTTCAGTTAAAACAGTCTCTCAGGACTCGGCTCCACCTAGGGGAGTGGAGGTCAACAGGTGGGCGGCTCTAGTGTGGATGATAGGCAGACCTAACTGGTGGAGTCTCCCATTCACTCCTGTCCGTAATGAAGACATTCACAGTGATTGGCTGGATTAGTGCCAACCATTGCCTCTTAGATTTCCGTCCCTATTCCGACCTCTTGGCTGTCTTCTGTGAGCTTATCACCTGAAATACAAACACAATACACTCAAACATTCCTACAAATGCATTCACATCTAATGCTGCAACAGGGCAAAATACACAAAGCAATCTCGAATTCCCACATTATTGCACTTTAAAATGTGACACTGTTCAAACTGGGTCACTGGACCAGAAGGGCTCTCGCAACATCTGATGGGAGTTCAATACTCACAGCAATCGGATGGATAATGTCAGGGTTCTGCCACATTCAGTCTAGTCACTTCTTGGTTTTGTGGCAGAGCTCTGATACTACCGTAATGTCTCGTGTTTGGTGTGTGTGTGCGCGGCTTGGAGGTTTCGGGTTGCGCGCGCTCTTGTCTGTGTTGAGTCTTGTGTGCAGGTTATGATGTCCAGTCCCCAGACTGGTCTTGTTCAGTTTTGGTTTGGTATTGCTGTTTGGATATTCACGACCCTTGTGTTCGTCCTTGTTGTGAGCGCACGAGAACAGGTGTTTGCTTGTTCTCGCGCGCTCTACATCTTGTGGGCTCTCGGGTCTTTGTGTATTGTTGTAAGCACACGGTTTGTGTTTACATCGGCCGCGTGCTTTCATGTTGTGTTTTCGTGTCGTGTGCAGTTTGGTTTTCACCAGCTGCGCGCTGTCTTTGTGTTTTCATGAACATGCAGCGATGCGCATCCGCATTGTCTGCATGTTCGTGTCTTGTCACTGTTACCCCGCCCGTCTTGTTTCATTGTCATTAGTTTTATTTATCCCAGCTGTTTCCCAATCAATTACCCTTCCTCCTGTGCCTATTTATTCCCCTCGTGTTTGCTGCCCGTTGTCGCGTCGTTGTCTTTCATGTTACGTCTTGATGCTCTCAGCTCTAGTCGAGTCCTAGTCAGTCCAGTTGTTAAGTCTTCCACCAGTCTGTTTTCCCCCTTGGGGTAGTTTATGTTTGGATTTTTGTCCTTGCAAACTAGGATATAGCTTGGCCTTTTAAACCAGGAGGGTTCAAAGCAATTGGATGAGTAAGACATCAAGGCGGTAAAAGCTCTTGCCCAGTTTTTGGCTGGGAGGGCTCTCACAGTATCCGATGGGAGTTCAAAACTCACAATAATCTGACGGCTAAGCCCCGCTGGCAGTCGAGCGGGTAAAGAACTAGGCTAGTTCTAATAGCTAAAGATGTTCCTCTGCTTAACATGAACTTACTTGCAGCCTGGGCCTGTTTGTCTCTGGGGTCGTCTGTTGGGCTCAGATCATCAGGAGGCCAGCGGAGTTCCCCACTCTCTACCTCCCCGCTCTCAGTAGGTTCAACCACGATGGACGGCAAGCGTTTAGAAAGCTTGGGGAACCTTTCATGGGAGTCTGGGAAGATCTATAACACAAGGTCATAAGAGGCCATATTAGATGACAGCGTGCTAAAATGTATCTTCAAATCTGAAAATCCTCAAAATGAAAGCGCACAATTTGAATTTTACTCCTATTTAAGCTCTTGGGACCTCTCTAAACCATCTACAACATTTAGATTTGTGTTTAAAACAAATAAAACTGTTTAAAATGTGTTTAAGAAAAATTAAAGGTAACACTGTATTTCGATAGTCCACTAACATTTAAGAGAAATCAATTCTAGTGCAAGAGCACAGACAGATTTGCCAGTGTGCATGACACAGTTTGAGCGCGCACACGCAATATCTGAGCGAGAGGAGAGACGGTTCATAAGAGAGCACTGAATATTTGTGAGAGTGCGTCCAGTTTTCTGCAAAGGAAACTTGTGTGCAAAGAGATTTGTGCTCATGCATTAGTGTGTGCTTTTAGTTAGCAGAAAATTTAAAGTAGGCTATCGAAATAAAGTGTTATTAAATTAAATAATTATATTTTCTGAAAACGTTTTAAGTAAATTTATTGTTTTATGTATGTGTAACACTGGTTCCTGTCTGTCTGGGTCTTCTTTCTCACTTCCTGTCAGTCTTGTCATTGTTTCACTTCCTGTCTATCGGGTCATTGTTTCACTCCCTGCACCGGTCATGTAATCACTTAATTGTTAGTCTCCCAGGTGTTTGTGATTCCCTTGTGTATAAATCACTCTTGCATTTCCCTTGTGTTTGTCAGTTGTTAATATTGTAATGTTAGTCGTGTGTGGATGGCAGCTGGTCTCCTGCCGTGGTTCTTGTTAAGAGTTTATTTCAGTTCAGTTTATGCACAGATGTGCTTCTTTTGTTTATATTTAAAGTATTTTGTTTTCGTTTATATTAAAGTTCAGTTTAGTTTGAAACCTGCTGTGCCCCGTCACCTTGTTCCGCATTGCACACCAGCACCACTTCGTGACAGTATGCTTAGAAACATTTGGCAAATATTTATATTTATACAAATAAAAGTATTTTATTTTTAATAAGTGTAAATAGTACTTATAAATAGTGGCAGATACTATTAGTGTTATAATGTTGATTAGTGCCCCTCAGTGTTGTAATATTAGAAAATATTAGAAATTATTATTTATTTATTTTTCTCCAAATTTCCAATTTGATATGTGATGGGAAAAGTGAGTAGAGCAAGATAGGCAAAAGGCAGATTCAAACACGGGTTGATTTGCGTCAACTTTCTGCCGCACACCTTCCCCCTACACTCTTGTTACTGTTGACAATCTAGTGTTTTCTGTGATGGAAATCTGTTTTTTTTTCTGGTCAATCACTTATAATATGAGTAAACATATGTTTACAAAAGCTTCCCTCCAGCAGTTTCATCAGAAAATCCTTGATGGATTTCTCTTAATGAGGTGTTTGGCATTCACCTCATGGCTTGAGTGAGTTCTATTGTCGTAGCGGAGCCGTGTTTAGAGTTTATGATGACTTGTGTTGTGTATATGCAATGAAGAGTGAATAAGAGCATCTTGAATGTGTATCCGTGTGTTCGCAACATGTCTGGTATTGAGTCTAAAAGCATCTGTACATACTGTGGAAAAGGGTGTGCAGTGGCATGTTGGATTACACAGCACAGAAAGAGCTTACATGACAGAGTGAATGATGATTCAGACAGGGTTCATTCAGCAAGCATATATTGGCACTGCTCATCCTCTGGTAAAGAACGGGTAATGATGATCGTTTCCTGGAAAGATTGTGACCTTTTGAGTCTCTCTTGAGTGTCTGAGAGGAATCTGAATTCATCCAGCATCAGGCTATATGAACGAGCATGCATCCAATTGGCTTTTCGTATGATGTGAGCAAAATAAAAGGGACTCCAATCAGTCTGAAATGATGGAGCTCGAAATAGATCCACGGAGACCCATCACAGTCATCTATCAGAAAAACACTCACATGACCATGACTTAAAATATAACCTATTATTTACCTGACTCTCTGGGATACTGGATTTTGTTTGGTCAATTGTGGAATTTAATGCTCAAATCTTTTTTTTTAAATGCTACTTAATGGCCAGTCGACAACAAGAACGAAAACGACACTCTGTATTGCCATTCATTTCCACAAAGAACCTTTAACATCCATGGGACCTTTCCATTACAAAATAAGGTTCTTAATAGTGAAAAAAGGGTCTTTAGATTTAAAAAAAAATCTTTACACTAGGAAAAATGGTTCTTTGAAGGACTATTCATTGAAAGATTCTTTGAAGGACCCAAAATGGTTCTTCTATGGCATCACTGAGAAAATCCCTTTTTGGAATGCAAAAACATTTGTTTCTCTGTTTCTCTCCTCTGTTTCTTAATCCGTCAGGGATTTTCAGCTGTGTTTTATCTTAGTTTGTCATTTTCCGTCACATGTTCCTTTGTTTAGTTTCCCGCCACACTTATCAGTCGCATGGTGATTCCTTTACTCTCACATGTGTTTATCATTACTACCCTCATTTTCCCTGTATTTAAGTTGCTCTGTTTTCAGTTACCATTTGTCTGTTTTATGTCAAGTTATCATTTTCTGTGTTTGTATTGCATTTGGATTGCATGTTGTTTTGTTATTAAACGTTGCAGTTGAACCTTATCATCATCCGCATGCCTTCATCTGTCAGGGTTCTGCCACATTCTGTCTAGTCAATCTCTTGGTGTTGTGGCAGAGCTCTGACACTTACCATAATGTCTCGAGTTTTGTGTGTGTGCGCGCGGCTTTGAGTGTTTGAGTCACGTGCACTTTTATTACAGACTTGATGCACTGAGTTATGATGTCCGGTCCTGATACTTTGGTCTGGTTATGTTTCGGTTTTGTGTCGGGATTCGGGCATTCAAGACTCGTTTGTTCGTCCTTGTCCTGGGCACGCAAGCCGAGTGGTTGCTTGTTCTCGCGTGCTCCACGTTATGTGAGTGGGCGTGCTTTCGGGCTTTGTGTGAGCCGTGCTCTCTCCTGTCCGTGTGCATTGTTGTAAGCACGCGGTTCGTGTTTTCATCGGCCGCGTGCTTTTATGTTGCGTTTTTTTGTCGCGCACGGTTTGGTTTTCACCAGCTATGTGCTGTCTTGGTCTATGCGCGTCCGCATTGGCTGCATGTTCGTGTCTTGTCATTGTGTTCTCCTCCCACCTTGTCATTAGTTTTATTTATCCCAGCTGTTTTCCCTCGTTACCTTCCCCATGTGCTCACTATTTATGCCCTTTGTATTTGCTGTCTTGTGCTGATTCGTCATCGTTTTATGGTATGTTTGGTCTGTCTGTTCCCTGGTGAAGTCAGTTTAGTCTTGTTTTTCCTCCTCGGGGTGGTTTCTGTTGTGTTTTTATTTTATTTTTTATAATAAAGTGTCCCCATCGACTGCATCCTTGAGTCCTTGTACTTTCCCTTCTACACACGTGACATCAGCATCTGTTGACAGATATCATTCTTCTATTTTCATTCTTGCCATAGCTGTGATGTGGATGCTGCTATTCTGATCTTACGCATCAAAACTGAAGTGCTTAAGTTAAAAGAAGTTTGACTTAAAAAAAAAAACAGTTTGGCTGCATTTGAAAGCAATCTACTCATTAGTCTTGTCAGCTGTGTCTCATTCCCTCATTCAACCCTTCTGTATTTAAACCCTGTGGTTCCTTCAGTCCCTGTCGATAGTTGTCCATGTAATGTTATGTTTCTTCCCGGTCTTTCCAGTTTACTCGTTGTATGTAGTTTTACACAAGAGGTGCCATTTTGGTTTCTATTTAAAAAAAAATTTTTGTTAGAGTTTCGTTATTAAAGTCTACTACCGTTATTTCCTGTGCCTCTGTGTCTTCGGGGGCAGGCAGTAAACAGCAATAGAAGCAATACACTACACACATTCACACTATATGAACACCTTTATAATGGTCCTAAAGTAATTAAAGGAAGTACTCCGAGAATGCTCTATTTCGAACACACCCTATGCATGATGTATCATTCTTCTGTTGGTCATACATCATCACATGATTTAAATGTGCAACTTTAGCATGAGCCTATTTTCATTTGCATACAGTATGTATGAATGGAAGACAATGGAATAAAAAGTGCTGTGTGAACTCACTTTAATACAATTTTTGTTTTAGTTATCGTTTGTGATGTAAATGGGCTTTTAATTTATTTATTGTGGTCTATGACAACATACAGACGCAACATGCTCACAGACGCATCTTGAGAATTATAACGGAAGATTTATATTTATTGTATATTATTATATCTATGGTGAGCATAAACCTTGTAGATGGCTAGAGAAGTTAGGAGTCTCCAGTTAAATCTAAAAAACAAAAACATCACTAAGCAAAGCTAAGAAAAACGAGTGTGCTAAAATGCAAATACCCCATCTCGTTTGCAAAAGTTATTGAATCTATTTGTGTACACAGTATAAATAGAACTGAAAATACAGGGAGACATATTACATTGTAGCTAAAAATACACAAAAAGTAACACGGATTGCAGATTCAATTAAATTTGAATTAATCCAATTAGTTAAATTGTCATTGTTGCAAAAACCAAATGTTTTCTATATTTTAATTAACTATATTTCAGAACATTTAAGCTAATATACATGTAAGATTATAAATACATTTATTTAACCCAAGTCCAGAGTTGGGAAAACTTATTTTTAAAAGTAATGCATTACAGTATTGCATTACTCCCTAAATATTTTACTAATTATGTTACTTACTTTTTATATGACTTTTTAAGTAACTTGTGTTACGTTACTAGTAAAGTTCAACACTCTTACTTGAGCATTTAAAAAAAGAAACACAAATTTGATCTGTAAAGTAATTTTGCTTATTCATATGTTTGAATCAGATTATCAAAGGTCAGCAGCAAAGACATTGGTCAACAAAGTGAGATTAAATAAACAAAGTATATCTGTGTTATTCAACATATTTATTTATTGCAGGTTGTTTGCATAATATTCAGAGTTTGCATTTCAGTAAATGCCTGCCAACATCCTTCTGCATAATCCCTTTCTTCCACTGCCCTTTCCAATAAGGGACAATATTTGCCCCTTTAAATAGATTTTCCTGTGTATTTGTATCTTTATATACATGTATATACAATGATGGTAAAAACAAAGTGATACTTTTAAATATTAAACTAAAACCGCCAGTAGCAGGCAGTAAGTCACTGTCTTAATGATTAAATCATGGAGTCATTCATTCAGCCATTCCTTAACAAAGCAATGGCTATATTTGTATAGATCATTGAATCATTGCCTCTCACAATTTGTTCAAAGCCTCAGATTTGTTCAGATTTGCAGCTCTGCTATGACTTTTGATGAAAATATTTTTTTTGCCACAAAATAGACCAAACAATACTGACAACAATATAGTTTTAAAATATGTATTCACTTAATTTGACATTTTGTTTGTTGAACAGTTGTATAAAATCAATGTCTATTTTGCAGCATTCCTGCTGGTATAATATATTATCAACATCAAAAACTCTATTTGCTCTTCATGCTAATAAGTGCTAAATCGACACTTTTACAAATGTATAAAAGTAACTTTTATTACTAATTTGAAAACTCTTAGAAAAGTAATCTGATTACATAACTCGCATTACTTGTAAGGCATTTTCTCCAACACTGATAAAATCAATATTTAATGTCTAAGCATTTACTTTTTCTTTCTTTTTTCTTTCTTTCTTTTTCAATTCAAAGTACAGTCACTGTCGCAAATTGCATATTGCATAAATCACTTGACTAGCCTTGTCTTGAATAAAATAATGTATATGAATCTCAAGAGAGCATCGACCAAGTTGATCTAGAGGAGCGAAAGCCCACCTGAAAAGAGATGTTCTGTTCCTCAGATGCACCGCTCACATTGTAGTCTCCCACCGCAGAGTCACAGCTGTTCAGCACCTCCGTCATAATGCCCAGTGAGACACTTAAACCTACAACAGGTCAGGAGGAAATACATTTAGAATCTCATAGTCAAAGCGTCCACTCATTTGCCTGTGAATGAGGGAGAGACTGATTTAGATGAGCCATCTGCAATAACCACAGCTGGGTCATTTTCTCATCTACGAAAAGATCCTACCAAAACCATCCAGCCAATCCATGCGCACCATAATTTTATGCAGAGCAAGTCTGTACATAGTTTGTTATTCAAATCAGCTCTCCTACCATTTTTGAAGGAAATTACTTTCACACTCATCAGCTAAAATCAAGAGCACGGATTCATTCAGTGAACAGCAATAATATCAAGGCTGTTCTCCAATTCATTCTAAATGCAAAACTCATCTAAAAGATAAAGATGGTGCTGAGCATCCAATTGTGAGAAGTATTATTAAATTTGGACTCAGATCAACAATAAATAAATGTAAAAAAAAACTATAAATCATCACATCACAAATTCTTAAACATCAATTTTCTAAAACTTACTCTGTAAAAAGTATTTTGGCAGTTATACTGTATAAAATGACTTTTATTTAATGTAACCTAAAGTAGTCATGTTGGTTAAGATAAATAAAATAGGATCTTTGACTTCAGTAAATACGTTAATGAAGATAACTACATAAAGTACTTTTTAGGTTATCTAACAAATAATTTTTATAGGAGAAATTATACAAGTTCAGATCTGTGTATCTGATGCATAGAGCAGCGTTCTGGGCAGTGTGTTTTTATATTTACTATTATGTTATTGTTTTATTTTTTTGTACTCCACTTAAAAGTTCTCTTATTTCAGTTAGTTGCTAAAACAACATTTACAGTGTTTGTTTTTTAACTTTAAGTTTTCATCTAATATTTATATTTTATTTTTTAATAGAATCAAGCTCATGCGCTGTGTTGCTAATAAATTGGATGTAATTTAAGTTGTGTTGCTTTGATATGAAAGTAAATATGATGAAAAAGGCAGCAAGCTTTGATAATGCATGGAATATTATATTAATAGATTATCCAAATAATAATAGGCCTTTATCTTTAGAAGCACGGATGTGTCTGTCACCTGATGCTGCTTTAGGTCAGACAGTCCATCACATCTGGAATGCTTCTCTGCAAACTGTGGAGTTCGCTTTACATTCATTATTAGTTACTCGACAGACCCATTGATAATTTATTCTATTCAGCGCTATATCTGGAGACGCTCTTGCGCTCGACATGTAGCTGTGCGGATTTATGGCGCATGTTCTTGAAACTCTATGGAACAAAGACGCTAAAAGGCGATCACACAAATGAGCTTCTCTACTACTTGTGAAATGCATTTAATTATAATTGCTATTGGTATTATCCACTCTGCAAAATCTTTATTTGTTTATTCAACTATGCGTGGGCCTATGAAAAATATATGACAAAACGTCCCCAGTATTGATTTGATACGGAACGCATTTTTAAAAACTTTTAAATACAGGACGATCTCGTATTTTACAGGACGAGTGGCAAAATCTAGGTTCAGTATTGTCCGGCTCCTGCGTCAGCACCACAGAAGAGAAGAAATTGCTGAATAAAGAAGTTTTGATTGGGGGGGGGGGGATATTCTTCTTACGTTTGAACCACTGTAGTGACTTGGACTATTTAAAAAATGTCTTTACTACCCTTCTGGGCCTTGAAAGTATTTTGACGTTGCTGGATTTCATCAAAAATATCTTAATTTGTGTTCCCGAAGATGAACATATGTCTTGCAGTTTTGGAACCACATGAGGTGGTTATAACAGAAAATGTCTTTTTTGGATGAACTAACCCTTTAAGCAGCGTCATCAGCCAGTCGTTCCCATCGTGCTTTTGTTCAGCGTAGTCAAAATTCAACACGGCCGCTTCGCCGTCACAAGAGTTTTTGGCATATGTCAGCATGACTCACCAGCACCAATGTCACCCTGTAGGCCAAGACTGGTTGCTCACTGAAGACTGGTTGCTCACTGACTTTGTTAAAAGTAGGGGTTTAACCCTGACATCCTGGCCAAATTAGTCCATCATGGCTTCCTAATCACCACCATACTTTAATTGGCTTTATTGCTCTGTCTCCTCTCCACCAATAAGCTGGTGTGTGGTGAGCGTTCTGGTGCAATATGGCTGCCGTCACATCATCCAAGTGGATGCTGCACTCTGGTGGTTGAGGAGATTCTCCCCTTCCATGTAACGCGATTTAAATGTCGATGAAAAAACGCTATATATATATATATATATATATATATATATATGTGTGTGTATTGAATTATTATCAGAACAAGGAGGCCCACACTTGGACACTTTTCTACCAGGCATGCATTTCGCAGTGATCAATGGCGATTGATCACTCAAACAAGCCTATTCTTATGACAGTGGATGGCGACAAGTGTATTTATCAGTAAGTTAGTTATTATTCACTCAAATGATTCGTTCCGAAAAGCTGATTCAATCAGGAACAAAACAACTGGTTTTCATTATGAACAAGTCATTGAATCATTCACTCGATTCATTCAGGAGCAAATATTGCTCAAAGACACGCAAAGACTAAGAATAATATTGCTTCTAAAATGTAAGATCCTGAGTTTTAACTTCTTGTTTATTGAGAAATATTATGACAGTATTCTTGCTCGTGAGATACTGCTTAAACAGTACACAAGACAGACTTACACATGGGTACAGTTGGCCTGCATAATCATGATCTGATGGTCTGATGCAATGTGGAGCAGCTGGTGGTCCTCAGCCCTCCACATGGCACATATGCACACTGTCCTGTGTGAATGACCAACGCTGGGTGACTAACAAACCATTAAAACCATTAAAACCTGCATTGGCACCATCAAAACATGGTATTTGTTTGCTCAATAATGGGATTTTATTAGTTCATTTGTTGTAGTTTCGTTTGCACAATTTACTGAACTTTTATTTATTAACCTGTAAATTATTATTATTATAGCATCAAAGTTGTGCACTATATTGCACATGCACCACCCCTAAACAAACCTGATTTTTTAATCTGATGATACACATACAGTATCCAGGCTTGGCTGATCTTCTTATGCTTTGATACAATGAGAAACAGACAAGTTTTAAAGCCGCACAGGTGACAGATGAAATAAAAGAGTCCTTTAAATAGATCAGCCACTTTAAAGATATTTTTGTTTTATCTGAGAAACCAAAGGTCTCGGTAGAGACTAGAGAGGATACTATCATTATCATTGTAGTTTAGCCTTGATTCCATTTGGGAACTGGGTGGCTCAACTGAATCAAAGGATACTGTGGAATAAATGAGGGTGAACAGATGAAAGAAAGTAGTAATGAGTAGTACAATAAAAGACATAGGATTAAAGGACAGCTAAAATGAAACAATGAAGAAATAAACAGTTTGGACCAAAGAACAGCACCTATATGCCTGATAAAACAAACCCTCAAGCTACAATCTTACACAATGCCATCAAAAATCCCAGCAGTTCAAAGACCATGAAAAATAATCCAAAAATAAATAAATAAACTTTTTAAATAAAAGCACCATTCAGATTAATTAGCACCACACAGATGCTGGATGGCAGACAGAAATCGAAACTAAGCTGTTTATGTTCTCTTGCTTTAATGTTGGTTGAAAATGGACTGATTATTCATGCTCGCTATTATGTTGACGGTGACAGCACAAATACAGCTCACTCCCCAGACCCTTGTTAGCATACAGGCTTTTTCAATGGTGAAAGTGAGTGGCAAAGACAAAGGGGACTTGAATGAGGGATCAAAGGGCTGTGCGTGTGCTTGGTGCCATTTATAGTTAGACAAAGCACTGCAGAAGACTGGCTTTGTAGGCGGCTGCACAAAGACTTCATATGATTATCAAAATATTTTTGGACGGGCAAACCCTGAAAAACAGTCCAGGTTGTTATTGTGGGTCATTGCACTATTGAGTTTCCGTTGTTTTAAAGAAAACCCCACGCTCAATAAACTCCTGAGTGCATGGTGGTTACAAACAAAATTTGTGACTTTTCTTCCAAGTTATAGGTGTCTCGTCGTGTGTCGCTCTGTGTTTCTGTGAAAAATAGAGATGGCTTCTGAATAATTTAACGTGACTGGGTGCAACGACAGATCTCACCCCCTTCCTGGTGACATGGAAAATCGTACTCAAATCTAGGCAAATGACCGTCAGCTTGGGATCAATAGCAAAACTCACGTAACTAAACACTCAACAACAAACCACTCACAAAACACATTAATTAAACGTGTAAAATAAGACAATAGCTTTGAAATAATTGACTGTTGAGCACAATTTAACAGCAAATTAGAGCTTGATTGGAAAAAGTTGTCAAGAAATAAAAACACCATTTAATCCAAAATCAGCAAAATAGATAAATAAATAAAGTGTTCAAAAGCCATTGCTTGATAATTGCCAGTTGAAACAATCGAACATAAATAGGACATTTTTAATCTGCTATAATCTTAGTTATAATGTGGCTATTATTTCACCCAAAAATGCAAGTTCTGACATTTACTTCATCTGTGGAACACCAAAGAAGACTTTTTCACTAAGGCATTTTTGTATTTTGATCAAAGTACTACAAGATTATTCTTGCAAGTGAAAACAAATAATTAACTAATAAATGAACTATTAATGTATGAGATCTTGCCTGATGGCACTCACAGTTTATGTAAATTTACTCCGTGGTGGATTAAAAAATAAAAAGGGTAACTGCGACATTAATCGCACAATTCTTACTTTATTTGTTGCAATAATTACTTTATTTCTTTTGAGATAAAGAAACAATCTGATAATTGTGAGATAAAAAGTTACAATTATCTTCTTTTTTTTAATCCATGACAGAAAAAAAATCCAAATTCCATACAATATATGTTCCATGCAATACAGCAAGACCTTTTAAAATGAATAAGTATAGTATAGTATTAATAACACAAAAAATATGTTTTATGTAGAATTTTGTTTTTATTGACTGCTTATGACTGAAATTACAATTCCATGACCAGTTGCCTAAATATCATTCATCCACTAGAATATAGTCCCTAGCATAAATGCTGCTTGCAAACGCCAAAGCCATGGGTTCGATTCCAAGGGAAAGCAAGAACTGATTACAATGCCAAAATGCATCTTGAATGCAATACAAGTCACTTTGGATAAAAGTGTCTGCCAAAAACATAAATGTAAATAAGTAGCCGATCTGGACAGGTATTGACCAATAAGCATCCAACAAATAATAAGATAAGACTAGCCTATACAAAAAGTGTCAATTAAAAAGATTATGATACTGATTGCAGGGATATTTCTGTAACCTGTAATCAGTAATGTAACACCATAAATGGAAGAAAGAATAGTAAAGGTTCTTTACTGGCATCTGTGGTTCCATAAAAAAACAATGGAACATTTCAAAAGCACAAAAGGTTCTTTAGATTATTAAAATGTTCTTCACACACACAAAATTAATTATTTTAAGAACTATTCCCTGAAAGGCTATTTGAGGAACCTAAAATGATTTTATGCTGGGAGAACCCACTTTTGGAACCTTTATTTTATGAGTGTAGTCCTTAATGCATCTTAATATTAATGCATAATGGTAATATAAATAAGAAGAGTAAACTACTTTTTACCATTATTTTTCATTAGAACACAATATTGGTCACAGAATAGCATTAACATGAGTTATAAGCACCAAGAACTGAGTAATCGTAAGTTTTCGTTTCGTTCGTTAAAATCTTGCGTGATCCTCTAACCTCAGAGATTTGATTTTAATGAGCAACAGATCTATTTAATCAGCCGCACTTCGAAGGCAATGCGTCTTTCTCAAAACACGAGCATAAATCACTCATGTCAGTAATCCTGGACCACTGAATCCTGAGTGTTCCTCAGGCTGTTTATGAGTTACGGCTGATGTGTAAAGTGCTCATACCTGTAGCCTTCAGAAGTGTTGGCTCTCCGTGTGAAGCCCGTGAAGAGTGTGTTGCTCTTCCCAGTGTGTGCCAGACTCACTCGAGTCAGATTCTCCCAGACTGAAGCGCTGCTACTGTTACCTCAGAGCGCGCGACTGAGATAGCGACTGTAATTTCACGCGCACTCACCCGAGTCACAAGAGCACGTTTAAGCGCGCGCGCGCGTGTGTGTGTGTGTGTGCGCGCGCACGAGAGAAAAACAGAGAGACCTCACGATGGTTTTAAGATGCAGAAATTTTAGAGTACATTACTAGTAAACATTGGCCATTCAGATGTTGGATATGGTCTTGCTCCCAGTTAAAATATATACAGCTATATGCAAGAATTCTAATTGAATATAACGGCTTATGAAATATTCAATCTCTCCTCTACAAATCATATCCGACAGTCCTTTTAAAAGCAAATGGTCAGCTTTTCATTTATACCCTCTGCAATTCATGACAAATTTGAATAATGATAAAAAATGTAATAAAATATCATTATTAATGCATAAACAATATTATTTTTAAGTAAAAATAGCTTCTTTTTCTAGATTGTAGTTTTTTTTTCAAATGTGCTTTATTATTGTATTTTATTAGTTTATTACAATTGTATGTTATAAATTGAACATTTGTGCTTTTATTCTTAACATTTCTGTCATGGTTCTGTCTCTGTGGACAGAACCACACTGCTCTCTCTCCCATGTGTTTCTTTCATTAGCTTCTGCCCCGCCTCCTTGTTTCCCTTAATTGATCCCATCTGTCTCTGCTCCTTACCTTTCCTCATGTGTTCCCTATTTAATCCCGGTGTGTTTGCTGTCCCTTGTGGTGTTGTTGTCTTACATGGATTGTCATTCATGTGCTTTCCATGGTCTGTATTCCTGTCTTGTTCCCTGCCCTGATTTCCCGGTTTGTTTATGTTCAAGTTATGATCTTTGT
The DNA here is from genome assembly GCA_037043235.1 of Rhodeus uyekii. Classification (NCBI taxonomy): domain Eukaryota; kingdom Metazoa; phylum Chordata; class Actinopteri; order Cypriniformes; family Acheilognathidae; genus Rhodeus; species Rhodeus uyekii. The sequence goes on from JAWRVZ010000121.1 coordinate 1,225,648, forward strand.
TTACATTATGTTTTTCCCCCTCGTGGGTTGTTCTTTTGTGTGTTATGTTCTTTTGGTTATAATAAATTCCTCTTCACCCTGCACTTAAGTCCTGTATTGTATCGTGACAATTTCTGAGGCATTTCTAAAGTCATTCATCACTGAAGATGGACAAACATTTACAGTTTATTAGTGTTGTAAGGCATTACAAATAATACGAGTTCAGTTTGTGATCAGATTATCTTTTCAAGTAAATAGTTGTCAGGGTTTTGTCTTGTTTAGTCATGTTTTTCTTCATATGTCTTGGTTTCATGTTTTACTCTTACAGTTTAAGTCTTTGGATTTCCCTAGTTAGTCTCATTTGTTGCTGATTATGTTGACCTGTTTATCATCAAGTTCCCTTGTTAATCCTGTGTGCATATATATATATATATATATATATATATATTTATATATGTGTGTGTGTGTGTGTGTGTGTGTGTGTGTATTCCCAGTTTGGTTCAGTTCTTTATCAGTTCTTGTTGTGTGCTAAGTGATGTTAGTGTATTTATTTCCTTGTATCTACTCATTAATTATTAGAAGTATTGTCTGTGATTCTTCTGAGTAATAACACCTACATACATGTGAGACTAGTAAAGTCATGTATAGTATTTGAATTTACAAAACCGTCTAATAAGTATTGCAAGTTATTTTGTTTTACTTTTTTGCTTTATTGACTGCTTTGTGTCTGCTGTGTAAACATGACAAATTAGTTTTAATTTAAATGTGAGCATGCATTTACTCATCTCACTTGCACAAAAATAGATTTAGACAGGGCTTACATTATGCCAAATTTAGACCTTAGTTCAATTGGAACATTTAAGTAGTTTTTAGAATTTTTTTGAAAAAAAAAACACATTGTTGATGGAGTTCTTGAGACAAAATAATGGCACTGATCAATAATCAAAGCATGGAGAAAATTGTGATTAAACAGGTTGCATTACAAATTTAGTGCATCAATGCATTTATGAAAAAAAAACTTCTCTTTCACTATGAAATGCTGTCAAAATGTTAGTGAAATCTTGAAACCTTTAAGTTTCACTAAAGTACATATCTGGATAGAGATTTTTTTCTTTCTTCTTTTTTTTAGCATAGTACCTATACTTTCACTTACTTAGGTGTAATTTTTCAGCACTGTTAACCAAGTAGAGATTGTATTAATATGGTTGACTGGTTACTCTCTGCATAATTATTCCCTGTTTTGTCATGTGAGACATAAAACCGTACTCACCCATTATGAATAATGCCATATTGTGCATCAAGGCGTAGCCTCTTCAGCTCTGTGAAATTTTGCCACGCCCCTACAGATTCATTAGTGGGTCTAATATTGCATCATCATAATTAATATAAAAATTTTTACAAGTTGTGGAGCACAAAACTAGACAAATATGGTAACTTTTGAAATCTTAAAAATGAGCTCATTTAACCCAATTCAGTTGAGCTCAATTAACTTACTTCACCGATGAGAATTGGTTTAACTGACCTTAATCACAGCTGCAACACCATATGATCAAAACCCAATCCATACCTTCTAATGGCACAGGCACATGCATTATTTTCTTAGTGATGAATCTATGTGACTGTATAGCTTTTTCCCAATTAAGAGGCTGCATCCTTCAAAGGTCACGCCTTTGAAGGTTGTGAAGGTCAGACCGAGCATTTTAAAATGGGATGGTCTACTCTAGCCTGTGCAGGATTGCTATTGTCACCTAGCAAATGTGACAGCTTCTGTTGATGAGTGGAAGTAATGTTTGAACTGGACTTTAAAAGTTATTCAACTGTCTAAAAACAAATCATGGTTCACATATGTCCACCATGGTCCATTTCAGTACATAATAAAGAGTGTAAACTACATAAAATCACATATTAGTGATTAATCACATTTTACATCATTACATATTCTAGTAAGTTGAAACCCAATGTTCTTACAAATAAAAATGTAGACCGTCAATTTCTCTTTAAAAAGTTATGTCGTCACTGGTGGGCAATTTGGGGGTAAGCAAGGCCGCGAAGGACTCATCTGCTGTATCCTTCATTGCCCTTGAAAAGAAGGCCGAATTTGGAGGACGCATTTGAAGGAGACTTCGAATTGGGACACCCTTCGGTGTGTAGTTGTGACCCGATCCTTTAAAATGATGCAGATTCTGTATTCAGTTGCACCTTTTTAATGTATTGAACTTCATTCAAATGGAAAACTGTTGTCATAACTATAACCATAACTGTTACCTAACTTCAAGCTAACCATTTTATAATTTGTTAATTTTTAAATAATAACAATAAAAAAACTTATCATAGCAGTCAGCTATGTAGAAATTAAGTGCTGTATTTTCTGGGCTATTTAAACCAGTTTGTAAGTGATTGAATTTGTGATGTAAAAAGTCAAGACTTCTGGAGTTCACACACTCACTGGTATCTTGCGCCTGCATTTCTGTGTCAAATTACACAGCGTGATGGAAAACAGGGAGAGCAGTTAAATGTCAGAGGTTATAGCACCTCACATTCCTATTGGCTCAACCTTGATAGTGATGATGATGATGACGTCACAGGGAGTAATGAGTGAAAGGAGATGCTCTGTTCATATAGAGGCTCTGGTGATCATCTCACAGTCCAGGATCCAGTAAAACCCAGACCTCAGCCTCTTGGCAGGCAGATTTTTCCAATGGCTCTGTAACTTGACAAGGAAAGGTATCCGTTTTGACACATATACCTCTGTGCATGTTAATTTTTAAACAGAAAGAGTCAGTGTCAGTTCAGTGCAATGATCATGCATTCTTCCACTAAAGATAAAAGAATATTAGTGATGATCAGTAGAAAGTATTTGGATTTGTTCAGTCAAGTCAGACTTCAAAATATATGAATATTGTTGCATTATGAAAACATCAATAAATTGTCAGCTAAAACATTTTATCAGAAAAAAAATCACTTTTCTGAGCCAGTTTTTGAGATGACATTTAAACGACTAGTGTGAATATGTTCTTTAGTCATTGTATGAACTACAAAGTATGAGGTTCTTGTTAATAGCACTTAACAAATAGCCAATTTTAACAAATAGCAAACTTTTGTTTTGTCAGGATTTGTGATTTTTCTCTCTTAAATAAATGCCACTTGTTTAAAAGACAATTCCACAATTTTAAGTGTTCAAATACATTTTGGGGGCACTGTATTGCTGAAATGTATTTTTCATTAAAAATAACACACCAGTTTTTCTAGTCTCATACCAAACACAATCTGAAATGCAATTTCCATAGAGAGTTCAAGAGGTTCAGGCTTGGGACAGAGAAACCGGCTTGCAGACTTTCCTTGAGTAATTGAAATGTAGAGCTCCTCTTCTCCTCTACTTTCCTTTCCTCGTCACTCTTTTATACGACTGCTGTGTCTCTGAATGAAGAGCTCTGAACTCTGTGTGTGTGGAGGAGTGTAATAGAATGACCTTTCAGTAATTTTGCCATCTTGTATAAATTCACTTCAGACCTGCTTTTTGACATTCTCTATTCATTCAACCAATTAGCACTTCATGCATCTGCCTACTCTCCCTCAGCTTTTGTGGAAGTCTCAGACTGAAAGCACCTCTGAGGAAAATAAGTAATTAACTGAAATTTCTTCAATATCCTGATGACCTCCGGCTGATGAGGAATATCTAACATCAGACCGTAATGTGAAGTTTGATTGAAGAATTAATATAAATCTTATTGGTGTGCTGAGTGGCATCTCTACAAGTTATAAAATTGCAATAATTATTCACTCAATGTAATTGTTTTCACCATAGCACTGCATACTATAATAATTGATATGCTAGTAAACACATTCTGAATTTCATGTGGCGTTAAAATCCTTTTGATCTACATTTCAAATGATAAATTGTGACATGAATTTCTTTATAAAACTATATGTATATATATATATATATATATATATATATATATATATATATATATATATATATATATATATATACACTATCTCTCAGAAAAACTAATTGTGAATATAGTTAGAAATCCATTATTAGTTTAACAGAAGTCTTCAGTATGTTTTTTTTAAAGTTCAAAGGCAAATATGTGGAAATATACAAAAAGTACTTGACAAAGGGATAAACTTTTCCTCCTATTATTTCTAAGGCACGAGAATAATTGGATGTCATGTAGTTTAAATGGTAGGTGCAATCAACACTAAGATCATTTATTCCTTAAAGTGAACACACATATTCATAAAATATATGATGTAGGCCTAAATGCACAGGTGTCTGTCAAACGAAGAAAGACTGTTACAATACCCTTAAGCGTGGATGCTTTATTAATGTTAAAAATGCAATATTTGCAAGACGTAGTTTAAGGAACTGATGTTAAATAACAAAAGTAAATGTTAAGGACAGTTAATACGGTCCTCTTCATTATTATCCAGCTCATATTTTCTAGCTTTGATGTACATTATTGATGCCCATGTGGTGTTGTGGCAGTGGGCAATCCCAGAACATGAATGAATGAATCCGTCACACTGCAGACAGCAGATGCAGAGGCCTGGTGCTCCCTCTGCTGCACAATCAATGTAACAAAGATAAAAGAAAATTAGCATGTTTTACATGTCCAATGCAATAAGGCATTACTGTAAGAGTTCACTGTAATATTCTAAACACGAACAGACTTTTTTTTGGTCATATACAGCTTCAGAATTCTAGTGTGACACATAAAAACAACCGCAACTTCAGCTGTCTTTTATATATTAGAGAAGATTCCCTCAGTGAATCCTTATCGCTTGGCAACAGAAGCTGCTAGGCTTCAGGGTGATTGGAGGAGAGGAACAAGGTAAAGTATGACATTCAAGAATCAGTGGAAGAGTGTAGCATGTGGTATGTTTCCCCCCACCTTTCATCTGTCAGAACGAATTGAGAGGGCAACAGACCAGAAATAGGTGAAACACAAAGTGTTCAAATAAGCTCTACGGTGAATCCTTTTTTCCTAGCTTGTGTGTCCCCCAAAACACCCCAGGTCACCAAAATACAGACAAAAGGCAGACATTATAGTTGAGGCAGTAAAAATAATCTGTCCTGACACTTACAAGCTTCCACAGAGATTTGAAGCCCTCTGCTTATAAAATATTGAACAGCCACTAACACAGTTCTGTCTCCTAGAGCTGTCAGCGATTCATCTCAGAGAGGGAGAGAGAAAAAAGCTCAATAGGAGGTGCTAAGATTGCAAAGAGGGATAAGATGGCCTCTCAGTCTCACCACCAGGGGTCAATATTTTCAAAGAATTGAAAGTATGACGGTCATTTGGTGGCAGAACCTGATTTCAACAAGTGCAACATGTTGCAGAGATGTTGATCCAGGAAAAGTTTACAGTTTATGTCAAGTTTAGGTTTACAATCAGGGTTGTGAGCTTCTACATGAGTGTTATGGGTTAGGTTTAGGGTATATGATTACATTTTCAGATAGTAATGTTGACCCAGGAACGTCAACATTACTATCTGAAATTATTATGTCAACATTATGTCTTACTTTTATCACTTTGCTACAGCTTTGAATGGCTAAATGAATATATAGCTATTATTTGCACAAGCCAATCAATAAATGAATAAATCACTATAATAATAGTATACCATTAATCTTAAACAATATTCATGGATCAAAGGAGCAGAATGCAGTGGTAGTGAAAAGGTCATTGAATAATGGTTCAGTGAATGACCAGGCAATTATAATCTGCGTTGAGTAAATGTAATTGCTATGAGAGGCTATGGAGAGGTCATGGCCTAGGTGCAGCTCTTACACCGCAGATGGCTTGGAATATTGTCGGCACATTTTTATATCTTTTCAGCACAGTACATTCCCATGGGATGACACCAAAAAAACAGATGCTTGAGTGATTCTATTTACATGGAGCTAGAATGCTAGAAAACGTGCTTTACAAAAAAATCAGTGAGTGTAAATGAAAATTTGACATTTTCAAAAAATCAGGTACTTAAGAAGCATTCTGAAAAAGGTATTTTCACTTTTCACAATTCAGATTATCATTATTGTCGAACGTTCCTCCATTAAAGGGAACAAATACAAACCTCTTGAAATGAACTTTACCGATTGCATTGTTGACAGATGAGCAAACATTCGCTTTTAAACCCAAAATGTAGATCACATAGCACAATGTTATTGAATATGATCAAAATGGCTTGTAACCTGTACATTAGGAACCTGGACTGTGTGTGGAAAAACACTTGAGCTTTGTTTGACACAAGTTTAGACAGGATGCAACTATTTAGAAACTATCTCTCAGAAAGATCTATTTGTGGATATGTATAAATCCAGTTTGACATTTTCATTCTCAAAATGTGCAAACTTGTGCATACATTGCGGTGATATTATGCAATTTGTATATGCATATTAAAATATTAGCCTATATAATATTATTAATCAAATATTAAGGGTACTTAATATTGAGTAATTCAATTAAAACGTATACACTGCAGTACAATGGGAGTGAAAAATGAGTTGCAATTAAAATAAAAAGTTAAAACTAATAATTTCAGTCATGGCAATGAGGGGCAGCTCTCCCGGTGAGGTCAGCGCTCGCTGCCTCCCGCTGTCAATCAAACCATGGCGTCATATATCCTCAGCGCTTCCGGTGCGGTGGGCGGGGCTCCGCTGTCCCGGTCTGGATTCTTCATTCGGGAGCGCAAGACAAGGCTGAACACGAATGCAGCCATATTCGGCTGCAGGCTGAAGCTCACCGGCCAGCGCCAACCGACACGCAAGGATTCGCCTACTGAGGAAAAAAAGCACCCACTCCCAGGTTTTGGAGGAGGGCGTATTTCTGTAGGTTAAAGATGCGTGTAGTCCTTCATTAGGGGGTTATTAGAGGAGATTTACAGCTGAGCGGAACGAGCGTCCAGTCATCCTGAGCTTCGACGGGAGAAAAAGCCCCGACACATCCCGCAAAGTGGAAAGTACAGATTTGTCCGGATTAAGGCAAATGGAGCCGACGGGGCCTCGGGAGTGAGGAGGGGGTGGAAACGCCTGAAAGCAGCGGACAACAACGGGGTTAGGCGCATTAGGGCTCGTCTGATCCGAGCACAATGTTGGGCACATTTTGCTAGCTGGCTAACTGGATGGCTGGCTAGCAGTTGGAGTCTGGGACGTCAGATCTCCACACACATATCAGCCAGATAAATCTGATCTGTATATATTTATACCGCGAATTCCCGCTGTGTTCGTTTCGACAAGTTTATTTAATTTTCTCCGGCTGTGGGAGCGGTTGCCCGGGCGCTGAATTAGTAGAAAATGTCTGCGAAGGTGCGCCTGAAGAAGTTGGAGCAGTTGCTGCTGGATGGCCATCAGAAGAACGAGAAGTCTCTGAGTGTGGAGACGCTGCTGGATGTCCTCGTATGTTTATACAACGAGTGCAGCAACTCGCCCTTAAAACGGGAAAAACACGTGACGGACTTTTTGGAATGGGGTAAGTTGATGGCTGGAGAAATCAGTGCGTGTCCCTTTAAGAGCTGTTTATCTGTTATTACATTTGCCTTAATCACCCAGCTGACTTCAGGCTATTGTCAAAATTAATGCCGAGACGTTTGAGTCTTGGGATTCCTGGCCTCGTTGTTTGGACAACCCTTTGTTGTTTTAATTTAATGCAATCATGTACAAAATAAACCATCAAAAGCCTGTTGGACCATAATTGATAATCATTCAGACATGACTTTACTAAAATAAGTTAGTAAAGGAATATGGATAATCAAGTAAATCCAACCTAAGCTTCAGTCCAGTTCGTTCATTAAAATCATTAGTTATACTAAAAGGCTTTTTATGTGCTTAAAACTATGGACTATCAATCAGACGATGGAAGGCGTGTGGAAAATTGTGTACAACACCTTTTTAAGCCAAGTTTTGTTGATAACTTGGAGACCTTAGAGATTCATGTACCAAATATTATACTGTAAACTTTAAATGTTTAATCAAATATCGCTGATAAGTATCTGACAAAAAGTTGGACTGTTTTCAGTGGCAATGCAAAAGTTTTCCTTTAAAGTCTGGGGACATTGATTCCTTTCTTTCTAACATCCATTGTTGCCACTACCATCACCGTTTGTGTCTGACTGGATTGTATCCGTCGCTTCCTATAAGAGTTCAGTTGAAAGTGTAAACAGGACTCAGTAAGTGGGAGGCCCCCTTTCAGGCTCTTCCTGGTCCTGTTGGATGCGGTTGGCCATCACACTGAGTGGATTCTCTGTCCTTAGTGTTGGTCTGACGTCAGTAATGAGATTACACCCCAGTGTGTCTGCTCCTGTAAAGACCGCCACTGTCCTCGTACAACCCGTCACTAGCAGGTGCCACCTCACATCCCATCACTGTGAGCGGGCCATAGTATGACCCAATTTTCAGGAGTCATAAACTCCTCTGTTCTTGTCTTACTACAGCACTGGTAGGCCACACGCTTTCTTATGGCGCCCTTGATTGTGGAGGTTAATGATTTACATGGAAGATGTTAAGCTACCGCCGGTGAAGCACTAACAATGGACTAATGCTCCTCTAAAGTGCAGTATCGGCTGAGTGCTTTCTCTCAGTACTTGCTTTCCATTTTATGAAGTGTTCCTCAAGTGAACATCTTCGAAATGGCCACATGGAGCTGCTGGCTTAACCTTTTCTGGTAAATGAAATGTATCATATCTTCTATTTACACATGGCTTTCTGGAAGTGACTGATAATCCACTTTGGTGGAAATATAGCAAGATGATGACAGAAGCTCCTGACTGTTTAACCGATTTCTTTGTTTGGGTATCTATCAAATTGACAACATTTTGATGATCAAACTTTTGGCTTCTGCCTCACGGTAATTACGCCAACTCCTTTAAAAGTTTCTTATTGGCTGAAACTAGGGTTTGCTCTGATCGGGATTTTTGCAGCCGTTGCTCTACCGATTTCTTGTAATTATGATCAGCCAATAGCGATCCTGATCTTTCAAGCTTTATACGTAAGTTCTCTGTTGACTGTCACCGTTAACCCTTTACAAAATGAAGCTTTTTTTAATGAGTGCGCATCTAAGTTGCGTAAAGAAAAGTATTGGCTAATATCGTTGTGAGGAAAGTAGATTTTCTAGACATTTAGTGTTACCATTTCATATGAATCCAAACATTCATGCTTAAAGATGAAAAGCGTTAATTATTTACAGATACAGATAAAAGGGAAATTAGATGCATATGTATACTCTCACATTATCTCATCAAAACTGCAAAATATGTATTACAGTGATACCATTTTTTTCTGATTTCTGTCGGCTGCATTAATGTAATTTTTTTTGTAGCTTTATGCAACTTGATTGGCTAATGAATACATAAAAGTGAACAGCTCGTTCAAGTAGATATGGTAATAATGTATTTTCAGACTTGCGTTTGAGGTACTTTTTGAGTATCTTTTGAGGTACTGCTAATATTGGTGACCTGTCAGCCTTAACGGCAAACCTACTCCTAATGTACATTACAAATGTATTTGAGTAGATGCAATGTAATGTATACTTGCTAGTGAAATGTATGCTAATGTATACTTGATATAAAAACATGGACTATATTGTTTCTTTGTCTATATTTTAAATCCACATTTGAAGTGTCCCGCTGCATATCAAAAGAAACTCCATGAGGCATCAGTGATGGTTTTTATTTCGCCTCTAGAGTCATTATTGCTCTGTATAATGACATCAGACCCTTCTCAGCCGCTCTAGCCATGGATACAATCCAGGAAAAATATCGGTATGTTTTTCTGTCAATAACCTGCAAATTTTTGAATTTGAACAACCGATTAATTGATTGACATCTACTAATGAAATAATTGACTGTTTACACAAGAATACTTGCTGAGATGGGTTTTGTAACGTAATTTAGTATTTGTGTCCGAGACGTGAAAGGGGAATCAATTTGGTATTCATGCGCTGTCTGAAACGCGATTTTCAAATAGTTATTTTTTTGTGCTTGAATGTGTAAAATAGCAAGACAAAACATGTTCAAATGATAAACTTAAGATATTAATCTGCAAATCACATGCTACCTGGTCCATACACATCACGGATCAACTGCAATACTTTGCAGTTATCAAACCACAATGATCCAATCAGTTCCCACTTGATAAAATCAAGTTTCGCCCTTTTTTTTCCCCTTTGTCTGTGAAAGCACATCACTATTCACTTGCATATACATTAAGGAAAGGCTGATCACAAATGCATAGCACACATCAGTAGATGGATTAGAATTTTACGTCACTTGTCGCCACCTACTGGTGTAACGATGTAATGGATGCAATCTTTATTTAAGTGTCAAGTTCCTTTCGAAAGATGAATTACTCTATTTTGATCGCTAACGTGGACATCAACGTTTGTATCCCAACTCAATTTTTATCTCCGTACTTCTGTGATAATTTGAATTATTGCAACTCCAAAATAATAATAATAAACATAGCTCTGGATCAGCAGAATTGTTGTCGGTTAGGAATAAGATTGTATGGGTCTTTGAATCTTCTATGGATTAATCATGCAGCTCTTAAGTCATTGTCAGTTTAAAATTCATTCAACTATGTCAGTGGATGTGTACACTATTATAAGGAAGCATTGTTGCAGTGTGATTGCACAAAGTACTGAATAAAAATGATTTTCATATAATTTATTACTATAAGTACATGTAGCTAAATAAATAGTTACCTATTGGTGTTTTAAATGCTTTTATTGAATACTTCAGACTTTGGATTTCAGCATCCATAACAAATTTCGCCATTCACACGTTTTTGTGTCTGAGATCCCTGTAGGATCTGCACCTCATTATCACTGACAGACATATTGACCGCGCCTCACATTCTGCTATTGACCGGATCTGTTAGTTCACAGTCCATCTTGTCTCACTGGGGAAGTTTTACAAGAGAGGATGAGCTCTGACTGGAGAAATTCCTCTTCAGTATTGCACAAGAAATGCGAATGAACCTGCATTAGTGTACATGAATCCATTTGGTTGCAAGCGCCTGACAGGAAGTCAAGCTTGGCTTGTTCAAGAATTTATCGCATGCTCCTAATAACTGAGTTTGTAATAGCGGTCTTTTGCCAAAACAACAAGCAGAGCACTTATTAATCATTGCAGTGTCTTTCTCCTTTGCTTGATTTCTCAAACGCAGCTTGCCAAGGTCAGTGGTGACGGAGAGCGGTATGCAGGTGTTTATGCCTGACTTCCTCTTCGACAGCAGACTGAAGACTAATTAACGGAGAAGATTAAGCAGAATGAACACATCGGCTATAGTATTTACCCTTCTTGTCAGGTCTTGGTGTGAGCTGTCAATGTTGCTAGGATGCACTTTTAATTTGCCAGTATTATGACAAATGAAAGGCATACTGTATTTTCCCGCAGAAAGCAGATAATCCGCACCCTCATATAGCCCGCGGGTTTTGAGGTTCCGCGTAAAAAATCATTGGCACAACCCGCACCTTTATATAACCCGCACCCAAAGGTTTATGAACTTTTTTTGTACAAGTTCACATTTTGAATATTGCTCACATGATGTCAATTATCCATAACTGTTCAGGCTCGGTACACAGTGTTTGTGCGCGAAATCCAAACAATAAGAAAACAAACACAAGTCAGAATCAGAACAAACAGAAAAAGCAGTCTCTCCCGCTGTGCAGCAGCACGTCCCATAAGAAGCGATTCTACAGCTGTTGATCATCGGATGAGATGAGAAGAGCCCGCCCTCATGGCAGCACAGCAAATCCCGTCGTCTTGCTTGATTGACAGGTCAGACAGCCTATCAGCACCAGCTGTCAGAGGGATAGTAGAAGCGCCAGAGACAACAACCCTCACAAGAAAGAAAACAGAAAAAATACAGCAAAAAAAAAAAAACCTAAGTCCTTAAGGACGTAACAAATATATTTAAATGTTATTACGTGTAAAAAAAACTGTGATATAGCCCGCACCCTTATATAACCCCCCCCCCCCCCCCCCCCCCCCCCCCCCGTGGGGTTTGTAAAATCTGGTATAACCTGTGGGTTATATGTGGGAAATTACGGTTTGTGCAAAACATTGTTTATTTGGGCTGAATTTGGAGTGGCACACTTTTGATTTTTTTTCACCAAATACACAATGTTTAACACCTACACATTTTGGCATGTACTTTTATAAATAGAGATGCTCTAACATTAAAAATTCTGTCTGGAAGATAGTAAAAATTCAATACTATTTTATCTAAATAAATAAGAATATTAAAATAAATTGTTTAAATGCAACAAATTAATTTAGACTGTATGAAAACTTATATTTTGAGGGTTCTTAATATACTTGTACCCTATTGTTTATCAGCCGTTACTAGTTTTTTTTTAATTGGTCAGTATTTTATGTAATATTACAATTTTCTTAATCTAATTCTCATTTAAATGTAATCCAGAGCTCATCTTTTTAATAATCCCTGCAGGTCTTGCACTTCTAATGCAGGAAATTCACTTAAGCATGTATGTTGAATGAGTAAATGAATTTACACAGATTGAGATCAAATCGATCATTTTAAAACTTTCTATGAGATGCAATTTCACAAACGAATGATTCAATGGTGATGCATCTTTATCTTTCAAAACGTGCTAAACATCACCAAGTTCATTGCCTCTGCATAAGAGACCGCAAAAAGTGCGCTTGCGGGCAGTGAGACGGGAGTCGGGACATTTGACGGAGTAGTCACTTGCACAACCGGGCCAGTGTTGCATTGTCTCTAAAATTTATCATTTGCATGTCTTTTTAAGTTTTACCTATTTTAATTGAAGCTTTAATATTATAGTAAAATGTAGGGGCTAAGATAGACTTTATTTTTTTACCTTTAGGAAAATGTATATTTTTAATTGAATTTATTTAAACACTGAGAAAAAGTAAATTAAAAAAAGAAATTATATTTTTAGTTTTCTGCCCCCTGCTCTACCGATCCATGACTTCAAAACCAAGGTACGTACCGAACCGTCATATTTGTGTACCGTTACACCCCAAACACTAACTCATTCAACCTACATGCTATACTGGAAAAACGTTTGCAAGATTACCCCGTTTTTTAATCGCGTATCGTGGGAATGTGTAAAATTATGCGCATAATACCCACATTCCCGCACCGAAAGTTTCATTATTGGCATACCCATCAAAACTACTTATAACATTTTTCAACACCTGCTTCCTGGGAATCAAACCTGTGACCTTAGCTATGCCAGTCATTCTCCAGCTCTAGCTGTTGAGCTACAGGAGCACTCGGAGACTCCGTGTTTGTACACAAACAGCCCTTTGCTGTAGTTTTCACCCTACAGTCCTAATGAAGCTGCAAAGCAGGTTATGCCTTTCTATTGTATTTCACCTCTTTAAAAATATGGAGTGGGGCTGGTAAACTGTACCTGACTTACCAGTTGGCTCTTGCCTCAAGCGTCGTAGTTGTTTGTATGTGTGTCAACAGAGGCTTTAAACAGACGGTACTCCCCTCGTGAGCCTGCGTTTCAAAAAGAGCGGTCTTTGACATGTCACCTGGGCAGATCTCACTCACTTGATGGAGGAATCGCCTTGTTACTTCCTCGTACAGCAGACGGTGCGCTTTTCCTTATTCACAGCATCTGCTGCCTCTTATTCCCACTGGTGGGAGATGCCTTTGACTAGCCTACTTTCACAACAAGCGGCAAATAACCTAATAAGAAACTGCAGTGGCTTGAGAGACCGTTTGAAAGTGCCAGCCAGAGAGGAGGTGAAAGGCTGTGGGCCCTGCCATATAAGCTCAGATTGAGCTGTGTAAGCTTGGGTTTTGGCTGTGCTTTCTGTTTACAGGCCCTCTTTGCAGCTTTGCAACTCTTTAAGTCTGCACCTGCTGAGATTTTCTCTCGGCCTCGTTTTCACGACATTCCTGGTTGCCGCCCTGACACGCACACCATTTTAAAGGCCTTGCCGAGCATTTTTTTTGTTGCTTTTATTATACGTTGAATATCATTATCATTCCTTTTGGTATGTTCTGTAGTGTTTCCTAATTTAGACCCTCATAACCTTGTACATTAAACCGCTACTCAACACCGCAAGATCAGCAGTTGTATGCTAATTAGGCAAACTAGTAAAATATTCACGGTTTTAGATGGTTAATTTTATTGTTTATTCTCACAGATGTTCCCTAATGGTTGAACTGTACACTGTTTAAATCTTTTTCATCCTGTATTTTATCAGCCAGCATAGAATTGATTTTAAGTTTTGAAGTCTACTATAAATAGAGTAAAAATTGACTTAATTTAATATTTTATCTATTTAAATATATTTGAACATGCAATTTATTCCTGTTATAGCAAAGTTGTATAACCTGTCTGGTTTTCAGTTAAAAGGACAAAACACACTCAAATACCAATGCAAAAGGTACAACGGATTCATGGTCCATCTTCATATTCTTTCTGTGACACAAAAACATGTAACACAACACAACCTCTTTAATTGGGCTGAACAGACAAGTCCAGCCCTTGGTTATGCGTCACTCTAAACAGGAGGAAATGAGCAAGCTGCAACTCCCATTACATTGGAAATGTCTGGTATGTCCAGAACAAGTTTTTGCCGCCTATGAACCGACCAAATGGTCTATATACTGTGCGAGGCATCTCTTTTCACAGCACAGGCCACCCTGAATCGTTGCATACCTCTCTGGCATGTGCTTTAGGTGTGGAGTCAGGACAGGGCTTGTGTCAGGAATGCCTTTCAAAACAAACACTGTTCACTCCCGTTCTTTAGACGTACAAACCGCAATGAACACTTTGAGATGAATATTTTAGAGGACTGTACGTTGTTGAAAAGTCGGTGTCCCTCAGGACCTGAAGTCACCTGACCCAAAGCGGTGGCTGGACTAAAGAGAATTCCAGTCATTCCTGTTAATATCCTCCCCCAACACAAGGCATGTGTGGGCGATCTCCCATCCCCCTTCCTTCCCCTCCTCCGCTCTCAGACGGTCGGCCGCAAGCATGACACAGATTAGCCGTTCAGCTCACCCGTAAAGCCTTGTCTGTAGGCACGAGGCCTATGTGCCACGTTACGGTTAGATGTGTGCTAGGGCTGCACGGTATATATGAATAAAATCAATATCGCCATATGGTCTATTGCAACTGTCAAAAACCTGCCGGTTTAGGAGTGAAGCACATCATTTGCACATTTAGTTCGTGATTCAGCATTTCAGAGTGTTAGAATGGGTTGGTTCATTTACTGTGAGTGACAGTGGACAAAAACGCTGTGAATGTGGAAGGTGTTGGCTAAATCACATTCTACGACTTGATCACAACATTTTCCTGATTTCATCGCAATTTGATGGCATAAGCCTGTAATAATTCGCCGCTGACATGCATGTAAACACGTTCTACTTTATAACATATGATGCAAAGGTCTTGAGAAAATCAAATGACATGCTCCTTGGCTACAGCTATGTCCGATTGTGTTGCGTTATTTTGTAATTTACGTTGTTTGAAAGTTGTTGTAAAGTTGATTTTGGTTATGCTGGGTAGACACTATGTGACCAATCGCACACTGTTTTACAGCTGGAGCACGCTTGAATTGGACTGATTGCTCAGGTCTTGATTTATTCTGCACCATAGAATAAGAGCACAGAGCTGGAAGATCCTAACTCAACCATCGTATTATTTCTTATTTATTCTATGTAATATTTGTATGTTTTGTGGCATTTACATATGCAAGTAGTTTTTGTTCATTAGGGATGTCAATTTATTGTTCCTCACCAAATGAGTGAGAAGGGGTTTTTACTTTAAATAAAGGGCTAGTAGGATTTCTAAACGAGTCAATGTGATTTTTCGTTTAATTAAATTACTTATTTAATAGCTTAATTTAATAACAACGTGCTGAAACCTGGCAACTAAACCTAATGAATTCACAACGATTTATTAAAATATTCTCATTATAATGTTATGTAATATAAAATTTCCGATCATGGTTATTAATAGTTGTGGTGAAGTTGATGATCACAGATGCACTTTATACCACTTTAATTTATACCATATTAATTAATTTATATTATATTTAAGTCTACTCAAAATAAACACAGTATTACAACTTATATTTGCGTAAAACAATAGCCTTAAACATAACTCATTTTTCCTTGTCTGCTTTGTGCGTTTCGAGTTTGATCTGCACGCATGCGCATGACCTTGTTTAATCTACAATCAATACGTTTTATAGATTAAATTATCAACGCTTAATTGATCGTCGATTAATCATTAGCATCCCTAATTTACATTAAACCATGTGTTTGGACTTTTGATAAAAAGGCTGCCATGGTTCCAGATACTATAACTTTGCTTTGCGATATCTGCACAAAATTTGGCCCAGATGCAGATTACGTAGCTGTGAACAAATGGAGATATTCAGTCATCTAGTGAAACCTACTGTATCTTTTCATATTGCAATATATATTTTTTAATAAAAACAATTGCACAATGCCTCCCCCCCCCCCCCCCCAAATATTATCCTGACCAGTGTTGGCTTAATGCAAATGTACTTTTTGTTTAAGAAACTGTCGCTAATTGTTCTGGAACATCCACCAGTGCTTTTTCTTTTCACGGTGTGATCAAGGGTGAAGGTGAACGGAGGGTACAGACCTCTTGTTTTCCAGGTTTAGATTGGTCATGCTTGGAGAGAAAAAACATCTTAACCTCTTGGAGCTTTCTCGCACTCCCTCTTCGAATTTCGCAATAATACGGCATGGACAGGATCCTCATTAGTCAAAGTGTCAACCCCCTGAGGGACATTTTAACTGTAGATGAATGTTGGTCTTTTATTCCTGCTCTTTCTGACATGTTGCAGATGCTCTGTTCCTGTCAGTCTTTCTCTAAACATGCTTTGCGTTTCAGGAAAATAAAAGCCACTCCATTCAAACTTGACCTTAAAATGATTCAATACGGTCATCGTATCCTTATGCTCGGGTTTCACCGGATCGTATCAACTGTGTGATCAGTTTTCAGTATAAACCGTTTTTACGTTTGAGCTTGGCTAATGACTAAAGAGCATAGCTGATTGATTTTTGTCAAATTGAAATTTGCATGCGTGCACCATTTTTTTTCTTTTTAAGCAAGGCTTTCAAACGCCTCTCTTAGTCTTGCTAGATTGATGTGATTTGCGTAAATGTCTGCATTAACAGCTGAAGACACGAGCAATGAATGACACTGAGGCTCCGTCCCGGAGACACACTGCATTGTCTGTTTGGAAAGGCACTGACCCATTCATGCCAATGGTGGTGACTGTTACCATCAGTCCAATTGTGGTGGGAGGCCACTTTTTTTTTCCCCTTGGCTTTATTTCTGTCTTCTACTTCTTCATTATTGTGTAACACCAGCTGAATTTTGGTTTAAAGCCCATATAAGGATTTTGCTGGCTATTGCTGGATCAGTTATGACAATAAATGTTGTAATCTTGATGGTGGTGTTAGTTTGATGCAGACTTATTTTAGCAATACACAATCTTAACAGCAGCAACTATTGTGGTTCTGCTGTTGGGTAATAAAGTTTGTGGCGAGTTATCTGCACTCAGTGCTCACTGATTAAATCAAGAGCTGCGTTGTTATCCTGACGAGTAGGTTTGCGATTTTTTTTTATATTTTTTTTTATTTTTTTTTTTTTTATCAGTTTGATAAGTCTGTATATTGTCAAAGTGGTGCCACAATTCAGGTGGCATCATTTCCACTGAAACTCTTTAAAAAGTAGAGCTGCAAATAGGCGCTGTGTGATTCTTACATGTGTGGATGTAAGAACTGCAATTATTTGGCAGAATTAATTGTGTATTATCACATTTTGCCACCCAAAAGGTGAATTTTAAAATGCATTGGGCCCCCCCCCCCCCCCTACAATCCATTTGTTCCTGATGATCTCAGATAGTCTGAGTGGAGAATCAACTCTTCTGGCTCAATTATTTGAATGACAGTTAATCGCCACGGAAAATGTCATAATCCTGAAAGCTCTAGCTGCAACTCTCAAATATCTAGATAATGGATTATTCATTTGATTTATTCATTTGATTAATCAATCAATCGACTTTTCTTCATATATGTGACATCCAAAAGTCACCACATGTAATGCAGAGTGTGTAGACTGTTTTCATGGCTAATTATTGATTAGCTGTTGCAGCTTTAGTTAATTGACGTTCATTTTTATTTTACCCATGTGTCATTGACCTTAGGACCAAAAGGCTTAATTTTATTGCTAGATTCACACATCTGCAGCACTGCATAAATCTTTGTCCTGAATACATCCTGAAGTGACACCAATATGTATGGTTCAAGTTACTATTTTAGGTTTATGACATGCATCCGGCAGCTACTCTGAGGAAGGATGATGGTAATCGTTTCTCACTGACATATTAGCTTATTTTAACCCACAAAAGGAGAAGTTGAGGACTAGGAAGTTGTTTATTTGGTTTGATCTGAAAAAACTCTTTGTTTGAGCAACGTTAATGAGCTGAGACCGCAGATACTAAATGTGAATTTTGAATAGATTATATGAAGTATAAAACAAAAAAAATCAACCTGTTACCACAAGATTTCACTGGGCTTTACTGGAATGACAGACGAGGGTTATGATGGGAAGATGTGGGTTAATAGACATGCAGTTTTCGTGAAAGGCTTCTACTGGGCACATCTGTAACCTCGTGTTACTTGTTTAAAAGAAAAGCCTACAGTTCTTTTTTTTTTTTTTTTTTTCCCAAGTGAAGAAAGTAATTTGATTTCCCCAAAGAAAGTTTTAAAGGTTAACATTGGTTGTATTCCAACATTAGCCTCTCTGCCATCCAACTTGTCTCCTTATCCAGATATGAAACCTCGCCTGAGATCTAGGTGAGCTGGAGTGATGATCCAGCCACGCGTCCTGCACAGGTCTGTGCGTCAGTGAGCCTCTCAGCAGGAAGCTGCCAGTAAATGGCTGTTTTGGTGGGGGCTGGGAGTGTGTGGCAGCTGGTGCAGGATAATGGATTAACCCGGGGCTGGGCCCTGGTGCTTTTACCTCCCGCGACCAGCCAAACCGTCCAGCAGCCATCAGTCCCTCTGCGGGAATCTCAGGATGACTTCCTCATCAATGTTTAATAAAGCCATTTAGTGGCAGTCAGGCCTGCTCACTGATTGGGTTCATCAATAAGGCTATCTTCATGATATTGACAACTGTTCTTTTGCACTTTCTATTCTTTAAAGAAGCCTGAAGAAGTGCTTCCCAGTTGCTAGAAATATTAAACGGCACAATTGTCTTTAATACTGATAATAGTGTTTCTTGGGCACCAAAGCATCATACATTTACATTTATGCAGTTGGCAGATGCTTTTATTCAAAGAGACTCCCATTGCATTCAAGAAACACATTGACATTCTAATCAGTTCTTGCTTTCCCTGGGAATCGAACCCATGACCTTGACGTTGCAAGCGCCACTCTCTACTGTTTGAGCTATAGGAATGATTTCTGAAGGATCACGTGACACTGAAGACTGGAGTAATGATGTTGAAAATTCAGCTTTGCCATCAAATTTATGCATTTATATTTTAAAAATGTAATACAATAGAAAAGTTATTTTAAATTGGAATAATATTTCACAATATTCTTGTATTTTTATTTAATACAGTCTTTGTGCATTTTTAAGCTAGCGATGGGCACTTTTGAAAAATATTGGATTTTAATATTTGGACTCAAACTTAAAATATTTTGACTATTCATTTTAGGATAAGGATAAAAATGTTAGTATTTAATGATTGTTTTATTCATTTGTGAACAAGCTTATGAGCAGCAAATAAATAAGCTTTATATCTTGAGATTTTATTTCATTGAAAACATTAAACATAAATACACAGGGCAAAAGTAGAGATGCACCGATTGCAATTTTCTTGGTCGATTTCCTTTTTTTGTGTGCGTCTTGCTGATACTTATTTTTGCCGATTTTTCTTAACTATAATTGACAGTATATACAAACAAATTTTTATTTTTTCATTAAAAAACAGAAAAAAAAGAAGTAAAACATCGGTGATAAAATACTGGCAAAACTATGCAAAATACAAGCACTATTTAACCAGAGCGAATGAGACTAGTGAGTGAGAGGAGGAGGGTGTGTGTCTGAGAGAAGAGAGCGAGAGCGCCCAGCTGACATCATTGCCTGTGCCTCTGGCAACAAAACAGACCAGCTCGAAATCAGAAAGACGTGAGACCGGCCGGCCGGTCGGTCACCAGTCGATTCTAAGGAAAATCAGCCAATTCTGTGGCTTAAACACTAGAGCATGGCGCTTGCAACGCCAAAGTCAGGGGTTCGATCCCAGGGAAAGCAAGAATTGATTAAAATGTCAATGTGTTCCTTGAATCCAATGTAAGTCGCTTTGGATAAAAGCATCTGCCAAATGCATAAATGCACATTTTAATCATGGCTATGATGCTGGTGTTTAGTAGGTAGCATTATTCACCTTCACGTGGGTTTGACTAACAGTGACCACCATTAAAAGGAAAAGCTCAAATGTCTTTGCCTGAGGCGCAAGAAACAGTGAAGTCTTTTCTATCACGTCTTCCTCACACGTTCAAACTTCAGTGTTTATCATATTTGATGCATGCTTTTGTAAAGAATCATTTGATAGTGTCACTTATTTTATCTGCCATCAGACAATCTGAGACGTCGTTGCCATAATGCTTTGCTGTGGTTTTGACTTTGACAGACTGCCATTCTGACACTGACCGTGACCTTGCATCCGCTTTTTTCCCCTTTTGTTGCAACTATTACATATTATAAGTTTATCAATAGTCCCATTCATAATTGATACCAACACAGTCTGTGTGTGTATGAATATGTATAGATGGATAGAGAGAGAGAGAGAGTGTTCAAAGGATTCATATTTTTCCAGTGAAAGTTTACTCTGGTACTACGATTGCCAAAGCATGATCCAGAAAAGGTTTTTGAAGTTCAAGCTCGTCCTTGACCAATTGGCTTGAGCAGAAGATTACTAACGTATTTAATTCGGTACAATTGATCAGGGTTAATAAAGTCGTGAATCCACTTTAAAAATCACTGTTGTGCCAGTGTTTGTTCTCGCTTCCAGGCTGCAATTGTGTCCCGTTAAAGTCTAGTTTGGATTTTTAATGTGTCTCCTGATGATTTGGTGATCGTTCCTAAGATGCATGTTCAAAGCTACGGCACAGACTTGCTCTTGCATTTGAAGTATTCGACCTAGTTTTCTTTGAATGAAAGATGAGTTAGCAGCGATCATCTGGAGTTGTGAATGTTGCTGGAGGGGCTGTGCTCTGAATCTGTGTGGACTTGTCCCTTGTGGTAATAGCAGCCTCCATTTTCTGCTCCTTGGCTCGTCTGTGGTCTCTGAGTGAATATGCTAGTTACTCGCTGGATAAAGATTCAACAGGAAACCGAATGCCAAGCTGTGCAGTGGCACAGAGGCTTAGGATTTCTAAGGAATTTATTATGCATGTTCTCCGACTGGTGGACTGCTTTAAATCGCTAGTCAATATTATCCTGCTCAGAAATACCCAACCTAATATTTAGATAAGGTGCAGGAATATTATAATTGAAGGCAATAGATGTGTGTCATACTTTAAGAATCTTGGGTTTAACCTTTAAAAAAAATTATATCTATGCATGCATGTATGCTAATCTATGGCACACTTGTTAAGATGCACACAGTCAATTAATAAATAAAAGATGTGTTACTAGGGAGAATCGGTGTCTAGAGCATCACTTCGAGCTCCAGAGCCGATCAGGGTCTCAAAGTCTGTCATTTCCAAGTATCTGGCTCCATGAGGACTATGTGGATGTTGAAAACCAGGTAAATGAGACACTCTTGTGTAGTAAAAATAGACTGGAACCATTCTCACGTCACAAAGCAGTTACTATTATTTATCTGTGAAAACTTGACACTCTTCTTCTTCTTATCATCATCGTTATTATTATTATTATTATTATTATTATTAGGGCTACAACAACTAATCAGTAAAATGGAATATTATCGATAATGAAAGTAATCAACAACGAGTTCGATTGATTAGTCATGTCTGCACGCTGTGGTCAGAATCATCAGCCTGTCACATCGCATCGCATTACCCATTTCTGTGGGCAATACACATATGGAAAATTGAGGATGACAGAGAGTGAACTGCTGAAGTAAAGGTTGTTAGAAATATGAGAATTTATATTTAGAAGCGCTTCAAACAGAAGCATAACGTTTAAAGCGTCTTGAGTTTTACGTGTGCAGTTTAAAGTCTTTAAAGTCGCATAACTTGCATTTTATGGTTATATCCTTATCTGTAAATGTGCAAATTAGAAATTGTTAATAAACTTGCGACTTGTTAAACTGATTTCAACGAACGTGGTGTCAAACAGACGGAGCGCTGGAGAATAGGAGTAAAGTGCATTATGAAGTTGCTTTGTTAGTAATTAAGTGTAGTTTTTGAAATTCTACATGTAACACAAGTAATCATATTTATGTAGCGGTAATGAAACTGTTGTTGGAATCGCCCATTTAATATAAAATAATTACTATGCTCAGATGAGTGTGTTACTCGTACAAGTTATTCGTTATCATTTTCTCAAATGGTAAGCAATCACTTTTTTTGTCTTGTTTAGTATATTTTTATTTTACAAATTTAAAAAAAAGAAATTATGTACAGGGTAGCCTATATATACATCCAGTATATTTGTTTTCATTGGCTTTATTAGACATAGTTTGGAGGGCAGGATATGGTGCAGTATTGTTTAAAATAATGAATTAAATGTTTTTAATGTATTATAATGTTTAGATTTGTCATTCAATTAATAGTAATGGCAAAAAAATAATTTGACAGGTTAATCTACTATTTAAATGTCCCTTAGTGGCACAATTTTCTTAAATATCCGACCTAAATGAAAAGCCAACCAAAAATTAAAATTAATTGATCCTTATGTTGTTTCAAACACATGCATATATTTAATTTTCTTGGTGGGTTTTTTGAAAGTGAGATCTGTGTGTGATATCTATATTGCACATTGAGTCTTCAGTATCACATGATCCTTCAGAAATCATTCATTCTAATATGCTGATTTCCTGCTTATTATTATTATTATTATTATTATTATCAATGTCAAAAATATTTTTTCGCAACCTGGTACTTTTTCCGAATTCTTTGAAAATAAATTTCAAAAGAGCAGTAAATGTTCTTATTTTCCCTTTTGATCAGTTAAATATATCCTTGCTGAATAAAAGTATTCAGTTTTAACTAAATCTTACTGATCTAACTAAATCAAACCTTTTAACTGTAGTGTACAGTTATTATAATTTTTTCTCTGTGTTATGTTTCCCTGGCAAGGGGCAAAATACTAGTTATCACTGCTGCAAGGAACACTAGTATTTTAATAAAAGAAATCTGAAAGCAGAACACTTCTGCTTTAATCGTTTGTTTAATGAATAAACATATGTTTTATGTATGGATATAATTCAGTTAGATTTTTAACTCTTTGAATTGCATGATTAAATAATAATATTGGCCTACTTATACCTACCAGTTAATACGGAAGCCATTCATTATTGAATATTGAAGGGAATAAGCAGCATATCTGGTCTGGAAGAGGAAATAAAGACCAATTTGTTTTCATACAGATGTACAAATATTTCTTTCATTACATCTCAAAAAGCCATTTATTTCAGGCAACAAGCTCTTGATTCTTCTGTTCTCTCTCTTATGCTGCTACACGTATTAGGAGTTGCATAATAACATTTTTCACTGCTCTAACCATTGGCTGGATAATAAACATTTTTTCGTCCCCTGATCGTAGTGTGGCCCCTCTAGTACTGTTGTGACCTGGTGGGTTTGGCAGAACAGTGTGGGTTGTGTTATTCAGACCCGGAGGAAAGCGTCCTGATCCTTATGCCTCACTCTGAATAATAGTCTTCTCATTTCCTCAGTTGCAAAAAATCACTTAGATGAATGACTCTGATAGTTGTGAATGTAAAACTAATATTGTCCTGCTGGTCATCTGTTCTGGCTGTTTTGGAATGATTCTCCCGTACGCTTGCAGAGGCGTGCTGTTGGGAAAGTTTCCATCCAGAGAGCCACAGTCATTCAAATCGCTGTTTGTTTGGAAGCGTGTGGCTTTCTGTTTCTGTGGTGCACCAACATAGAGTGGTCTGCTTCCTCTGATTGAAGCAATTAATCAAAAACTCTGAATGAAGATCAATGTCCTTTGTGCTTCAAATATATGTATGAGTGTGTGTGTGTGTACATATACAGTGGAATACGGTTATGTCGACGGCTTGGGTTGAAAAAATGCATCGAGATAACCAACAGCTAATATGGCGATTTGTTTGATGAAG
This sequence comes from Rhodeus uyekii, assembly GCA_037043235.1. Lineage (NCBI taxonomy): Eukaryota > Metazoa > Chordata > Actinopteri > Cypriniformes > Acheilognathidae > Rhodeus > Rhodeus uyekii. Next base: position 1,249,969 of record JAWRVZ010000121.1, read on the forward strand.
CGATCGGCATGCTGTAAAAATGTACGTACACTGTATATGTTTGCTAACAACAAAAGGCATATGTGCACCAACTAACAGCAGAGATTTACCAGTATACAATAAAAAACACCTTTGATTCTCGATACAAACCTTTAATTATATTCTCCAACATGGCAAACACAATTTCGCTCACAGCGTAAACAGTCATAACGTATTCGTGAGGTCATCACGCTGTACTAGATTGGATACTTTCTTGCGTTGTGCCTGTCTAATGTGCTTTCTCAACAAATTCGACTTCGTCCCGTCTTTTAACAACTGGGTTCTTCAGTCCACAGCAGCGCTGAGCAGAGCGCGCGTCAGAACAAAAGCGGTAATGAGCGGTTACCGACCAATGAGTATGAGGCTTAGATAAACACACGCACACCTGCTTTTGTTCTGACGTTCTCTGCTCAGCGCGTAAGAATATGTGCTTTCACTTCAGAGAGTGCTGTGCGGCGCTGTGAGACAAGCATTTGTCCCTCTTTTGTGCTTGGGATATTAGGGTTCGGCGACATAAAAGAATCGATATTACCGAAAAGAAAATCTTAAGACAAATAGGGATTTTGGCGGTTCCACTTCAAAAATGTCGACATAATAGGATTGGCGAGTTAACCGAGAGTCGAGATAAGTGAACTCCACTGTATTTTTTTTTTTAAATATGGAAGTATCCCTATTATTTGTGTAAAGCAACTTTACAAATTGAAGTGGGATTAAAGAAAATGTTAACGCTATACAATAAGGTTCTATTGGATAAGTTAATCTATTAAATGTAGGGTAAGCAATTTCAGAGAGGCTAGCATTAGCAAGCTAGCTTTGAAAGCATAAGATCCCGGCCTACTTTCAAAAAGCCACGCCTCCTTCAAAACACAAAGGTATAGCAGTGTCTACAAGGCATCAAAAGGCAAGAAACTGCATTTAATCACCTCATGTCTCAAAGCACATAACTTTAGAATAATAGTGAACATAACTTAAGAGTACTGACCTACCATATAAATGCTGCAGATTCATTTTGGCGTTGATAGTGTTGACATAGAAACGCATAAGTCTGAGGAAGTGAATGTCACGGCTTACCATCTCGTAATTAGTTACGGCATGGCGTGAACGCAACTTAACCGCAACTTAACCGCGCACGTATCTCGTTATTTTTTTGGAATATTTTTTTTTTGAATATTCCACACAATATCAGTGTACTGTACATGTTTTAATATTTAGTGTAAAACTAATTGCCCTGCTTTTAACAATCATTTATAGATCAATGTTGATGCTAGTTAATAAAAATGCAACATTTCATTATTAGTTTATAGTAAATCTAGCCCATTAAATAATATTAACAAATACAACTTTCCTGATTATAATATATTCATAAATTTCGGGATGATTTAAAAGCATTTTTAAAATAATGTAGTTTACAGATGATACCTTATTGTAAAGTGTTACCAACAAAGTTATTGTATCTTGACAAAATATGGTAGAGTATTTTTATTTTACTTTATTTTTGCTGTGACCCATCATCATTGTTAAATATTTAATAGTCATATTGATTGGAGATGCTTCCCTCTGACACACATGGGATAAAGCAGTCTATTTTAAACTCATAAAGCTGGAGCTTTTATATGTCAGGTCAAGTGTGTCCTCCTCGATGTGTGTGAGGATGTTAATAAGAATAGCCGGTACAGTGAGTGTTACAGTGTCTGTGCTGTTGAGACTGTGTGCTAGTAGAGAGGATTGTTCAGTGCTTCATCCAGCACAGTTTAGTCTACACAGGGCTCCAGTGTCACGTCTAATGGAGCGTGGAAGCTACCCGCAGAACTCTTCAGGATGCAGGAAGTGCAGCACGACAGCCTGACTCCCATGAGTGCAGAATTGTGATCAGTGTTGATTATGGAGTGGAGTAAAAGTCACATGAATTCTGGTTTGACTGTTCAGACTGAGGTCGCATTGCAAAACATCTGACCCGTATCGGATTTAGGACCACATGGGGAAGTGGCCCAAGTCAGTGTGAAAAACAGTCCTGAAAAAAAGTGTCACACATGGGCTAAAAAAATTATATTTGGGTCACATTTACCTGAATATAGATGGGCCAAAAATAGTTATTTATTTATTTATATGTGTGAATACATACAGAAGTTTGGAATTAGTGCAAATCTTTTTTTAAAGTTTCTTATGCTTACACAGACTTACACAGACATATAAAAAATAAATGTGACCTAAGATTATTAAAATAGCAGTTTTTTTCTTTTAACATTGTTGTGCTGCTTATTTTTTATTTTATGTTTGGATTCTTTGAATTTGAGTTTATTTTAGATGGAAATTGTGTAGCATTATAAATCTTTTTACTGTCAATTTGAATAGATTTAATGCTTCCTTGCTGAATATATATATTATACTATATAAGTATACTTTTTATTTTTCTTCAGAAAAGTCTTAAGTCCAAACTTTTGAATCATTAGTGTGTTTGTTTATATAGACAACTATCATCTGCTTCCAGCTTAATACATAATGCTGCTTCAAAGTGAATTAGGGAGTTGGTTTCACTTTTGCCTCCATGTTTCTGTTGGCCGGCGGAACATTTTTTTTCAGCTTGTTTTCATATTTTCAGTCCTGCAGCTGGTGTTCTGATGTTGCCATAATGATTTAGCATTTGAGTGATGAGAATTTATTGTAGTTGATAATACACGGACCTGGAGACTTAGATTGTTATTTGGGGGCGGGGAGGATTATCAGATTACATGTATGAAAAACAAAGCATACAATTTTGAATATGAAAAGCTGTTTTTGTTCCCAAGGAGTGCTTTTAAAAGTATTGTGTGTGCTAGTGTACAGGTTTTGGTACCAATTAACATTATTTGTAATGATTTACTTCTAGACGGCTAAAGGTCTGGACTCCATTGCAGCTTTCATTTGCCAAGAACCGCACAAGAGGATGTCTGACCGATATGTAACGCAACCAATCAATCATAGTTTTCATGTTTAGGGGCGTGAATATTTTAAGTCGATGTCTCTACGATACCGGACCAGCATGTCCAAGTTATTCATTCAATAACGTTGTGCAAGTTTAATGCAACAACGGAGCGACGAACTTCACTTATGTTTGAAAATCCAGCGTTTAGTTCATCCTGATGCATTCATTGTCATTGTTGTAAACACAACGGCTTTATTTGTCAAAGAGGGGGTTTTGCGTCATGGCTGCTTTGTCTCCAAGACATGTCTCCCAGAAATCCTGTAACTAATCAAATGATGACTTCATAATTCCTGAATTGTTTCCCATTTTGTGTGACTTATGCATCAGACGTTCATGAGATGAGGCACCGTGTTAAATCACTTAATGTCTTAAAACACATAACATTACTATAAGAGTTCAACTAAACAACCTAAAGAGGTTTGACCTGTACCATCCGACTGCTGCAGATTCATTTCGATGTTGATTGTGTCGAATCACGATCCTATCAGAGTATAACGTAATGGGTTTCTATCGCTTACAAATTATGGTAGTTATGGCATGAATGCAGCATAAGCTTGTTTTGGATCAGGAGGAACAGTAAATGTTTGATTTGCGTTGTTCAGTGACTGAAGTCTGTCTAACTGCTTTGCATAAAGCACACTGATTATGTGTGACATCTGCGCTAACAGTGTGTGAGGGTTGTTAAAACATACATTGATGGGCAGGTAGCACATCCTATCGTAGCCTTTGGAAACGGGTCTATGTTTGGACGAACAGTTCATGGTCCTACAAGTTCCACAGACGATATACATATACATTAAGGTCATTAAACATCAGTTAGTGATTGCTATCAGGATGTGAAGAGACTTTCAAGCAGTATTACAAAAAAGTGTTTTTGTAGCAAATCTCCTACCTTGCCTTTAACAGTTCGGTTTAATACGCTATTTGATAGAACTGTTAAAGTTAACGTGTACAAAAAAGTATTGTAGAATTTGCTATAGAAAGGCAAACACTATATAATACTTTCTCATTTACCGTCAGCATTCATGCTGCATGAACTTGATGTGTGATGGCCGATCCGTGTGAATTGAATGCAGACTCCATTCACATGGTCAGTTCGCGGAGTATTTTTCACATCCTAATTCTCAAAGACGATAACTTGATTCACTCATTCCATGTATGGCCCACAGCATCCCATCTGAGGCGGAGAAAAGGTTCCCACATTGCGTGGTCAATGGGTTGACGCATACAGTTCATGAGTCAACATTAAAATCTTCTGCCGTCAATGGGGCTGTTACTTCTAGTAGCTTCTTAAGAGTGTTAATGTCTGACTTTTTTTCCCCTGTTGTTGCTGTCTTAGTAGGGAAAAAACAGTGAGCTGGCCTTGTGCATGCTGCGCTATAAAGCTGTCAATAGATGCTGGGCCACTTTGAGGGATCTACTCATTAAAAGCAGATGATGTTCTTTCCATGCAGCTCCGGGCGTGCGGTTCTGTCTGAACGGTTGAGGCTTAGGCCTGGCGTGTGTTTAGAGTTTAGAGCCCTTATGAGTGATAAATGCCTTTTGTAACTACATGATACTCGGCGTATGTCCTCATATGGCGAGGCGTTCAGGCTGGTTTAGCGGTGTCTTGGGTGCTCGCCAGGCCCCCAGCAGAGCCTTGTAAAGCAGGAAGGACGACAGTTGGACAACATGACGTGTATATCACACTGTTTAGGTTACATTGTCACTTTACTGCTATTTGATTGGAGTCACCAAAGCTTCATTATTGTGTTCAGATTGCGTGGCGACATTAAGATCAAGCTCTGTCATTTAGTAACACTTCTGAGTTTATAATGTTATTAGGGCAATATCTAATGTTATTGTGTATGTTTATTATTGAATATTGATGAATATTATTGTATTGAATGTTATTTTCAATATCTATATCATTTTTCTTTTTTTTAATTACTTTTATATAAATTCTAAATTTATACATGCTTTTATTATACAATTAAATTATTTTTTTTTTTATTAATTTCCATTGCTGATAACACTTACTTAATAACACTATTATATCTTAATCCAAAATGATACATTGTGATTCTTTACTACCTAAATACAGTTTTAGCGTTTTATGATTGTTTTAATTGTGTGTGTGTGTTTTAATAGTGGTCATAACAGAATAATTGGCTTATCTGTCTCTCCCAGCATTTTAATATTGCCGCATCCATATCAAGGGCTCAAGTTTTGACTACTTAGCATGATTGTCGCCATTTTTCTCTATTGATGGCCGTTTCAAAGTAAAGATCATAACTAGGCACCAACCAAATTCACGATTACACGGCCATGACGTTTTCCGTGAAATCGGCCACTTTCCGTGAAAACACCCAACAAGCGTTGGCCTTCATGAAATCGGTCAGAGTCTTTGATTTCACACAGGTATCGATGCTGCCATGTGAGGAACTGATAAAGAGTATACTAGGAGCAGATGATCGTAGCGTCTTAGTCGAGTTTGCAGTCTACAAAACAGCAGCAAAAGAAGTTCCGCCGGATACGAGTATAACAGCATTCTGGCGTTCACACAGCAGTCAGTTTCCTCTGCTGAGCCGGCTAGCGTTACGCTACCTTTCTGTACCAACGAACAGCGTTGACGCGGAGAGAAGTGTCAGCCAGTACACAAACGCACCGCAGCGACAGAATATGACAGCAACCACGTTGGTCGGCCAAGTTTTCGCCACGAAAAACTGTAAACTATTTCATTAATGTCACTTGGCATTGCGGAGTCTGTGGCTACGTGCGTTGTAGCCGTATTTTTTCTTTTTGTTTTTTAATACAGGTGAACAGTCGAAAAGGGGTATTTTAGAATACAAAACAGCGGGTGTGACAGCGGATGGACTGATTGCAGTGATTGGTGCCTAATAAAAATTGTACCCGTGAATTTTCCGTGTAATCGAGTGTTTTTTTTAAAACCTTCCGTGAAATTGCGAATTTTTACCCGTGAATTTGGTTGGTCCCTAATCATAACTAACGGTCTCTGTCTCTCTTTGCAGTGAAGCCGTTCACAACCACTGTGAAGGAGATGCGCCTTCATAGAGACGACTTTGAGATGCTCAAAGTGATCGGCAGGGGAGCCTTTGGAGAGGTAAGGAATTCAGTGAACCCTTGCTGCCTTTTTGGCATGTTTAAAAGTGCAGGGAAATCGCCTCTGAATCACTGCAGCCTTTGCCATATTGTGTGGTTTGTTTTCAGTATTTCTAAGCTCTTGTTTTCATGACCCATTTTGTGTGTCCAATGAAAACCCCAAACTGTCAGTGAAGTATTCAAGTCCCAAGCATCTTATCAACAGCCACAAACCGAACCCTTTCCTCTCATCTGAGTTTCCCTTCTCTCCCCCCCTGCCATTTCCCAGAGGATCTTTGCGTGGTGTTGGACGCCGATTCTTGTGCCGCTACAAATCTAGGGATTTTAGACGCATCATTTGTTTTACAGGGGAACGTGCTACTCGTTCCTACACAAAATAAAAACCTCAGACAGTTCACTACACGCACAGTGCACTTTTCTTTTTCTTTACCAGTCGGTCTTGCATTGCGGTTTCTCGCCTACATTTTCCTTCATCGCCTTTTCTTATCCTCTTGTTCACCACAACTGAATTAGATTGAAGTTGGGGAACTGAACTACAAATGTGAACACACCCTTCCTTTTTCAACCCAATTATTTGGAACTGAATCATAATACATTTGCATCATCAATCAATATGTTTACATGCACAGTTATAATCAAGGTACAGTGTAACAGTTGAGTTCTCCAAGTAAAAATCATAATCATTTTCTTCCCTGGGGATTGATTTTTAATGATGGCTTAAATCTTTAAATCATTAGCTTTATTTTCTGCTGTTTTTAATTGGATTGTCATTTGGAACGCTTCTGGGAATTTTAGTTCTTTCCCTAATTAAAGCGATTAAGTACACAGACCTGTGAAGTATCAAATCTTTTTGTCTGATTTTCAAATTCTTTTTTTGCTTCAAAGCAAATTGTACAAAATATTTCTGTTAGTTACAATCGTGTGGCGACAGATTGTCAGAGTAACGCCTTATAAGGTTTCATTAGTTAACTTTAGTTAACTACTTTAGTTAATGTGAACTAAGAATTAATACAATTTTACAATTTACTAGTCTTAAGGGCCAGTCACACAGCGAAAACGCACGGATTGCGCACAGATTTTCGTTTCTGCGCGGAGCGTGTATCGTATGCGTAATTCGTCGGTTTAACGAACGTGGGCCGTCAGTGATTTTAAGTGGATGTGCGTCGAAGGCGGTTTGTACGTGATTTTGAGTTTTGAACGGTTCAAAATTTGCGTAGTTTATGCGTCGAGTGTGCGTGACTATGCGTGACATGCGTTGTCCGTCAGTGCTTATGCGTCGGAACTGGTTCGAAACCGTCCACGTCCGTCCACTGAAGCCCCACCTTCATATCACGCATGAACCGCGCACGTATCCCGTTCATTCCACTGACATCCACTGACAATGTGGATTCTGAAAGTGCTTGCACGTGGAACTAGCATTGGGAACAAACCCAATCTGTGCATGATTTGTGAGTGATTCGTGCGTGATCGGCCCTTTAGTTAATGTAAGTTTCAACATTTTACTAATACAGTATTAAAATCAAATCTTGTATTTGATAACGTTATTTAATGCACTGTGAACTATCATGAAAAATGATCAGCTGGATTTTTATTAACGATGATTAATAAGTACCGTAACAAATGTGTTGCTCATAGTTAGTTCATGTCAGTTAGTTCATAGTTTCCATTCAGATATCAGATATTTTCTCAATTAGGAGAGAAACATTTTGCTGTGTCATTACATGAGTGTTGTGTCTTTGACTCATTTCCTTGGGAAAATGAATCTAGTTCATTGTTTCTGCTTTTTCTCCCCCAGATGAACAAACGTTAACTCCGCTAAAAGAAAGGAAAATACAAGTTCTCATTGTGTATGTTTTGGGGAGAGATCTGTCTTCTAGTGCTTTTTACAACCAAGTTCTCCTCCTTACCGTAGATTGATGTGAGGAATGCCAGTGGTGGCACAGGAAGCTGGGCAGGACGATGCAGCTGTCAGGAAAGACTCAGGAAACCAGAACCGTCTCTAAGGAGTGACTTTCGTAAAAATAGTGTTTGACTCCGCATGTAATTTGTGCAGTTCATTGTCCCCTCTTCAGCCGCAGAGACCTCAATAACCCTTCCTTCTCAGTCCCTGGGCTTTTGTGTGTGTGTGTGTGTCACGTGGATCTAATGATGACTCAGATCTTTGGGGGGTTTTGCAGTGTTTCTGTTATCATCAAGCCAGGCTATTGTTGCCTGTGTTGCAGCTTGTGTCGTTTTCAGAGCGATCAGGCTCATGTGTGAACATGGTGCTGCTGTTTTGTTCTCTATTCCAGCCGTTTCCTGTCGCTCTAACGCTACAGGATGTACTTCCAGATAAATCTCTTGCATTTCCTGTTTATGATTGATTGGCATGGTCCCAGCTGAAGGCTTGGAATTTGAGACCGCTTAAAGGAATAGTTTAGTCAAATACACACACCGACACTCTTTCTACCTAATGTCATTGCAAGCTTTGTTTTCTTTCTTACTGAAGCTTTCATTCTTTAGCAAAAACACAATCTAGGTATCAAGAGAGTCCATACAACTCCATTCTTAATGTCTTAACTCAATCTTCTGGTAAAGCGATAGACTTCTCGAGTTATTTAGTCTTCTTAAACCCTCCTTTTTCTTACTATTGACCTCAGGCTCAGTTGTCAACAGCAAACAATATCTATTTTAATCGGATGTATGTCACAATAAAGGAGGGTCGGTCACTTAAATTTTTTTATTGAGACTTACGATTAATGGGTTAACATATAACATGTAAAAACGCTTTAAAAAAAAAGATGCTTTTATTCAAAGAGACTCCCTTTGCATTCAAGAAACACATTGACATTCTAATCAGTTCTTACTTTCCCTGGGAATCGAACCCATGACCTTGGCGTTGCAAGCACCACTCTCTACTGTTTGAGCTACAGGAAATAAATAAGTTGAATTTGTGGAAGTGAAGGAGATTTGAAAATGTATGATGACTTACGGAAACTTTGAATGACTTTATATGGTACCTTTTTTTGGAGTTTGACATTGTCCCTCTCAGAAAAACAGCGTCATCATTGTTTGTTGCTATATGATTGCGGTTTTAAAAAATGTTGTTGGCTGAACTAACCCTTTAAAAGACAAAGAGTCTAGTGGTTGATGTACTTAAATGGCACTCCTTTTTTTCCTCACCTGAGACTTTGAATAATTATTCTGTTGACTAGGAACAGAAAGAAAATATTGAACAGGGAGGGGAATCAAGGAGAACTTGATTGATGCAGACATTTTTTACATAGTCACAGTGAGTCACTTCAGGGCAAACAAAACCGCCTGTAATGAATGCTCCAGAGTCAGGGCTCTACGTGTTGAGGATGAGCGCTGATCTCTTTATCTGTTCTATTGAGTGAATCACTCATGTAATGAATGATTAGGTCAAAGTACATGCAGACATTGTCCTTTATATGTGTGAAGGTGAAGGCTTCTTTTCTCTGAAGGTACACTGACATAATTAAGACTGTTTGCCAACTACAAGCTGGAGACTGAATCACAGACTGGCAATCCTGGCAGAAGTCCTGTGTTTTATTATTGCTGGGTTCATGTTGTCCCCAAAGCATCTTGAATAGCGTTATTATTTGGTGCTGACCTGTCCAATATCAAATCTGGTATAGAACAAATAGAGGGCTGTGATTTTTATCTCAAAGTGCCTAGTGAATTTGTATTATTATTATGTTGTTTGTTTTTTTTGGAAGAACTTTCAGTGGTTTCCCAGCTGTCACAAGGCAAAACACTAAGAATTGTCCAATGATCCGGGGCTGGTGTGACAGGATTTTTGGACAATTGGCAGGACTCTTTTGCCCTATTGGGTCAGCTTTTATATTCTTGTTTTAGTCAGTTACCCTTTTATATTCTTGTTTTAGTCAGTTTACCCTGTTTGACTTTGACTTGACTTGACTTTGAGTTTTGCATTCATTGGTCAAGTGGTTTTCATCTCTACTAGATGAATATTATTTTTTTGTAAATTTTACAATTATCGGATTCTTTTATCTCTGTTATCTGACATTCAAAAAGGTGAAGGTGAACATATGGTAAAGTATGTTTTAAAGTAACATTTTTAGGTTTGACATATTTAACTTAAATTTATAGTGCCGAAAACAGACCCTGCTTGAATCAAAGGTCATTACAAGCAGCTTTTAAACGAGCTGAGAAAGTAAATTAAGACTTAATTTTGTTTTTACTGTAAAATTACATTACATGTAAGGTTAAAGCTATTCGCCATTTTTAGTAAGGCTTAACATTAAACAATTAACAGGTTTTTACCGTATAATTTTTACGTTCCTTAAGGGCCAGTCACACAGCGAAAACGCATGAATTACGCACAGATTGTATGCGTAATTCGTCGGTGGAACGAATGTGGACCGTCAGTGATTTTAAGTGGATGTGCGTTGAAGGCGGTTTGTGCGTGATTTTGAGTTTTGAACGGTTCAAATTTTTTCAGACGCACAGCTGAGTCCGCGTGCTTAGTTTATGCTTTGAGTATGCATGACTATGCGCAGGACACGCGCCGGCCGTCAGTGCTTATGTGTCGGAACTGGTTCAAAACCGCGCAAGTCCACGTCCGTCCACTGATGCCCCACCTTCATATCACGCGTGAACGGCGCACGTATCACGTTCATTCCACTGACATCCACTGACAATGTGGATTCTGAAAGTGCTTTTTCGTGGAACGTTCGCGAAGCGTGCTTGTTTGGACGCGCTCCGTCAGTGATTCATGCGTCGGGCGTGAATTTCTCGACGCACAAACCCAATCTGTGCGTGATTTGTGAGTGATTCGTGCGTGATCGGCTGTGTGACTGGCCCTTTAACCATTAAAATCACATTTTTACAGGTTTACGAGTAGATCTTTTTTGTTTTTTTTGTTTATGATATAGTCATATATCAATTTGAAGTCATAGTCAATTTAAAATTGGATTGTTTTTCAATAATATGTAGGGAGAAAGTGAAAATGTGGCAAGTAAAAATCTGAACTGCTTCTCCAACTGGACCAGTATCACAGAATTGTAATTGCCCTTCATCACACTCCAACTTGTGCAATAAGAACCAAAGCCAGTTTTGAGTTTTACATATCATATTCAGAACGATCCTTGGGTTTTCACACACCCATCTTAATGAATAGATCTTTAAATCAGCCATTTACGTGGCTTACACAATCTCTTATTGGACCGTGAGTGTGTTGGTGACAATCGTCCACTTTGGTCACCCGCTCTTTCTCCTTCTCCATGCACCTCCCCTGCATTTTCAACCAGGTCAAGCTGACTGACTTTGTGAAAGTGTGTGTCTAAAAAAGGAGAGAGGGAAAGAGGACGAGAGACACCGTGGGAGGAGGAATTGGGGGTTTCTGAGCACTCAGGGTTCAGTTTGTTTTTGTAATGAGGTTGGTTATCTTTTGCGGTTAGGAGCCTTACAGATAAGAAGCATGTGTGTGATTTAAAACTCCGTTTGAGTTTGTCGTCAAAGTGTACTTTTCAGATAATTTGATGCATACACAGAGAACATCAAAGGGGGTCGAAAAGTGGAAAACAGCAGCAGGGCTCCTAATTTGCCCTTACTATGCAAAGTTACAGTGTGTACTGTGTTCTTTGCTGAAGCAGCACATTGAGCTGTGGGCAGGTATGCGAGTGTGAGTCCACGTGAGGGGAACACTGTTCCTCCACCGAGGGTAAACACACATCATGTGATTTTGTCCCGAGCGGCGAGGCAAAGTACAGAGAAGTTCATGACACCACTTAACATTAGCCGACTGGACGGTCACAAATAGCTAGTGGACAGACGCCATCAGATTTACAAAGGTCAGGCATACATAAGTCATGGGGCAAACACTTGGATCTCACGGAGATATTTTTATTATCTACTTTTTTGAATGGCTCCAGTCTTTATTAAAGGCATCTCACGCAAAAATGAAAATGTAATTATTCTCAAGTTGTTCCAAACTCGTATAATTTCATCAAAAGGAGATGTTTTGAGGAGCGTTCATGCAGATCTCATAAGCGGACCTTAGGCTCTATAAAGGCCTTGTGAATTTTATACTCTACTAATATAAATCTTGGGATCAGTAAGATTTATTTTTTATATAAAATACTTTTAATTTGAGTTAAATTGATCAACATTGACAATAAATACACTTATGGTATTATGAAAGATTTCTATGTCAAATAAATGCTGTTCTTTTTTATTTTCCATGTGCACCAAGCCATTAGAATGATTTCTGAAGGATCATGTGACTCCAAGAAGACTGGATCAATTGCTGCTTTAAGTATTAAGTTATAAATTAAAATAGAACAGCATTATTTTAAAGTTGAATGTTTATGTAGTACATGTAGCATGTTTAATTAAATTACTGCCAATTTTGAGAGCAGTAATTTTTTTGCTGAAAATATTACTGTTGTATATTCAGACATGTAGCATGAAAATGTATCACTCTAGGATTGGCATCAGTAATGCTGAATGCCTTTTGTTCTTGCGTGTCAGGTGAGCGATCGTAATGGGTGGTGGAGAATGAGGTTTCTCAGCTGTTGAGGTGGAAATAATAGTGACGGTTATTTATTATTTTTTCTTCCTACAGAGCTTTACATTCATGCATTTGGCTGATGCTTTTATCCAAAGCGACTTACATTGCAATCGAGAAACACATTGACATTCTAATCCGTTCTTTCTTTCGCTGGGAGTCAAACCCATTTCCTTGGCGTTGCAAGCGCTATGCTCTACTGTTTGAGCTACAGGAAAGTTAAAGCTATTGTATGACTTCCGATAAGTCATTTGGACAGGAGTAATTTTTGGTGCTTTTTTTCTGCTTTATTGCATTATCACAAAAATCAATGTATGAAATGCTTCAATGTTCCTTTAAATCATGACTCTAAGACACATTGCTAACTAATTTTATACAAATGAGCAGAATGTATAACGTAATGTTGCCTGATACTTGGCAACAGTTAGTTGTTTACTTATGTCAGTCAAAGATATGACAGTCCCTCACTGCATTATCACTACACTCATACGCCGCCTCCCTTCCTGGCGCGTCTTCCTGCTGGCAGGGTGCAGTTTTGCTCTCCCCACCCTACATGAATAACCTCCAACAGGACACTCCTCCATACTGTCCCTTTATTTGAGTCACTCCCTCTGAAGGGAAGATGGAAAGGGAAGACTCTTTTGTCATCTTTGGTGCGCCACAGCCTAAATTAGCCAGTTCTTATGTGTCATCTCTCTCTTTAGGCAAAAAGCCAGCAGTCTCAATTCTCAGCTTTTCCCTTTTTCTAATTTTCAGATGCATCAGAGATCAAAAGCAGCTCATTCAGAGTTTCTTTCCCTTCGGGCTTTCAGTCCAAGTTGAAACCCTAAGTGGGTCACGAGTGCATATGATGAATAAATGAGGAAAATAAAAAATGGTCAAATTCCCCACAGCCTCATGCTGAGTTTTAATTTGTTTGTATGTGTTGGTTAACTCCTCGTCTCGTCTGTCTAGGTTGCTGTGGTGAAGATGAAACACACCGAGCGCGTTTACGCCATGAAGATCCTCAACAAGTGGGAGATGCTGAAGAGGGCCGAGGTAAAGATATTTCTGCTCATGGATCATCTTCAGTTGTTAGATCTTTCAGGGCTTCAAATAAAATGTCTGGGCTTCAGTGAAGTTGCCAGCACTGATGTGAATTTAATATGCTTCTGAATCACAAACAAATTATGAGCTCGTTCTTTTTAATGAGTCGGTCACAAAACCCAACCTGCAAGGGAGTTCGCACTCAATCTATAATTGTGTCCTTCACTGAACCACACATTTTTTTTCCACACATTTTTTGGTTATGTCTGATTTTGTCGGATTGTCAGATTTAATTTGTTAAAATGTAGCCTTTTCCTCCCCCCAAAAAATACAATCTAGGCCTCTGTGATATGGACAAAAAATTCACAATAAATTGTTTCAGGGCATTCAGTATCAATAATTATCACAATAAATGTAAATGCTTTATTTCCTTCAAATTTAAAGCCATATTTTTTTCTCCAAAGAGAAAGTTGTAGAAACCAGACTATTCACTGTTTATATTCTCACTCTTTATTTTAAGAATATAACACTTCACGATTTTTGAATTCTTTACACTTTTCCAGTCATTTTTCCCTAACAAAATAAATATTTCAATGGAACAATTAATTTCTTAGTTTCTGCGTTTTCTAATGAGGGATATTGTTTCAAATCATGAAACGAGTTTGTATAACCTGCCTTTGACATTTTCAATACATAATATGCAGTATTTATATTTGATTTTTGTAGTTTTGTCTCTTAGAAATCCAGTAGCTTGAGTTAGAATGCAGATCTCAATTTATGTTCATTAACAAATACAGTTAAAATCTTCAAAAATTGTAAACAAAAAAAAAAAAAATTATATGGTAAAATTGCCGTTTTCTGAGTTGTATTACAATTTATCATATATATCATGATTACCACAGTTAAAATTACACGTATAACACGTCAATACTATGGTAAAATGTGTCTATTGTTTCTGTGGTATTTATACGAGTAGCAGTAGCCAATACATTTAGTATAAATGCACAAATGCTATAGCTTCTCACAAAAATACTGTACTTCTATTTCGTCTACATTAAAAGTATAATAATTCAGTATGAACATCCCACATTTCTGCCACAATACTATGGTGCAGTTATTGTTGCTACATTATAACCATGGTAAATATAGTACCTTATACAGTAGAGCCTGCCGCTTGCAGCGCCCAGGTCATGTGTTCGATTCCTGGGAAAGCAAGAACTGATTAGAATATCAATGCGTTTCTTGAATGCAATGCAAGTCGCTTGGGATAAAAGCATCTGCCAATGTATAAATGTAATTGATGGCGACTTGAAAAGCGATGAGATTGAAAAGCCTTCTGACTGTAATGTTGCGCACAGTGTTTCTCCTTTTTGCCAGCACTGTTTCATCTGGTTTTAAAATAGTTAAAATCACAGCTGCGCTGCCGATTGAACTTTGAATAGATAAATGGTCTATCTGTCGCGGTTTGAGTAGCTTTGTTTTTTCTTTTTTTAGTGCTTAAACATTATATGGAACTGAAATTGTTTTATCAAGGGAAATTATATTGTGATAATTGTAATTATCGCCCAGCCCTAAATCTGTCTATATTGAGCACATTTATTTATTTATTTTTATTTTACAACTCTTTTTTTTTTTTTAGTTTAGATGCCGAGGGCCAGTTTCATAAACTCAGCCACCAGTCTGACTTTTCCGGTTCCAATTAGACCAATCTACCATTTTATGTAACAGACTTGATTTTAGACTTGATGACTAACTTTTAAGACTAGTCTAAGCAGTTTATGCAACCCGCCAAGACTGCTCTTTCCTTTCAGTATCAAGATTCTTCCTAATCGCTTGATGACTGCAATCACACCTCTCTATCGAAGTCTGTAGCAGTGCAAGGTCATTTTTCTCTCTACTCCAGCTCTTTCTTGCCCCAGTTTCAGCCCGATCAGTCCTGACAGTGCCCACAGACCTCCTAGAGTCATGAGAGAAGAACCTTTCTCTCTTTGGCTTGTCAGTAATCCTCTTTGAGCTTCACTGGGCTCTCTTTATTCCTCCTCACACGTCCAGAGTCTCAATCTAAATAGAAGATCTGAGACTAACATCTGAAATGCAAAAGCCATATACATAATCACTGCACCCTAAAAGCTAGAGCTGCATAAAAAAAAAAATCCTGTGAACTAGTTACACAAATAATATTGAAAAGTTAACCATAATCAAGGCCTGAGGTTTTACTGGACTCCTAAGAATTACACATGGTAACACAAGTGCATTATTTTTCTATAATAGAATTTAAATCTTCAATATAATAATGATGTTATTAATAGTTTTTTTTTTACAATAAAATTCTATTTTTGATGATGATGAAGCAATAAAATAATTATTTAAAGTTCTAATTTTCATTGTAGTGATAGTAGAGGTACTGAAAAGTCGTAAGCGCAGACTTTTTTTTTTAATTTTATGTTTTCATTTAATGAGTCTTTTTGCAACTTTTGTAGACGGCTTGTTTCCGAGAAGAGAGGAATGTCCTGGTGAATGGAGACTGCCAGTGGATCACCACCCTGCATTACGCTTTCCAGGATGACAACTACCTGGTGTGTGCATCATCTTTCCTACATTCTCTTATTCTAGAGGGAGATATATACATATATACACATCCATACACAGTAATCCCTCGTTTATCGCGGTTAATGTGGACCGGAACCCCCCGTGAAAATCCACGAAGTAGGATTGGCCCCCCCTAGGAATTTCCGTATATGTGTGTGTGTGTGTGTAGGTACCAGAATGTTTAAAATGTATATTTATACTTTCTAGATATTTTAATTAAATCTATTTAATTATAAAACCTTAATATTATACATTTACTCTCTCTCTCTCATACGATACGTATTATGGTGCTCTACACTCATCAATGACAGTAGTATCTTGAGACTTCAGTAATGACGACGATGACAGACCTGTGCGCTTCGATGAATGTGATGATGATGATGGTGGTGTGACTGCACTTATATAATGAGGCCTTTAAATCAGTTCGGGAAGCGCCTCATCGTCAGATATCGGCGCTGGATCCTCAACATTTGCTTCTGAGAGGCGAAGAGGCTCCCACTCCACTCGTGCTCATTGGTCAATCTCTCACCGGGAGCCAATCACGCGTCTTGTCTGAGTGCCATGGGTGTGTACAAAGCCTCTGAGAGAGTCTCTCTCTTTGTCTGGCATCCTGGGAAACCGATTCTCTCGCATCATTATGAAGCAATGCTGCTTAACGCAATACAGCTTCCGATATGGCTGTATTTTTGAATTTTTATTTTCAATGACTATTTTTGAAAAATCCGCGGGGCACCGGGACCGCGAAATTTGAACCGCGAAGTGGCGAGGGATTACTGTATGTGTATATATATATATATAGAGAGAGAGATGCATAGAGAGAGATAGTAAATGTGTGTACATAGTTGTTATCATATATTATACATTTTTTTTTTTATCAATTTTGATAATCAAAACTTGAACGAAAATGTGACATTTTGCCTTGGAACTTAATTGAAATAAAATGATCTTAAATTCATTATTAATGTTATCTTAATTTTATCAACAACCATTTTGAAAAATGTTAGTTTTAGGTAAAAATAACCCTGCTAATACATAAATAACACATTCTGGGTGTAATTAAAAGATAAGCTGACATGAGACGACCTGTAAGCTAGGCTATTTATTTTATATGACTGATTAATTACTTACTTTTAACTGTGTTCATAAATGGAATGGCATATATAATTGTGATGTTTAAATAATTGTCAAGGAAATGGGGGGGAAAAAAACAAATGACCATGATTAAAATGTCACGTTTATCAGAGTGACTGATGATGATTATTTGTTTCTCAACCTTTGAGTTGGCGCAATCCTCAAACACGCTAATCCAGAGCAGTGAATGTTACGACACCAATGCATTCTATGCGGTTTTGTGATAAATATATGCCAATCACGCTACTCTTTGATGTCTTTCGGTTAATTATTATGAAGTGCTGAGTCAGTGTTTGTCTAATTAAATGGTGTTGTGTGATAAGAGATGATAATGTTTCCTCCTGCAGTACTTGGTGATGGATTATTATGTGGGCGGCGACCTGCTGACTTTGCTTAGTAAATTTGAAGACCGACTCCCGGAGGACATGGCCAAGTTCTACGTGGCGGAGATGGTGCTCGCCATCCACTCCATCCATCAGCAACGCTATGTACACAGGTGACACGACTATGTGTTTGTGTGTGTGTGAGAAGAGGGAATTAAAGAACAAATTAGAATTAGTCTTAATTAGATTTTACGGGCAAGGCTTTCTTAGGCCCTGTTTGCACCTGGTATTAAGATGCATTTTGGTCGATCGGATCACAAGTGGATGACGCTAAATAGCGGGTTTCAGAGGTAGTCAAACTCGACCGGATTGCTTTTGTTGTGTAAACTACAAATTACCGCCTACTTAATGAAGGAATGGGGGCATTTTTTGTGCTACTGTATGCCCAAAGTGTTTTACAATCGTATCAGGAGTCTCTCCTCAACCACCACTGATGCAAAAACATGGGAAGTCCAAGACCCAAGTTTGGTTTGAAGGCAAAAAACGTACCAAGCTCAATTAATGTTCTCTCACCGTTCCTTTTATGTAACACACGCTCACCATGTTTGCCGTGGTCTTGCGTATCCGTGGAGAGCTGATGCTCTCTGTGTTTTTTTCCATCGTCTTTGTGTGCGTTTATATGGAAATTGCGTGAGCTTATTTCGTCCATTAGATCTAAATGTCAGGACAGAAGTGTTTGAAAGTGAATAAAAGAGAGACTATTGTCTATTTGTGATCCGATCAACCAAAACGCATCTTAATACCAGGTGTAAACGTGGCCATAGGCAACCAGTTTACAACAAAAGCCATGCTGGTAGACTGGATCATTACATGAATGCAAATGTATAAATTCCTAGATTCCTGGGAATCAAACCCATGATCTAATCATTGCAAGCACCATATTTTAACTGATTGCCTCTTCCTGTTTAAGTGGGCTGTTTTAGGCCGTGTAGGTCAGACTTTATGCTGATAGTCGAGTGTGTGTTTTCAAAAAATGCAAGACTGGATCCAGACGAAACGTCATTTCAATCAAGATCTGCCCAATTTAGTATTTTGCCCATATGTTTGAACAAGCAACACCGAATGGTTATTGTCCTTTTTTGAGTAATGGGCACACTGGAGATCAACAGCACCCCACCCACATGTCCAGTCCCAGATGAAACATTTAATGAAATGACCGCAGATGGCCGTGGTGTTCTGGGCTGCAGATCTGTTCAAGTTCAGGGGCCTCTTCCTGGCTGCTTGTCCTCGGCTGCCATCCGGTCCAGCTGAGCCCCCCTCTTCCTTCCTTCTGTGAGCTTCTCCTCTTATACAGTAGCAACGTTAAAGTGAACATTTATTCACCCTTATGTCATTTGAAACCCAGATGACTGACTTACAAAAGGAAATGTGCAGCAGAATCTAGAGCTGCAGGAATTAAAATAAAACTCAATTCGTCATATGGTTTCGTTTATCAAATCGCAATGGCTGCAATTTAAATAAATACATATGCTGTGCGTTTCAGAGTGAAGCGTATCAATTTTACATGTGAGCAAGTAATGCTCTGGTGTTTTCAGTATTTAACATTAAATACTGCTTCACGAACTCTGCATGTGCTTTGAGTTTGAGATGCTTATAATGTGCGTGTGGGAAACATCTTCCCAAACTTGCAATGATAAGCGCTTATTAACCGGCTGATCGTCAACAAAAAAAGAAGCTTAAAAACTCCCTGTGGGTTTTGCCAAAATAAGCTCAATGGATTTTACATTTGAAAAGGAAGGAAATCAAGACAGCCCTATTGTTTTTACTTTTTAAAAGATTTTTTTGTGTGTGAAATATTGAAATTGGAAGATTTCGTAATTTTTCTTTAGTAACTGTATCAACCATTATTATTATTTGTATTATTATTATTATCATATAGTCATCTAACCCTATACATAGAGAAAGAGATAGTAAATGTATAATGTATATGCATAAAGTCATATTATAAAATATTTATATTTTGTATTAATTTTGATAAAACTTGAACGAAAATGTGACATTTTATTATCTTAATTTATATCAACAAAACAATTTAGAAAATTTTTGTTTTAGGTAAAAATAACACTGCTAATGCATAAATAACACATTCTGGGTGTAATTAAAAGATAAGCTGACAAGAGACTCATATTGATTTAGTCACACAATTTGAATTGGAGGTTTAATTAAAATTGGATTTAAAATGTTATAATTGCATCAGAAAAATCTTAATGTAGTTTTCCCCAAAATCATACCACCCTTGCAGAATGTTCATTCTGCCCTTTTCCCTAAAGGAGACTAATGGAGACTACTGTCAACCAATATTTTTATCTAAATGTCTCTCTCACACAAAACAATTGTTTTGCTTCAGAAGACTTGGATTATAGCGCATAACTCATTCAAACTACTATGATGCTTCTATCTTTTTTAGTTTTTGTATTTTAGTCATGTTTTTTTTTTTAGCTTAACAGCTCCAATCCCCTTTCATTTTAGGGAAAAGAACAACATGAACATTCTTCAAAATGTCTTTTGTGTCATTGACAAAAGAAAGTCATGCAGGTTTTTTAATGACATGAGGCTAAGTTGAGATTTGAGTTTGAAAAACTATCCTTTTACCTCATATTCTCACCGATAGTAACCAGTCTGTCAGGCCAAAGCAGCTGACTAAAGTCATGATAGCGCTCATGTGTCCACGGTACAACCCTTCTTGCTTATACTGACACCCAGTGAGGTTGTGAATGGTGTGTGTGTGTGTGTGATGAGTTTTGACACCATGTTTACTCTGTACCCGCTGTGCTCGCCATGGTGCCAGGGATGTGAATCAGATGGCACTGTGTGTGTGGCCCAGTCATCGAGAGACAGGGACTGAGTGTGTGTGAAAGGGGGAGGGTGAACAAAGGCAGGCTGTTTACATGAAGAGCAGGGCATGGCTGGGCATGGAGAAACAGCCACCCTGGAGAGCTGCCGCCGGGGTGGGTTGCCCACTGGAGTAATAACACATCACAGTGAGGGGCACATCATCAGCTGGGATGCCATGTTTTTTTCCTCTTCAGTTAGAGCCACCTTTATACTGGTTGTTCTCAACTGCTGGGTTGTGGCAGGTCTGTTCCGAATTCGGAAAGTGAATAATATGCAACCTACCATATAATATCTTTTTTTGTATATATGCTTTAATGTCCACTCGTGTTATTTTGAGTTTTATGTGGGGGACCCCCCCCCCCAAATAAAATAACTTTACTTAAGCGTTCACAGTAACATTTACAACAATTTTATCATGTGACAAGCCAGGTCAAGGTCATTTAAACCTAGTGTAAACTAGCAGTTTGGTTGAATGCTTAGCTAGTTTGGTTGATCTATAGAGTCATTTTAACAGGGGCTAGAAATGTATATATTGTAAAATTTTGGACATTTTCCCCCAACCACAAATAAAAACTCTCTTATTGGCTGGTGTGTGTAAGAAATTCACAAAAAGACGGCAACTTTGGGCACTGTTCATTTTGTGCCTACAATAAGTTTGGAATAAACTTTATAGTTACCTACACATGAGGACTATCTGATATCAATAATACATGTTGTCAAATTATAGTATTATTTCCGCTCCCATAAACCTCAGTATATATTTTTTACAAACTATAATAGTTTTTTTGCTAGTACTTGGCTATATTTAAATGTCAATTTAAAACTGTTTTTAAATGTAGCTGTTGATAACATGACGCACTGAACGTTCTTGTCTAATCGCTGTGATCAAGCGCTTCAAAGGGTTAATCATCAGATGTAAAATATTATTTTTGTCTATGAGAAGCTGTATTTAAATTTCATAACAGGAATAAATTACATTTAACAAACTTTTCTAAAAAAATTTGAATGTTTTACATTATAATTTTACAATGGTACTTTTTTTACACTGCATTTTTAATCCAATAAATGCAGCCTGCATCAACACTTTTAAATGGTCGTGCATATTACATAAAATATTTATACATGTAGTCCTCAAGCCAAAATGAAAGTTGACTTAATTTGAACAGGGTTGTGTTTTATATTTACATAAACTTGATTCATATGTAATAAATCATGGTTTCTCCTTTAGCAACAGTGAATTTTCACCATTTTTACATTCACACTGTCAATATTTGGGATTGACAACCGGAGGTGACTTACAAGTGTGAGCGTCTACTTACAACAGTAGCGTCTTGCATGCTGTCTGAATGAATGTGCAAAGAGTTGCATTCAGAACGATAATCAAAACGTAGATGGAGTAGATTGAGTCCATATATAGCAATATAATTTGGTAACATGATGACCACATTATTTTACATGTGAATCTGCTTCTATTTAGCGATTGCTTGTTTCTGCGCTTTTCAACTGTTTTGATCCGAAGAGTCTGTACTGTTTCAGTAAATGTGTTGTTAGTGTCCCCTACCGTATAAAAGTAAAAACACGGAAAGTTTGAAATGTCCGTTATTAGTGGGGATATTATGTGAAATATGAGACATGTGTGAAGAATAACAACAGTCAATGGAACCAAAATTATCAACACACCGAGGGTTGGATTCAAAATATTCCTCCCAAGTCATTACTGATCCACCGCCAAACCAGTCGTGCTGAATGATGATGATGATGATGAATATGCATGCATCATAACGTTCCCCGTGGTGTCTCCATACTTTCATCCAGGAAGACAACTGGGCACCATTGGTGTGCTTGTCAGACTCATGAAGTCTGTTTCTGACAGTTTGGTCAGAAATATGCACACTAGTAGCCTGCTGGAGGTCGTTTTGTAGGACTCTGGTCGAACGAAACAAAACTAAAGACAAATCGGAGAACAATTGTGTCTGGCCACCACCTGCAAAATCATTCTCTTTTTGTGGGTTGTCTAGCTGCTGGATCTCCAGTGCACCTGTTGTTACTTTCATTTTCACAATCACTTATGCTTCCTCATGGACAGTTTAAGATCCCTGAAGTTTAATTGATTGGTTACTTGGCGTTATACTGTGATGAAGTGTTCCCTTAATTTTTAGCGCTGTGTGTTTGTGTGTGCATGTATACTTGGACAGGTCACATGATATCCTCTGGTTCAAAACATGGTGGTTAATGGGTAAAGAAATATTATTCAATCCAGACTTCATTAAATACAAGTTAGCACGGTTTGTGCTGACCACATTGTGTTTGTGTAACTACTGAGATCATGAACCCACTGAAATCCAAGAGACATTTTAGAAACCAAAATTGTTGATTTTCCTCTTCAGGCTGTCTTTTTAGTACTATTACATATTAGTGGGCTCGTGCAGTTAATTTAATTGTATTAATTATCCTATAATAATAATTAAATATAATTACCATTTTTGTGTGCTAAACATATTTGTGCGAGTTGGATCACCTCTTGATGTAAAATCCTGAAGTGCTTGCAACATCAAGGTCATGGGTTCGATTCCCAGAGAAAGCAAGAACTGATTAGGATGTTTAATGTGTATCTTGAATGCAA
The DNA here is from genome assembly GCA_037043235.1 of Rhodeus uyekii. Lineage (NCBI taxonomy): Eukaryota > Metazoa > Chordata > Actinopteri > Cypriniformes > Acheilognathidae > Rhodeus > Rhodeus uyekii. The sequence continues at coordinate 1,273,170 of JAWRVZ010000121.1, forward strand.
TGTAAGTCGCTTTGGATTAAATCCATAAATGTAAAGGCAATTCTTTCATGCTTAAATGCTGTTTTCTCTTCCCACAGGGACATAAAACCAGATAACGTGCTACTGGACATGAATGGTCACATCCGTCTTGCTGATTTTGGCTCCTGTCTGAAGATGATGCAAGATGGAACGGTGAGTACGTGGTGAAAGTCCCAACTATGAACTCCAGTGTCGATCTAAAACCAGAGCCTGTTTGTTATCCTTGTGGTCTCCATCTGTTCGGTGAAAGCACCTTCCCTCTCCTCTCACTGCTTCTGACATTAATAGAGCTGCTTTTGGCCCTGCTGCCCTTGAAAGGGAGGGCTAATTAGAAAGGCCCGTCGCTGCCCACCCCTCTGGCTCACAGACTGATGAGTCACCATAGTGCACTGATAACAAGACCAAGGCCAAAACAGCTTTTATCTACTGCTGGTTTTTCAGCTGCACATGTGCCGTTCTACCAATTGAGCAGATCCCTATTTATGTTTTACCCTTTTATTTAAAGGTATTGAGAAGAGATTTTAGGGATGTGCGATTGGTAGTATTAGATTTGCTTTATTGCGATTATCAAATCACAAGGCTGCACTTCAGTGAATTAAATATCTCACATTGAAGCACGGCACTGAGCTCTTTTATGCTGTACAGCTCATGATACAGTGTATTCAGTAAATGCTGCGCCACACGATAATTTCGGTATTCTAATTTTACACTTGTACTGTACAAGTGTTGTTGTCATTAAATTCATGGGTTTTAAGTTACATTAAAGTATTAAATTGGTCTTCTTTTGTTGTATAGGAAATAAGGCTATATATTGCTTTAAGGCAGGGGTGTCAAACTCAATTGCACAGGGGGCCAAAATCCCAAAAAAATTTAGGTCACGGGCCGAACAGGATAAACATTTATTGAAAACACTAAAACTAAACTTTTAAAACTTACATTTTTTTAAATTAGATGTGAATAAAAACAGACAGAAATATTATTCTGGAATAAATCAACTTATACCTTAAATAACTTAAAAATATAAAAATATTTAAAAAAATACTTAATTTTTTTTAAATATATCCTGTCTAAATTATACAAGTTAGAAATAAAGTAAACAAGTTAAGTAAAAGTTAAAAGAACATTCAAATTTCTTTACTCTTATGTCATTTTATATAAAACTTAAAAAGATTTATATATAAAAGATTTTGCTCTCCATAAAAATATATCCTGTCAAAATTATACAAATTCAAAATATGGACATGCTGCATAACAAAACCTGGAAATCTAAATACAATTTTTGCTTTTCAGCAATAACAAATCAAATCATTCAGTTGAATTTGCTCTTATGTCATTTGTCTTATAGTGCCGTCTTATTAAATTATTTAATTACTGCCACATTAGCTCCGCAAATGAGACACACGGGTATACCGGCAGTATGTCAGTAAACATATACTGTATTTTCCCGCATATAACCCATGGGTTATAGCAGATTTTACAAACTATATCACAATTTTTTTTACACGTAATAATATTTCAATATATTTGTTACGTCCCTAAGGACGTAATGTTTTTTTTTTTGCGCTGTATTTTCTTTCTGGCGCTTGTACTATCACTCTGACAGCTGGCGCTGATATGCTGTCTGACCTGTCAATCATGCAAGAAGACGTTCTGCCATGAGGGCGGGCTCTTCTCATCCGATGATCAACACCTGAATTTCGCGCACAAGCACTGTGTACCGAGCCTGAACAGTTATGGATAATTGACAATAACAATCGCGCGGTACTAGCGCGAATCATCATTAGCCACTTCCTGTTTAATACAGGAAGTGTTCGGCGGGCCAGCTGGAGCGCGGGACATCTCTCGGGCCATTAATAAAATGCTCTCGCGGGCCGGACATAATTACACGCCGGGCCGGATGTGGCCCGCGGGCCTTGAGTTTGACACCTATGCTTTAAGGCAATATAATTCACTCAATATCTTTCAGTGTCATCTTCATTGCTGAAAAGACAAAGACAGTCTAATTAAACATTTTACGACAATAACCATAATTCAAGACGTGTTTTGAGTGCTCGCATGTTTTATTAGCAAGATTGAGCAAGACTTGGCATGGTGAATATTATGTATCTAGATTGTTCTTTTATAGTATTGTTATTGTGCAATTCAAGTTATTGTATATGTAACTAATTCAGAGTGCAGTATCATTCTAAAATCTCAGCATAACTTTCTTACCAAGGCTGTGTTTATTTAATCAGTAAAAGTACTGTAATACTGTGAAATATTGCATCAAGACAAAAAAAATTAAAGTAATGGCAAAGCTGAATTTTCAGCATCAGTGTCACATGATCCTTCAAAATTCATTTCGATATGCTGATTTGGTGCTCAAGAAACATTGTCAATGTTGAAAACAGTTATGCTGCTTGATATTTTTGTGAAAACCACGACACGTGCTGTTCTTTTGAATTCAAAGAATCCTGAATTTTTTCATTCTTAACACTTTAAATGTCTTTGGCACTTTTAATCAATTTTATGCATCGTTCTAAACAAAAGCCAACTGACTCCAAACTTTTGAATAGTAGTATGCATGCACTCTTATGATTTGAAGACCTATCCAGCCTCGTTTGTGAATTATTATTATTATTATTTATGTACTTCATGCCCTGTGCAGGTCCAGTCATCAGTGGCTGTGGGCACACCAGACTACATTTCTCCTGAGATCCTGCAGGCCATGGAGGATGGCATGGGAAAATACGGGCCGGAGTGTGACTGGTGGTCTCTAGGTGTCTGTATGTATGAGATGCTCTATGGAGAGACGCCCTTCTATGCTGAGTCCTTGGTGGAGACCTACGGGAAGATCATGAACCACGAGGTGAGATTCTTTAACATTGTGTATTTTTGGTGTTTGACCAGTTTACATGTTCCACACCACTGACACGTGTAAATAGTCACACATTTGCCTCAGAAACCACAGTGAATCAGTTTAAAGCTCAAGGTAATTATCGTGGCGAACATACATTCCGCCTGAAACTCTGTTGGGACACATGACATGGCTCATAAAATCAGGCCTGCACTAATTTTATCAGGACATCTGTTCACCACCACTCGGAGTAGTATTTTTCTTTTCATTTGGTCTATGGTTTTGGTTCCTTAACCCAAGTGGAAAGTCTGGACAAATTGATGTTGAATGTAAACTGGTCTAATTTGCACTATTTAGGAGCGTTTCCAGTTCCCATCCCACATTACGGATGTGTCCGAGGAGGCTAAAGACCTGATCCAGCGGTTGATATGCAGTAGAGAGCGTCGGTTGGGTCAGCATGGCATCGAGGAGTTCAAGAAGCATCCCTTCTTTTCCGGCATCGGCTGGGAGAACATTCGCAACACAGAGGCACCGTACATCCCTGACGTCAGCTCTCCCTCAGACACCTCCAACTTTGATGTAGACGATGATGTCCTGAAAAACCCGGTTGGTTTAGCTCTGAAATGCTTTTATCATTGAAGGAAAACTTATTTTGTTGCATACTACATCAGGAACCTGAAGCTTCGATTATACTAGAGTGCGTGCTTGTTCGTTTTTGACCTTTGATGACTTTCGTTTCCACCGTGCAGGACATTGCACCCCCAGTATCTCACACGGGTTTCACCGGGCAACACTTACCCTTTGTGGGCTTCACCTACACCACGGAAAGCTGTTTCTCAGACGGTGGCAGTGTGAGGAAAGTGGCGCTGGTGGATGGAGGTGCCGGGGAAGACCTCCCGGATGGGGGTCTACAGGTGGAGGCATTTGAGAAGAGGATTCGCTGCCTGGAGCAGGAGAAACTGGAGCTCAACCGTAAACTGCAAGGTAATGCATAACTTGACATCTAAAGAAAACATTAAAATATGTTGTTCTTTATATCTCACTATCACAAATAAAGATATTTTAATGAAACCTGAGAGATTTCAGTCACTCCATTTAAAAAATATATGCTACAAAAACATTGATTCACAAAGTTAATCTAGACATTACGTAAATTGAATTGAGTGGTATCTCAAACATGCTTGCTTGACTTTCGAGTACCAATGAGGTTTATCATGCAAGGACATTTGACCATGGTATGTATGTGCTTTGATTAGTGTTTATATGAATAAATTAAATCCATACCTTTAATAAAGCAATTATTTCTCTTCGTAAGACTTGGATTATACTGTTCATTGTTTTTCTTTTACAATGTCTTAATGAATTAGGGCTTAATGAATGGTTAATTGGGCTTGGATTTAACAAAAATCTCAGATTTCATTCAAATATCTTCGTTTGCATTTGGAAGATGATCAAAAGTCGTACGTGTTTGGAACATCATGACGGAAAGTAAATGGTTTTAGTTTGTTTTTTAGTGAACTGTCCCTTTAAGCCGTTGTAATAACTTCTAGTATTGTTGATACTAGTTTCATTTCTGTAAATGCATCGATAAATTCTATTCGGAGTATATAATGATTTGTTTGTTTAACGTGATTTCCTAGAATCCACTCAGGCTGTTCAGATCCTCAATGGCTCTGGGCGTGGAGCCGGCACGCTTGGTCGTGATAAAGAGATAAAAAAACTCAATGAGGAAATCGATCGGCTCAAAAAGAAACTGGCAGGTAATCGGTGTCTCAATCATTGTCAGTGGATATATACGAAATGATAAAGTCTGTTAAGTTATGAGTCATGTCACTATACACACATTTATTATGATGACGCATAGAAAAGTGCTTTGATAAGAATATTAGGCATCATAGTTTCCACTCATCAGAATATCTCAATTTGTTCATTTGACTGTATCAGCTAATTAATCACGTCCAGCTAACTCTGAGTGTCTTGTCCCTCCTAAGACTCTGATAGACTGGAGCACCAGCTTGAGGAGGCAGTGACACTTCGACAGGACTTTGAAAGTTCCTCCTCCAAACTAAAGGCCTTGGACAAGCAAGTCAAAGCCCTCAAGCAAGAGAAAGAAGATATCCATAAGGTATGGTTGAATAACTAGCCAAAAATGTCTGAGTGTAAGTATTACCGAGAAAGAATTTCTTGTATAGTAAGAGAAATTCAGCCCCCTAAATGTTAGATTAAATTCCTTTCTGCATGGGAAGATGGGGATCAAAGCAAATGCAACATTAATGCTTTCTCTTTACAATTCCAGTTTGCTAAAGCTTTTTCCTTTAAAATTTAATTTTGTACTTTGAGGAAGAAGTTTTTGGGAAAGTAATGAAATTTAATGCAATTTTACTGGCATGTGATGAAATGCAGTGGATATTGCAAAAGTTGTTTTTATTATTTTAATTATTATTTAAAATCAAAGCCAGTAACTACACTGATTTAGGTCTCGTATGCCTTAAAGAATGCATGAGATTAAAATTCACCGTTTCTACTTAAAAAATATATATTACAATAAATATATTACAATAGTCTGATAAAAACCAGTCCCTAAAAAGGCTGGCATCTCAACAACACACACACACACACACTACACTCAGATGTACATCACAATATGGAAATTAATTTATATATATATAAATATAAAATCATTGTCAGTTTCTCAACCCTGCTGTACAGAAACACTGAGGTGTTAAAATCCTATGAACAACTTCAAAGTGAGTGTTTTCATATACTGTTAAATAAATTACATAATGGCCAGAGAATGGTTCTTCCTCCTCTCTCCTGTCCTCGTGCTGAAGATAACATGTTCTCTTCAGCCTTATTCAATCTGGAAGCTCATAAACACTGGGCTCATTCATCAAAATTAATGTCATCACCCCCTCACAAAGGGCAGGTCGAAATTCTCCCTGCAGATCAAATTTTTATTTAATTGCATTTGTTGGAACGTTCCACTTGACTCTTGACCCTGATCCCCGATTGGAGCTCTGCAAGCATGGGGTATGAGATCCATTCCCGTTTGTTTTCAGTCAAAACACTTCCTTTAAGATCTGTTCATTTGTGCCAGTTGATATCATCCTTACAAGTGTGTGTCCCGTTCTCTTAGCACATAGCTCCCAATTCTCTTGACGATTTCTATTTCTCACTCAGCCTCTTTTTCAGTCCTTTCTCTCCAGGCACGGCTGCTCTTTCTTTTTCTCTCCTTCCGCTGCTTCTCTCGCACAGTTGTACCCGTGCATCTGTTTTAATAACTTCAAACTCTATCCAATTTGATCCATTTCTCTTGCTCTCCCTTTCCAGCAACTGGTGGAGTCTCTGGATCGCCTGAAGTCTCAGACCAAGGAGCTGAAGGACGCCCACCAGCAGAGGAAGCTGGCCATGCAGGAGTTCTCCGAGCTGAACGAGCGCATGGCCGAGCTGCGCTCACAGAAGCAGCGTCTGTCGCGGCAGCTACGGGACAAGGAGGAGGAGATGGAGGTTGTGATGCAGAAGATCGACGCCATGCGCCAGGACATCCGCAAAACCGAGAAGGCCCGCAAGGAGGTGAGTAGCATGATTGAAAGGGGGTCACGCACCCCCTCTTGTGATGTTATGTCTGTTTTGGGTGTGTTTTCAAAGTAAATGGAGATGAATTGCTAGGGGCTTTCAGTCAGGAAGACGTATCCACTCGACGTGTGTCATCCTGGTATTCCGAACCGGTGCCGTCCGGCTCCCGCCGGGTGTTTTATTACTCCTCGTCATCATGTTAACACCCCCGGGCCTGACTGAGGGCACAGAGGAAAACATGGCCTTGGAATTCACCACATTTTTTAAGTTCATCAGTCACGCTCCAGAGAGAGGCAGGCTCAACAGATCTAGATCTCCCTAGACGACAACAGGAATGTCTTCACACCCCTTCCCGCCCCCTCCTGTCCCTGCAGGCCAGCCTCATGGACCCCATGACCTCCTCTGGACCGCAGTGTCTAACTCGAGCCAGATGGGCGACACTGACCGCAGTGCAGGCCCACTGCTGTCTGCAGCTGGACTCAGACCCCACCCCCTTTTATATATTTTTTGTTCTTTTTTTTCCCATCTACAAGACTTTAGGTGGAAGAGTCTTGGGGCAAATTAAATTGTTTTGACTTTGTGTGTGTGACGTCAGAAAGGGTTGAAATTAGGTCAAGATTGAAGGGTTTATGAGAATGTCTTATGTTTTCTTCCTTATTGATTGTTTTTCGTGTGTGTGTGATAGCTGGAGTCCCAGCTGGAGGATGCGCGTGCCGAAGCCTCTAAGGAGCGTAAACTCAGAGAACACAGTGAAGTCTACTCCAAACAACTGGAGAGTGAGCTGGAGACACTCAAGGTCAGAGTGCACTCATTCATAACTTCTCTACCGACTTCAGCCAACTTGTGAATCTTTCAGTGGTGAATCTCATGGTAACAAAATACTCTTAAGGAAGAGTAAAAATTGTATAAATTAAATGTATAAAACAAGGCTAATTAATATATTGTAATATCTTTATATATTTCAGATAGCTAACAAAAAATATTTCAAAACTAAAATTGTTTTAAATACTACAAGTGATTTTTTAGGTTTGCTGATGATTACATTTACACAAAGATAATCTGACTGGAATTATATTGACCAATTCAGATAAAAAATAAAAGAAAAACTCTAGTAGTGCTCAATAACCCATATGGTACCAGTATATTTTGCATGCTTAGTATTTAGCAAAATATGATATCTTATTAATTTCTTCTGATTTTTAGCAGAAATATAGCATGTGAGATTCACTATTTTTCTCTTCCATTCATCTGTTCTTTATCGTCTTCAGGGGTTTCTTCTACATCTTTACTGCCTTCCACCCTGTTAACCTCAAACATCGCCTTTCCCTCCCATCTTTCATTTTTCCTTTCGTGTAGGATATCCTTTGGGGTTATTTTTAGCAGGATGTTCCTGCTGTTTTCTTTTTTCCATCTGCTTGAAAGTCAAGCTCTCTCCTTTTCCGCCTCCCTCTGCTCTCCATTGATGCGCCTATTAGCTTTGTGTTTAAGAAAGGCGCACTACAAATACAATTTATTATTATTATATGTTGTTAGGGCTTTGAATTGACTCAAATAAATCCAGATACAGTTATACCTCGGTTTACGAGTTTAATTCGTTCCAAGAGCGAGCTCGTAAACCAAAATGCTCGTACACCAAAACAAATGTCCCCATAGGAATGCACTAAAAATCTATTTATTCGTTCCACACCACCACAAATGCCCATTTTAAATATTTTGGGGGTTTTACCCTTTTAATTGCAGTTAAAATTATAACCATTAAGATCTCATATAAATACTAATTAATAATTGACAATTAAACTCAAAAAACACTTTACTGTAATGCACTTCAGCTGAGGAGGGAGGAGGGGGGAGCGGGGAAAGCAAGGGTTCAAGTGCAAATGAGTGAATTTATTATAATAGTGCAGAAAACAAATGAAGTGATAATCCAGAGTGAAAGTCGTGAGACAGGGAGCTGCGAACGAACGAACGATTTTGTGGGAGCCGCGAACGAACGAATTTGCGGGAGCCGCGAACGAACGAATTTGCGGGAGCCGCGAACGAACGAATTAATCCGCGGGAGCCGCGAACGAAAGCGGGGAGATGGGCAGATATGAGAATCAGGTGCTCAGTGACCACACACATACATACAGACTCAGGCAGAACTAGGAGACAATGAATTCATGAACCGTGACAGTTACTTCTTAGAGGTAATGTACTTGTATATTTCACTACATGAACAAGCGATCACAATTAATTGTTAACCACTTAATCACTTATAAAAGTGTCACTGTGGTGAATGATGCAGCCAAACCAAGCGAAGCTGAGAGAATGAATGAGTTAAGGGGTGATAAAGGTGTTGGAATCACATGACTGTGTTATGAGAGGCTGTGTTTAGGATATTTACAGTAAAAATGCGCGCCACCACGCTGAGCATTAGGACTTTTTCCACACAAAAATGCCCTTGGGCGAGGGACATTTTTTCTCGTACACCGATACAATGCTCGTACACTGATTCGACCCTCCATGCTCGTACACCGATTTGCTCGTATAACAAGTCGCTTGTAAACCGAGGTATCACTGTATTTTGTTGCAGTAATTGTACTGAATTAAAGTCTGAGGATTTATTTAATTCAGATTGGTTGATTCTTTTTCAGGTGAAGCAGGGAACAGGTCGTTCCTCAAGCCTCAGTTCTGAGACTCAGCAGGAGCTCACCAAGGTAAAGTCAGAGCTGGATAAGAAGGTGTTATTCTATGAGGAGGAGCTGGTGAGACGTGATGCCAGCCACACTACAGAGCTGAAGAATCTGAGGAAGGAGCTTCATGACTCCGAGGGTCAACATCTGTCCCTGCACAAAGAGCTGATGGTGCTCAAAGACAAAATGGAAAAGGCCAAGAGAGAACGGTAAGCTGTTCTGTCAACGGTCCACGTTGCGGGTTGGCACCAGCAAGGTCGATTCCAGCTGCTGACAGAATGATATTGACCAGACTAATTATCTAGCTGATGTTTAACCTTAATGAAGATATTAGCATTGGCCGAAATTTGAAAGAAACCCGTGCACATTTTTCTTGAACTTTGAAGTGGACTCCACATTTTACTGTACCGTTCAAACATTTGGGGTTGGTATTTAAAATAATAATTATAATAACTGTTTTCAGTTTTAATATATTTTAGAATGTATTTGCCTGTAATCTCAAAGCTGAATTTTCAGCATTATTACCGTATTTTCCCGCATATAATCCGCAGACGCAGATAATCCGCACCCTCATATATCCCGCGGGTTTTGGGGGTTTGTGTAAAAAATTGTTGGTATAATCCGCACCCTCAGATATCTCGCACCCATGATGAATTTTTTTTGTGCAAGTTCACGATTCGAATTTCGAATGTTGCTCGCATGATGTCAATTATTATAACTGTTCAGGCTCGGTACACAGTGCTTGTGCGTGAAATTCACACAATAAGAAAACAAACAAGTCAAGTTCAGAAGAAAAAGAAAGAGCGGTCTCTCCCTCTCCCTCTCCGCGCTGCGCTGTGCTGGTCCCCCTGAAAGCGTGTTGATCGGATGAGAAGAGCACGCTATCATGGCAGCACAGCCAATCACGTTGTCTTGCATGATTGACAGGTCAGACAGCCTATCAGCGCCAGCTGTAAGACTGACAGTACAGAGGCCAGACAACCCGTGCATGAAAGAAAAACAAAGAAAATACCGCAATTTTTTTAATATTGAAATATTATTACGTGTAAAAAAATTGTGATATAGTCCGCACCCTTATATATCCCGCACCCCCCCTGCGGGGTTTGTAAAATCTGGTATAATCCGCGGGATATATGCGGGAAAATACGGTAATCAAGTCTTCAGTGTCACATGATCCTTCAGAAATCATTCTGATATTCTGATTTGATGCTCATTAAACAGTTATTATCATCAATGTTGAAAACAGTTGTGCTGCTTAATGTTTTTGTGGAAACCATGAAACTTCTATAATTGGAAAGTCACTTTTGAGCAATTTAATGCATCCTTGCTGAAAAAAATTTCATAAGATTTCTTATTTACTTACTGACCCCACGCATTTTGTTGTGTTATATAATTTATATTATACATTATAAATTGTTGTTATAAGTTCATAATGGATCCTCATTCTTTTTTTTTGTCATTATACAATCGTAATGAATCCTTCATTTAAAAATAAAACCAAGCAAAGCTTGTGCAGTGGAGGTTAGCTTTTTTAATAATATGCCCATTTAAAATATGGACAAATGCCATTAACTTCTCCCAGGATATAAACCTGGAGATATAAATTCTCAATGTATGCTAATGCAACATTGACTGAAAGCAAACCAATGTTCAGAAACCCTGCACTCATATATATGAAGCGTGTGTTTGATATATTTTACAGACCAAACTAAATACCACCCCATTCGCTTCAAATATAATTAATATTCTTTATTAAATAATAAAAAACATGTATCGACCACTAATTCCTGCCTTATTTCTATATCCACAGGCAAACTGAGATGGACGAGGCCTTGGGTGCTCTGAAGGAGAAGTATGAACGTGAACGCAACCTCCTGAGTGATGAAAACCGTAAACTCACTGCAGAAACAGACCGGGTAGGACACTATAGTTGACGTGTATCAGAAGTCATTTTCAGTACTTGACACTGATCCTGAAACCTCCTCTCCTTGTAGCTCTGCACTTTTGTGGACAAGCTGACTGCTCAGAACCGGCAGCTGGAGGATGAGCTCCAGGATCTAGCATCAAAGAAAGAGAGTGTAGCACACTGGGAAGCACAGATCGCGGAGATTATCCAATGGTGAGATAATCTATATATACTGTGTTTTATATTCAGCAAAATATTGGGTGCATTTTGCAATTGCTTTGGTGAAGTTACAGTCAAATGTCTGAATTTGTGACCATGTGTGTTTCGTAGGGTGAGCGATGAGAAAGATGCGCGTGGCTACCTTCAGGCTCTGGCCTCCAAGATGACGGAAGAGTTGGAGTCTCTGCGAAGCTCCAGTCTGGGATCCAGAACGCTGGTAAACATCACTAACTTTGATTCAAAGTGAATAGAAAAGAGGTTACATTATGGTTCGAGAATAAAACCGAAGATTGATTTTAAGGAATCAGTGCCTCGTGGTATCATGGACCTCAGGCTTTCACCTTTGAACTTTGCCAAACAGCTGATCTTCTATTATGCTCCATTTTTTAGTTTCTAGAGGTATATAGGGCATCTGTGATGATAGTGAGACTTCTAATTTTGTCAGCGAGTGGCAAGCGCTCTCTAACTCCTTTGAGCCGTAGCACAGTAACATTAGATTTGCTTTAAATAGCACATCTAATGGAAACTGATTGAAGGGAAGTGACATGTTAATGTTGTAGGTGATGGGTCACATTTGATTTAACATCCTTTTCTAAGGAGGTTAAGGACAGACTGTTGGAGATGGGCATGAGTGCCTCTCCCTCTTGAAAGTGCTGTTTGCTGTTGTCATAGTGGGATCTGCTGATGAGTTCTATTGATTTGCAGCCCTGATGGTTTGGGTTGAAGCCATTGTCAAAAGATGTGGTCACGTTGCTGCTTCGAAATTGGACTAATTGGCTTAATTGCAGGGTTGCTACAGGATATGGTACAAATAGAAGGCAATAGAGTTTGGCAAGTGGTGAAGTATGCCATAAACTTCCTGTGTTTGAGTCATAGTGCAAAAAATAAAATAAAATTCACAGATTGAATTCATTAAAATGCCATGTTGTGGTTATGATCATTTTAAATAGAATTTCTGTAAACAAAATTCACATTTCTTAATGAAATATCACTTAATATTACTTCACACTTGCTCAAATGTCTCTTAAGGAATAATTAATTGGCTGTTCAGTTTTATATTATACATATTTAAAATATACTACCATTCAGAGGTTTGTGGTCAGTAAACATTTTTTGAACGAAATTAACTCTTTTTTTTTCAGCATGGATGCATTAAATTGATCAAAAGTGACATAAAATGACATAAAACATTAAATTGATCAAAAGTGACATAAAATGACATAAAACATAAATTCATACTGACCCCAAATTTCATATTTCAATTTAAAAAAAACATATTTATCATAAAAATTTGATATATTTGTTAAGAATGTATTATATTTTTGTGTAAACTTTAATTGCTATATCAGCAAGGCTCTGGAGTAAGCATCCCAACCCAGAGGTCAATGGTTGCACCTCGGGTCACCAAGCGGGTGAGTTTATCCATCAAACCTCCAATCAATGTGGAGCAAAAACAAGGCGGATCACAAGATTGTTCTCTTGGCTATTTGCCAATCAATCTGTCATTCATCTGTCTAGTTTACTTAGTAATTTGCAAAACTATCAGGGTTGTGAATAGCAATTTGTTTCACAGTTAAACTTTCATACGGCAGATGAATGGAAATGCTGCATAAGCTCTCCTCATTACCAATCATAATTCACAAAACATGGAAAACATTTTGGATAAGCTCGCCTCCATTGTTCTTATGAGGTCAAGTGTATATACCCTTAACCTTCCCCTTGCACGCTATTGGATGGCATCAAGTCAGTTGCACTGAGAAGTCATTAACTCGATAAGCTTGAACAAAAGAGCGAGTGGCGCTGCATTATGCCTAATCGTGAGCGTTTTTGAGAGCTGCGCTGGAAAATACAGGCAGCTCTAATGTAAAGCTGATGAGTTCTGCCAGGAACACTCCCATGAACGCCCTTCACTGCCTCTCACTTCCCATCAGCCATGGGAGCTCACACTTGAGCCGCAGTCTCTTCATCTGTTTAATCAATGAAATGGATGTAATCCTCTTCTTTCATTCCACAATATTCAGCTGTCCTTCAGCCGTACACGGTCACTTTTTTTGTAAATTGCTACCTGGTCACCACATAGGTCATGAAGACAAATGTTGTCTTGTAGCCACACTTGTAAATAGTGGAGCCTTGGTGACAGCTGAGATCAATAGCTATTAAACGGTTGAATATCTACCATAAGCCCTCGTGAGCCATCGGATTTATGGAAAAGGCAACTTAAGGGATTTCATTCATGTGCCAGAGAGGATTTATGGTATCTGTTATGTGATGTAGCCTGTTGTTGGGCATGCATTTTTTTTCCATGCATGCTGCTTTCAGTGTACTATTGTAATGCAAAGGGAAAGCATCTTGTGTTTTTGTGATGTTGAATAACTACTTCATTGCACTGCTTCTTGACACTGTAGAACCAAGATTGTATGGTCCTTAGCTGTTAAAGACAAACATGGAAGTTCGACAAACGCAACGCAATATGATCTGTCTTAGTAATCTGTCTTAGTGATAGCTGCTTCATATTAAACAACCAATTAATCGTGAAACCATGTCGTTATTCTGTGTAAGAAGTACTGGGCTACTTTTCAAATTTGCATCTCCATTCCTTGGCAGGATCCCCTGTGGAAGGTCCGCCGCAGTCAAAAGTTGGACATGTCTGCCCGTCTGGAGCTGCAATCGGCCTTGGAAGCTGAAATCCGTGCCAAGCAACTGGTTCAGGATGAGCTGCGCAAGGTTAAAGCTGCCAACATCTCTTTTGAGAGGTCAGTCTTTGATTCTGCTTTAATAAGCAGCCTTTTCATGTGTTTAGACTGGTTTTCAAAGACTCTGCTACTGTTTAAATAAACAGAGAGGACACATGTTATTATTTAAAATGATCTAGTTCGGGGAGTGGCAACCTTTTTGTCCTGAAGTGCCGTTTTTAAGTTTCCGAGTTGATCACTGTGCTACCTGCCATGTATAAATACACACAAACATATTTTAAATATTCATAAAGGCTAACATGGAAATACTGCAGGACCAACAATATTTCTGAAATGGTTTTTTAAATTTGTCAAAATCCTTTAGTTTGCTGTTTTTCAGGTTAAAATTAGACTTTGTGGAACAGATTTCCAATAGGCTTATTTACAACTGGTCCTTCATGCTGATCAGTTTTATTAAAACCGCTCTTTGGCAACGTACTTTGAGCATAAATTTAATCTTCAAATTCTGCGCTATAGTTTAAGTCAATAAAAACAACAGATTATTTTAGCAGTAAGCTTCATTTTATTTACCATCCGCTAATTTCAAGATCAAAGACCACAATTGGAGAAAGAGACATCAGCACTGGTAAGATAATTTAGTGTCAATAACTTATGATCGCGCTAATAGTTTGCATAATTTATTGCATAATCATAACTTAACGTAATTTAATAAAACAAGCTGTGGTACTATGAGGAATTATTGGCTAAAATCTAGGTCTGTATGCAGGTGTGAGGTACTTTGAGTGAAATGCATACCTCCCTCACTTTTGCTCATGCATTTATCCCTCAACTGGTATGATAAGATACCGACCCCTGATGTAGCTTTTTGTGGTAACCTTACTTTTTGAATTCCTTCATCTACAGCAAACTTAAAGACACAGATGCCAGGAACAGAGAGTTGGAAGAACAGCTTGAGAGCATGAAGAAAGAGATGGAGGAGAACCGCTCTCGATCAGACAAAGGTGAAAATGTTGATAAACGCGTTATGATTTCACCCTTAATAGACTTGAGTGTCTTTTAACCATGAACATATTAATATGTAACCTTTTGAAGGAAGGAACATTTTATAAATTCTATTATTTGAAACTAGCAATTACTCTGAACAATTTTTTTCTGATATAGATTTTTGTATTTTTTTTTTTTTCATAACTGTAGGCTTGAAACTTCCAGACTTCCAGGACTCCATCTTTGAATACTTCAATACCTCTCCGCTCGCCCATGACTTGACGTTCAGAGTGAGTGTTTCTGAAAGTATCTAGACATCTGCTACTACGTTACATGCTGCAACCAGCCTCCCTCTGTTCATTTTATCATCCTAATGGCTTCCTCCCTCCGAACATCAAAGACCTAATAGATTGTTTATCAAACGATGAGATGACGTCCATAGTGGCCAGACAGAAACACTGGAGTTATACGTCTTTATAAATGTCTAGCACATGGATACGGATTTTGACATCCCTGGTTCACACGATCACCTCAGAAATCTGCAGTCTTACAAATTTCACATACTTTCAGCCTTTTGGCAAAATTCGGCATTCTAACAGTTGAAATAGGCCGTTTCAATATTGCATTCCTTTTTATGGAAAGAAATTTGTTACTTTTGCGTTACTATTCCTTACCTGGCTGGGTTCTGGCTTCAGCAACTGCAAAGGCCCTTTCACCACAAAAGTGAAATAAATGGATGAAGGCTGAAGGAAATGCAAATTCTCCCCTGTACAGTAGATGGCGCAGCTCAAACAAACCTTTCGGCTGTACTGCTATTTTGGATTGCAGAAGAATAAGAAAGTTTAACACTCTTACTTCAGAAAATAAAATCAAACCCATATCTAATGTTCATTTAAAATCCTTTTTTCTTATTGGAATGATTGGATCATCAAAAACATTGGTTGATAAAGTGAGATTAAATAAAATTATAAGAAGATTAAATAAATAAAAAAGTAATCGTATAAGTACAAGTATGTTTTTATATTTCAGGGCCATTCAGTTTTGGATTTTGTTTTCCCTTAATAACAACCTTCATTTAAAAACTACATTTTGTGTTTACTGGGGTTATCTTCAAATTAGTTTGATTTGAAATGGTTAAGTGTGACAAACATGCAAAAAATAAGAGATCAGGAAGGGGGCAAACACTTTTTCACACCACTGTAGATGCATGTTATCTTTTTGTTCTTCTCCTGATTGACTTCAGAAACAATTTGATGCCACTCTCTTTTTCATTACACCTCTTTATAATGCCTAAAAAGTGGTATTTGTTTTCTCTGGACTGCTTGGTGTACCGGGGTAACCCTATATTTTTAGCCAGATAACCCATCATGCTTTGATTACCTAAGTAGAGACAAAGGAAGACGAGAGTTTTACAAGACTGATACCCATCTTTCAGTTTTGCAAAACTGCTACCATACCGAGGCTGGAAGTAGAGCAGGTCTGCCGATGTTGCCAATGTTTTTTTGAGACTCGTGAGATTATAGGGAAAAGGCCTAAAATGAAAGCAATTTTATAAAGACAGAAGCAGTTACTTGTCATTTTATTTTTGTCCCCCTCAAAAAAAGGACTCTGTCTCCTCTTCATCCGCATCTTCTCTGCTTGCGTTTTGGGATGAAGTAAGTTTGCTAAACAAAGCTCCTCCCTCTATGACCTTCAACCTCGGAAGGAGTGATCTGTCAGCAGACAAAGTATCTCAAAAGTTTGCATGATGGTCAAGTTCATAATGTAGCTTTGTCAAAATAAAACAACATTAACAATGCCTGACTCCCCATTAAAGACCAGACATCAGTGACTATACAACTTGCATTCAGCCTAACCAGCATGCCCTTCATCTATTTTGTCTGCTGACCGCGTTCCTCTGCCGAATTGCAATCAGACCCTAGATCCAATTCAGTCTAATTGTAGGTGCTTAAGGTTAGAGACTCACGATTAGTATTAACCACCTCCCTCTGCATTCTAACCTCTTAAATGGCTAATGTCAATAACGTCACTCTCCATTTGTCAAGTCTGCATATGCACTAAGCTGATAGTTAACTCTTAGAGCTCTAAACATCCATAATTTAAATTCAATAACTAAGTCAACTGGGCGTAAAATTAATCGGATTAAAAAAAAATGATGAAAGATGATTAAATTGTGTGTTAAATATTAAATATTATTATAGTATTAAATTAAATGTTTCACAATTATTTCTACCTTAACAGTATAAGAGGTGATGGTGAGTACGGTATATGCTTGTAAGCTAATTGAATATGACCGTAATTCTCGGAGGAAAAAGTGGCTGTTTAATTCATTTATGATTTTGTGCATCCGAAAATGCTGAATCACCCTTAATTGACACTTAATTGATACAGTTAGAATGTATCAGTGTCTTTTGTTTAACAGTGCTTGGTAAGTATTGTTTTTTGTGTCATTTTTGACCTTGTTGGGCCAATTGATGGTGCTGTATTGTTTAAAAATGTACGTTGAGTTGAACTATAGGTGGAATAGGATTTACTAGGGTTTTTGTTAAGCCTTATTTCTGATTGCTTATACTTGTTTTCCTGAAAGACTTAAACCCATAAGCACTGCGTTTTAAATTACATTTAAGAGTTTGTGGTCAGTTATATATAATTTGTATAACTATATATCTTTTTCTTTCTTAAAAAAAAAGGAAGTAATACTATTCAGTCAGAATGCATGAAATTGAAAAATAAAAGTCTTTTATATCGTTCCAAAGGATTTCTATAAAGAAAAAGATGCCTTTTCAATCAAAAAATCCTGGAAAAAATGTATCATAGTTTCCAGAAAATATTAAATGATACTTTTCAAACTGTAAATTGTAATATTTCACATTTGTTTTTCTCTCCAGTTTTTATTAGATTTTTGATCAAATAAATGCAGCCTTGGTGAGATTTTAAAAAGTCTTTTATTATCTAAATTGTCTATTCCTAGCAAACAATATAATATAAACCTTTTATTCATGACTTTGAGGCGTAACCACATGACTACTGAATGATTACTGTTTATGACATAATACATTTCACAAATGTCTCCACATTGTGATATTGTTTGCGTGACTTGAATGTGTTAATGTAGCTTTTTGGGGAAATTAAAGGATCTTTTTTAAGCTTTTGATGTCATCTGCGAGCCATGTAGAGGGAGTAAAAATAACCCCCAGCAAATGATTCACACACATTTTGAGCTGTTTCGCAAATGTGATCTTTTCCCTCAGACAAGCTCCATCGGTGATGTGGACGCCACACCCCAGAAGTCGGACCTTCCCTCTCCCTCCCCATCAGCGGCTTCAGAACAGGATGTGAGTGTCCACCTAACACTTCCTATTACATTCTGCAGCTGTCAGACTTCCTGTCTGATACATTAGTCATTGATTGAGTCATTTCCTGAATAGTAATGTATAGGATGAAGCTTGAAAAAGTTAATGTGACTCCTCCTGTGACAAAAATTGTTTTAATCCTCTAGGAACCTTTCAAGCCTCAAGCGACCACCCCTTCTGCACCTTCTCCAATGTATCAGCCCACTCTCACTGCGCCAAAGGTAAAACCACCAATAGCCTGTTCTTTTAGGTATTTTAAGTTTTAAGCATGCATTCATTGCTGTGACTGTTAATAATTTGTTTGTCAACAGCCTAAAGCTCATCAGCTAAGCATCAAGACCTTCTCCAGCCCAACCCAGTGCACTCACTGTACCTCACTGTTGGTGGGCCAGATCCGACAAGGCTACGCCTGCGAGGGTGAGCTGAGGGTTTCTGATAAAAAAAGATCAGAGACTGTGCCCTATAAAATGGTGGCTTAGGGAAATGATTGACAATATTTCATCTTAGATCAAAAGCTCTGTGTAACAAGTCATTTGTATGAATGTTTGGTGACTCTCTCTCTCCCTCTATCTCTTTTAGTATGCTCTTTCATTTGCCACGTGTCTTGTAAAGACAACGCGCCCCAGATTTGCCCCATTCCCCCAGAGCAGGCCAAGAGGCCTCTGGGCATCGATGTGCAGAGAGGCATTGGCACAGCTTACAAAGGTTTTGTCAGGGTGAGAATGAACGTGTAGTAAAAATTCTGCTCACTTGTTTTTACCTCACCTGAACAATTGCACTGAACTTATATTTCATGCTAAATGCCACTCAGTACCTTAAATTGCCTTGTACGTTTGCTCCTCTTTCAGATCCCGAAGCCCACAGGAGTGAAGAAGGGCTGGCAGAGAGCTTATGCTGTAGTGTGTGACTGTAAACTCTTCCTCTATGAGGTGCCAGAAGGGAAGTCCACTCAGCCTGTTCTGACGGCCAGTCAGGTCCTCGACTTGAGGTCAGGATCAGTTCTCAAGTCGCATGTGCTTAACACACAGTCAATGAATGAGTAATCTGCCACATTAACATGCAAAACTTTGGAGTCTGTAATTAGTTTTTCATGTTTTTGAAAAGTCTCATGCTACGTTAAAAATAGAGTAAAATCAGTAATATGTATGTGTAATATTATTGCCATTTACATTTATGCATTTGGCAGACACTTTTATCCTATTGCACTCAAGAAACACATTGACATTCTAATCAGTTCTTGCTTTCTTTGTGAATCGAACCCATGACCTAACTGTTTGAGCTACAGGAACACCTTGTTTTATATTTAAAATCCAATTTAAAGTGTAATTTATTCTTGTGATTTAAGCTTTTGTTCCATTCCTCAGTCACATTTTCATGAAGAAGAAATTATTTCTGCGATACTTTTTTTCCCCCCTGTGTTTTTTGATGAATAGAACATTTAAAAAATGCCTTTTGTCACTTTTGATCAATTTAAAGACATGAATTAAAAATTTAATGTAAAAATAAATAAATAAAATGTCCCCAAACTTTTAAACCGTAATGAATGTAAATTATATTATGTCATTATCACAAAATTGGGAAATATCTAGTATTTTTTTATTTGACTTTGTTTCATTGTGACATGATTGTTTCTTTCTTTTCTTCACAGAGACGAGGAGTTCTCTGTAAGCTCTGTTTTGGCATCTGATGTGATCCATGCTAGTCGTAAAGACGTTCCCTGCATATTCCGGGTATGCTCTGAAATGTGTGCTGTTCTTTAAATACTGCATTGCCATGTTTGCCTAGTCATGCATCACGGTATTGATCAATATTTGCTCTGAACTGATCAGGTAACATCATCCACTCTGAACTCTCCGATCCGACCGGTGCCTCTGCTGGTGTTAGCTGAGAGTGAGGCCGAGAAGAGAAAGTGGGTGGGCATCCTAGAGGGCCTGCAGAACATCCTGGCCAAGAATCGCCTGAAGAACCGCGTGGTGCATGTCCTGCACGAAGCCTACGACAGCAGCCTGCCTGCCATCAAAACTACACTCTCTGCCGCTATTTTAGGTGAGTACATCATTAAGGATGCAGGGATGTTAACCACTGAGATTGTTAACCACTGAGATGTACCACTTGAATCCATTTTGTAAGAGAGGAATGAGCACTTCTGAATACATGATAATTTTATGATAAATTTGAATTTGTGTATGCGAGACTGAGACTAAAATGCTGCTTTCTTTGTCCATAATTACCCCTATTTGTCATATAATTATCCCATAAGTCATCGCTTTTTTTTTTTGGTAAGTTAACACGATATATATATTTCAGAATTTGGGTTTGTGACATGCTGTAATCTTAACTACAGCTATTTTAAATGGCATTTCTAATTATTTTATAATTATGGCACATAAGGACCATTTAAAATATAAAAACAAAGTCATTGCAGATGTTGTGCTGTAAATAAGCATAAATGTTTCATATTAGTTTTCCATTTCCTCTATGAAAATATATGCCTTCCATTTACATACGTGCATTTGGATGTTTTCTTGTAATAGTATTAATATTTTAATAGTAATATCAAGCATTAATGTTTGCGGTAATAAAAATAGTCATTTCATAGCCAAAGATCATTTTAACTGGGAGTAGCTTTATACGCTTGTGGAATGAAGGACAGAAACCTGACAGGTTTCATTAAAAAGATCTTCATTTTTGTGTAAATAAACCCTTCCCAAATCCTATTCACAATCTTATCTATCCAACTATTGTCTACAGATCGGGAACGAATTATTTTGGGGACAGAAGATGGCCTGTTTGTAGTCGAGATCACCAGAGATGGTATGAGTGCTCTGTATAACAGATCAGTTCTTATCTTAATTATTTGCCATTATTTCAATAATTTCCCATTATCTATTTATAGTCATTGTTCGTGCTGCCGATTGTAAAAGAGTCTGCCAGATTGAGCTCATCCCTAAAGAGAAGATGGTGGCCCTGCTTTCTGGCCGTAATCGGCACGTCCATTTATACCCCTGGGCGGCACTAGAGGGTGCAGAGGGTGGTTTCGACACCAAGCTGACTGATACGAAAGGCTGCCAGGCGATGACCATTGGTACCCTTCGCCCGGGTGGCCCAGCATGTCTCCTAGCCGCCGTGAAGCGCCAGGTCATCTGCTATGAAATCACACGCGCAAAGCCCCATCACCGCAAGCTGTGGGAGGTGCAGGCGCCCGGTGTCGCCCA
This sequence comes from Rhodeus uyekii, assembly GCA_037043235.1. NCBI lineage: Eukaryota > Metazoa > Chordata > Actinopteri > Cypriniformes > Acheilognathidae > Rhodeus > Rhodeus uyekii. The sequence continues at coordinate 1,294,642 of JAWRVZ010000121.1, forward strand.
GTGGCTTGGGATTATTCGTGATCGGCTGTGTGTGGGTTACCCGTCAGGCTTTGCTCTGCTGGCCATGCAGGGAGAGTCGTCACCGGTGAGTCTGGTCAGCCCGGCAGACCCCTCGCTGGCCTTTTTGGCCCAGCAGCCCCTGGACGCGCTGCACGCGATGGAGGTGGGTGCAAACGAACTGCTGCTGTGCTTCAGTCAGCTGGGAGTGTACGTGGACGCGACAGGGCGACGCTCTCGAACGCAGGAGCTGATGTGGCCTGCCACTCCACTTGCCTGCAGTAAGTGTTTCTAAAGAGCTTGTGTGGGAAGTAATACATTATTGGTGAAAGTCTCTAAGCAACGGTGTTTGTTTACATGTTTTTAGCCCTCCTGAAATTCCAGTGTTTTTCATGTGTAGACTTGGAGGAAGGGAGGAGTAGGAAAGAACAGAGAAGAGTCCACAAAGCAGGGAGGAGGTAGAGAAGACAAAGAGGAGAATGGGAGGCTTGAGAGAGAAATGAATAAACAACCAGGGACTGGATTCATCATTAGTTTAAAAACAAATCTCAGATAGTTTATAAAAAAATTTTTAATGGCAGGTAGCTATGACTATTAATCAATACCAAGTCATTGATTTATTTCTGTTAGGACTAATAATTATTCAAATTCGATATCATTTTGTCAACAACAAATGTTTTAAAACCATGTTACGAACTTGTAATTTGTTGGCAAACGCTGAACGTTCCCACTGGGGAAATGAATGCAAAGAAGACCATTCTTCTATTGGGCAGCACCAATAAGGCTGATAAGGGCGTTATTGTTGTTTGCAAGTAGTATTATACAATGTTGCAATGCTTAATATATTACAAATCCAATCTATTCAAGTAATGAGGTTATTCTAACTTAAGTTATTTACAATGATTTTTTTTTAGGAACAATATTAAGAATCAAACGAGAATCCCAAATGTTTCAGTCAGATTAGTGAGCCACAGAACTCTCTAGTCTCTGACCCAGTTTCACGGCATGTCAGGCAATCCTTTAAGAATGGCATCTTGAATGATTTGCCTAGGCACTCAAACCCATAATCGTTTTTTTTAGGCTCAAACTCGAACTACCTGACAATGTACAGCGATTATGGGGTAGATGTGTTTGACGTTCACACCACGGAATGGGTCCAGACCATCTCTTTAAGAAGGGTGAGTGAGAGATCCATATTTGACTGTTTGTGAAAGTAGTGTTCAATATAATTTCAATTGTAACAATTTGTATTTAAAAAGCTGATCTGGCTTTAAAATATGCCTGTAGATTCGACCCCTGAATGTGGAGGGCAGTCTGAACCTGTTGGGAACTGAGCAGCCCCGCCTCATCTATTTCAGCAACAATTCCTCAGGTCTGACCCCACCCCACACACACTTAGCACACATCTCCCACACACTGAACCCTGCGTCTGCTTCACTGCTAAGGCTGAATTTCTTTCCTTGATTAATGTTGCTAGAGTCTCTGATTACAATAGTCTACCTGTGAAGCAATGTGTCCTCAACAAAGTGATGTCAGTCACTCCCGCCTACACAAACACTGACGCACGCGTATATAAATGCTAACAATCCCACACATGCTTAGACCACAGTAATGGTGGAGATTTTGATTCATCTCAGTAACCTTTTTTGTCAGTTGAGGTCCAGGTTTGTACTAATGAGTACATGAGTGATGTTAAAATATCAAATTCAGCATACAGTAATACCTCGGTTTTTCGAGTTTAATTCGTTCCAAGAGCGAGCTCGTAACTCAAAATTCTTGTACTGTGGTACCTCAAGATACGAAATTAATCCATTCCGAGGCGGCCTTCGTATAATGAGTTTTTCGTATCTTGGAACACATTTTACATGTAAAATGGCTAATCCGTTCCAAGCCCTCCAAAAACACCCCATTAAATTTCATAATAAAGCTAAATTGACCAATAGACAATGAAATAACGTAAAATGTTGAAGCTTACCTTTCGAGTGAGGCTATCTCCGAAAGTGGAGGAGGAGGACAAACGGCAGATAACGTAAAGTTTCGGGTGTGGAGTTGCTGAGCTAAAGCACGCCAGCACGTACGTATAGAAGATGCATAATGGGAGGGATGCTGTCCAATTAGAGAGAAGGATCTCATGGCTTGGCTAGCATCAGGAACCAATGGGAGAGCAGGCGGATGGTGGCGAGTCTACTATAACTAAGATGGCGGCGTGCGGCACGAGTTTCAAAATTGTTATGGGGCGAATCTCGGACTTCCAGAAACCTTTTGTATCTTGAAAACTTTACGTATGTAGAGCAGTAAAATTATTCGTCTTTGCTTTCGTAACTTGGATTTTTCGTAAGTTGAGCCTTTCGTATCTTGAGGTACTACTGTACACCAAAACAATTTTCCCCATAAGAATGCACTAAAGATCAATCGATTCGTTCCACACGATCATAAATACCCATTTTAAATATTTTTCTGGTTTTACCCTATTAATTAGTTAAAATTATAAACATTAAAATCTCATATAATACTAATTAATAATTGACAATTAAACTCTAAAAATACTTTTACTGTTTTACTTTAATACAATTTACTGTAATGCACACTTTACCTTTGAGTAGCATCTCTGCTGGCGTGAAGGGAGATGAGAGGAGGGTTTTACTGCTTACAGGGAGAATTTCGTACCGTCTTTCTTACTCCTCTTGAGGGCCATTGTCTATATGCTGTACTGTACGAATATATATCACTACGTGAACAATAGCGATCACAATTAATGTTAACAAAACGAGGTAAAACCGCTGTAAATCACTTATAAAAAGTATCACTGTGGTGAATGATGCAACCAAACCGAGCGACACTGAGAGAATGAACGAGTTAAGGGGTGATAGGCTTTATGAAAGGCTGTCGTCATGATATTTTCAGTAAAAATGCGCGGGAAGATGCTGAGCGTTAGGACCTTTCCACACAAAAATGCGCGTGGGTGAGTGAATATTTTTCTCGCACTCCGATACAATGCTCGTACAGTGATTTGCTTGTATACAAAGTCACTCGTAAACCGAGGTATTGCTGTACATTTATAATGCACACTATTTACAGTGTGCATTTATAAAGCAGATGAACCCTGAATATGAACATTATATAATATTTTTACGTTGCGCAAGGTTTTTTTAATTCATAGAAAACCATTTTAAAGAAAACGCAACCATTTAGCATGTTGCTTTCATAATCTGGGCTCATTTGCTCGCCTGTATATGGTATGAATCGTCAATAAGGTGTGTGTTGAATTTGGTCTGTTTTGGTCGATTAAGGTGCATTTTAGTGTTTTTCCACGTTTAGCGTTTTAGTGATTTGAAATTCTGCAGAAGGAGCCTTGTTGCCTTGTTTTCTTTTGAGATGGAAAATTGACAAGCCTGCGCTGCAGTTCAGTGGATTGCCTTCCAGGTCTCTGTGCCAGTCATGTGACTGAAATTATGAATAGTCATTCCTTGATGTCTCTCCTTTGTGAAGCACATGAGCTTTCCTGCTTTTAATAAAAAAATTAATTTACAAGGTTTGTTAAACACTGAATTATGAGTCACTACACAGAAGTGAATGGAAACATTTTGTTCAAAAACAGGGGTTCGTAAGAGCAGCCCAGGTAATGAAATGTACGGCTCCGCCCTTTGTGTTCCATTTACAATTCACTTCCTACCCGCTCTGGCAGATTGCCTTCTCGATAAAGACGCTTTTGTTTGGTAAAGTAAAATGACCTCATTTGTCACACCTCCTCTAGGCCCGCTGCCAACAAGTTCACAGTGTGTTTTGACACAGCGGCTCAGAGCTCAGAAACCCAGGACTGCTGTAGTTTAGCAATATGTCCATTTTTTTCAACCTCATTCACACGGTTTCTCCACAGATGGCTGTGACCTAGCCATCCCTGAGACCTCAGACAACAGCAAGAAGCTGATGGTGAGGACACGCAGCAAGAGGAAGTTCCTCTTTAAAGTCCCTGAGGAGGAGCGGCTGCAACAGAGAAGGTACATGGGTTTTACACTGCCACGCTCCTTCATTTCTCCTAATCCTTGTTATAAAAACAATCCTTTTTGTTGTATAGGGAGATGCTGAGGGATCCTGAAATGAGATCCAAGCTGATCTCCAACCCCACCAACTTCAACCATGTTGCTCACATGGGTCCAGGCGACGGCATGCAGGTCCTCATGGATCTGCCTCTGGTAATCCCTTAAAATAGCTGGAGCTGATCTCATGTCCACGTTTGAGTATTTAAATGTATAAACACAACTGGTGCTAAAAGCTTAGGGCCTGTCTCGGAAACACAGATGCCTTTGTCAAATCTGCATGGGGCGACACATCAGCTGAAGTTTTTGAAATCTTGATCCTGCCAATACCAGTGTCATCAAAGTGCCCTTGAACCCTGGTTTCTGCAAGGCAGAGTTTCCTCCCCACTCTTATAGGTGTTTCACTAATGTAAAACATCTAGTTTAGGTCATGGAGCCACTACTAATGAGCCAGTTACTCTAAACAGGTGTGTTAGCTAGAGGATTCAAAATGTGCAGCACTATGGAGGCCCCAAGAGCAACATTCAGAAACGCTTTTCTAATTAGGGCAGGAGGAATCAGAGAACCACTTTTTATTTAGATCATTTTCATTTTTATTCATACCATGGAACAGAACATAATTTCAATTGTTTATTTTTTCTATTCAGTATCACCACAACACCACTGATGAATCTACAGGACAAAACGTACAGCATAGCCGTTGCATTCTGATTAGTGAAGTGATTCGTTCTTAGAGTCGTTCTTGTTAATGAATCAAAAACATACAGTGTGTTCAGCTTAGTCCAAATGATTCTTAAGCAAATTAATTTTATTTTTATTTTATTTATTTTAGAGAATCAAAATAAATGCGTTGAGACATGGATCAGACTTCTTACTAATTGGCTGTTTAGTGACAGTATGTAGGTAAAGAAACACTAAGTTTTGTAGTTAAAATTGTATAGCTTTAGTACAATAATATATATACACACACACGTATATAATACAGTGGAACCCGGTTATTTCGACGGCCTCAGTGTTGCAAAAATGCGTCAAGATAACCGAGGCTCGAGAAAACCAAAACCCAATATGGCGATTTGTTTGACTCGATCGTCATGCTATAAAAATGTACATAACTGTACAAGTTTGCTAACAACAAAATGCATATGTGCACCAACTAACAGCAGAGATTGTAACGGCTACTTTGTTTATGTTGGGAAAATACCTTTAAGACTGTGTATGTAGTTCTGTGCGCGCTGTTCTGGTGTGAGCGCGCGGGGCGGAGAGTGTTTTTGAGTGAAGAGAGAGATGGCCGCTTTACCTCTGACTGTTATATAGCATAATCTACTGTTTCTGTTGTCCTCCTTTTATTTGTGATGTTTGTCAGTGTTTTCTTTTTCCTGGTTTGTACTTGCGCTCTTTACACGTTTGAGAAGAGTGTGCTGGTACGAAACACATCTATAACGCTCGTCATCTGGGCAGTCGTCAACCACTCTAACAGCCAGTGCAAGATTTACCAGTATACGATAAAAAACACCTTAGATTCTCGATACAAACCTTTAATTATATTCTCCAACAATGCAAACACAATTTCGCTCACAGCATAAAACAGTCACATAAACACATTCGCTCGGACACAGTTCTGAGAAGTATTGCACACGCGGTTACTATGGTTTCACGACTGCACGGCACTGTGCCGCGATAGTGAGTGAAGAGTCAATGGACTGAGCGACCATACAGACCGTGATGCACGTGCAACGCGAACTCGGCGCATGCGCAGTGAACTCGGTACTTTTATTCGTCACTGGGATCGAGGTAGCCCATGTAAAGTGCCGACTTTGTCCCTCTTTTGTGCTCGAGATATCAGGGTTCAGCGACATAAAATAATCGACATAACCGATAAGAAAATGCTAAGAAAAATAGGTTTGGTTACTCCACTTCAAAAGCGTCAACATAACCAGGTTGGTGAGATAACGGATGACGAGGTCGAAGTGGGTTCCACTGTAAAATGTATTTATTTATTTTTTATATGATTTGCGTGTGTGTGTATAATAAAAATAGATTTAACATTTAGAAGTTATTCTAAATATTCTTAATTAAGGCCATTTGGTAGACTGCAATGATACCACTAAGTTGTTTTTTGAAATGCCTCCTCAATGAGAGACCCGGGTAAACTTGATCAATATAGGCCTTCATCTTTGTGTGCTAAATGAGCATGAGGCCGTTTTAATGAACAAGTGTCTGCTGGTCAAAAGGAGTCTTTAACGCTCTTCAGTGGTGGAGGTTGTACAGTTGGGTTTGTGATAATTTTCAGTTGTCATGTTTGGACACGTCATTGACTTTTAGCGTTTTATTGCTCATCCTAACATCCTTTTCTTTCATTTTACTGCACAGCGCCAAAATCTTTCCCTTCTCTCTGCATGTTTATTCTTCAAAGCCAACCAGCCAGCCCCACTCTTCCACCCTCACACCCTTATCTCTCTCTCTCTTTCCTGTTCATGTCTGTCCTTCTGTTTTCGCTCTGGTCGTGGATTCGCTCTGTCCTCTGGTTGCCGTGGCAGCAGCAGAGTGAGACTCCCTCCCCCTCATCCTCTCGCCACCATGCCCTGATCTCCCCTCCGACCAACTTTGAGCACGTCTATCACATGAGTCCCGTCTCTGCCGGGCTCTATCTTCAGAAAGAGCCTTCTTCCCAGCAGAGCCTACTTCAGTTCTCTTCTTCCTCCTCCTCTCCTTCCACATCCTCCCTGGGAAGGGTAGGCTAGCAACACCCCTCCCTACCCCATTTCCTCCCCATCCCTCCCCCACCACACCCTCCAGGCCCTTGACTTCCTTTCCTCCCTCTTCTCCTATGTTATACCATCCCTATCCTGCTGAACTCTGATTTTTGGTCAGTGAACATTTCGGGAGATCAATACAACGTAATACTTCACGTTTATGTTAGTAGGAGCTCACAGTCACTAAATAGTTGTCTAAGGCCACGTCCACACGAAGCCAGTGTATTCCCTATCCGATCTTTTTTTTTTTCTCGTTCTAAAAAAAATTCAGTAAACACGGCATTTTCTCGAGAAATATCAGCGTACACACGAAACCACTAAATCCAACTGAAAACGGTGTAGTATATATGCCAGACCAGTATGGGGCGCTGTAATTCTGCCACAGATATACACTATACACAGAGAAGAAGACTTTGAGCATGAGCATGCGCTTTGTTGCTGTTACGTGTGACGCTGCCGACACTTGATGTGATAACATCGTTTCACAAAATATACGGATTGGCTGTACACACGAAACCGCAAGGGTGTCGTTTTCAGGTTTATCCACTTTAGAACCCGGTTTGAAAAAAAAAAAGCGGGTTCAGTCTCTCAAAACGCCGGATCCGTGTGGATGAAACGCCAATATGATAAAAAATGTATACGTATACAGCGATGCGCGTCTCCGTGTGGACGGGCCCTAAGTGACAATTAGGGCTGTTACAACATCAGATTTTCACTACATAATTGTTGTGGCCAAAATAATCCCCGATAAAAGTATTGCGGTTATTGACTGAACTGTTATATTGTGACAGCCCATTCCAAATAATGCTCAAAATGCCTTTGATTGAGGTTAACTTGTAATTGGCACAAAATAGTCCTGTGAAGAAAAACAAACGCGCGGCGTATTAACCAAAAGTTTACTCTAAAACTAGTCTTCTAGTTCATACAGTACCTCTTACATACTCCGTGTCTGACTTCTTTTACCTCTGCCGCAGAGTGTGATGCCCTCTTCTCAGGACGACCTGTCTAAAGACAAGCCACGGCCTCTGTCCAGCATCTCACGGCAACAGAGGAGCAAGACCCACATCACCCGCACTGCCTCAGGTGGGTGTCATTCCTTTAACAGGCACAGATATGATGATACACACCTGCTTTTACCTACTAAATGCCTGAAATGTGTACTTTGTGTAAAGGAGGGGGAGATTTTGGAGGAGCAGGGTCATCTCGCAGTATTTCTGATCAAGATCAAGACTATGAGAGAGAGGTAAGAACATCTGTCATCTACCTTAATGATGTGATGGATGGTTAGAGGAGCTTTGAGGTGCTTTCGGCTACTGAGCCAATTTTCTTGTGTCCTGATTTTGTGGTCTGTAATAACTGCCCCAGTTCTAACAGTAATGCGCACTACACTACAGCTGTAAATCAGTGTTATTTTAGTAGTATTTATGGACTATTCTAGTATTTTATTCATATTTTGACTTTAACATACTTTAATTTTTATACATTTCAGTCTTTATTTTAATATAGGATTTAGTCATTTTATGTGATTTAGCTTATTTAGCATTTTATTCTTTTGGTTTTTTTCTTTCAATATTTCTATTTAATTCTTTATTTTGGTACAGTAGAACCCCGACTTACGAAACGCTCTACGTACGAAAAGTTCGACATACGATAAAAGATTTCGGGGTTTTTTCCGCCCGAGTTACGACGAAATGATCGAGATGGGAAAAACGAAATCTCGGCGAGGCGACGATTTCCGAGTTTTGTTTTGATGTTCGCGCTGATTTTGGTTCGGGTTGGATGAAGACTACAGTTTGTCTGGTCAGAACAATGATGTCTCACTCAGGGAATGATCATTTTCGCAAAAAAAAAAAAAAATGCTTTCCTGTACGCTCAGTCAGTAGAGCATTGGTGTTACGCCAATGTTATGGGTTTGATCCCAGGGAAAGCAAGAACTCATTCAATGTGTTCCTTGAATGCAATGTTAGTCGCTTTGGATAAATGTAAATGTAAAATGTAAATTTTGTGGTATGAATATTTGAAGTTTTGAGCAAAAAGCTGAGAAATCGTGTACAAGCAAGCAGATCTGATTCAGAACAGCAATGGATCGAACATGATGGAGTCCATCAACACTCCCCAAACCTTCACAGTCCTATATCTCGCCCTGGGTTGCTTATATAACTATAACTGCTTTCCTGTAGCTCAAACAGTAGAGAGTGGTGCTTGCAACACCAAGGTCATGGGTTCGATTCGCAGGGATTGCAAGAATTGATTAGAATGTCAATGTGTTCCTTGAATGCAATGTAAGTCACTTTGGATAAAAATGTACATTCTTTCAGTAGGTGTTACAACGCCCCCTACCGTATATCAGTGAAAACAGAAAGCTGCGTTAAAATAGCGTAAATGACGTTAACGTTAATTTCCATCAGTGACTTTTCAACTTTTAAGTTTAACGTTTTCCATTTAGTATCTATTTTATTATATTTGAGCTGTATGGAATTATTGAAAATGCTTTTTTTTTTGTTATATTAATGTGAATATTATCACTGTGCGTGTATTATAGTTAACAATATCAACATTGCCGTAAAATCCCACCAAGGTATTTTGAATTTGAAACTAGATAACAAGAAACTGATCTGCTAATCTTTTTTTTTTCTTCTTTTCTTTATCCTTGTAGCCTGACTCTGACTCGACCAAACATTCCACCCCCTCCAACAGCTCCAATCCCAGCAGCCCCCCCAGCCCCAACTCTCCCCACCGCAGTCAGCTCACTCTGGACAGCCTGGATCAATCACTGGATGGCTGAAAAAGGACAACTCCCTTTTTTTTTTTCTCCACACACCTTAGGCACCTGCCCTCAATATCAATCCGCTCTGCTAGGACTCACTTAAAAGTGCCAAGACTCTTCCAAGTCACCTGCTCACCCAACACAAGGGCCAAAAGTTTACCCCAAATCCTGCTGCTGGGTAGATGCATCAATCGCCACAAGTGGAATGTGTTGGGTTAGCGCCGGCAGGCTTAGACGAAACACCTGAGCGCGTCAGAGCCATCTCAAAAAAACAAAAACAAAAAACAAAAAAAAGAGACCCCCTGCCCCCCTGGTGGAAATGTCATGGTATTACACTAACCGGTCAGATTGGCAGTATAATGTACTTTTATTTTATTTTAAATCTTAATTTCATGCCATGCTCCTGTACGTTTTTTTATTTTTATTTTTTTTATTTACTTTAGTAAATGAATATGCATTACATCTGCTGTGTCAGAATTGCTTCTGGATTCTTAGCTTCCCTTCAAAGTAACAAATTGAGGGGGGAAAAGGACTTCTTATGCTGTTTTTAAATGTATATTATCAGGAACACTCATCAAGGGGGCCGAAGAGAGGAGCGTATCGGGAAGAAAAGTTCCGAGGATGATATAGGACTGTCTTTCTTGTATAAACAATTGGACCCGTAACATGATTGGTCACAGACCTGTGAAATGTCTCGCCTCCTCTCTTATGAGCAATAGATCAGTGACAGAGACTTGGGGGGGATTAAAGCCAAACCAGAGGGCACTTTTATTGTCATATAATTCCTCTTTCTCCAGTTCAGCCTTTATAATATTGATGTTTTAACGTAGATGTTTCCCACAAAGATATCTAGTTCAGCTTATCATCTGGAGAAGAAAGCAACAAAAATGAAGACTTTGCATATAGATAAGTGTTTTAATAATAATATAAAAGAGAACGGCACACAGATACAACTATTCATAGGATTTCAGTAGTTCCTCTTAAGCTGCTACTGCTGCTTTGTGTGCTCTATTTAAAAATAAAAGTAAAAAAATATATGTGATAAGGTTATCTCACCGTAGCCATGCTCTGATTCTGGTTTATGATGTTCGACCCATGCGAGCAGCCATGTGGGACCGTCACTGTTTAAGACTCCTATCGGAACGCTGATATGAGTTTGTTTGTTGACATGCTTGAGATCCGCGTGCATGGCCGGCATATCCATTATCACTCAAGTGTGCCTTCAGTGCCAACTTCCATTTCAGTAATAAACTCTCCGGTAAAGCATTTCAGTGGTTTTGATGAGGCTGACTGTAATGTATTATGTTGTCCCCTTCCCTTCTGAAATACTGTAAGACACTTGCACATTTCTTTTTTTTTTTTTTTGTCCAAGGAAATAATTTTGTGTGAATGGTTTGACCTGTACCTCCTTCCCTACCCGTACTTCACTTGTCCGTTTCATCAAATGGAAGTTTATCCTCAGAACACTACTGCTTTTACTTAAAAGAGAAAAAAAAATCACAGGTTGAAATCTTTGTAATTATTGACTTGTTAGCCACATGAATTTGAACAAACAATAAAAGAGTACCTGTTGTGCTTTTTTTTTCTGTTGTTGTTGAATTTGAATCATTCGTATTTAGGATCAAATTGTTTGGTCATTTTAATTCAAAGTTAAGTCTGTACACATCTCATTTGACTAGTTACGAAGTCACTTAAATACTTAAAACACTTAAGGTTTTGAGATTTGTCACTTTTTTTTGTTTTGTTTTTTTTTGTCAAATAATTCCTATGGACAGTTTGACAACTCATTTTTACCGGACAATTTTTTTGGCATAATGAGTTTCATTTTTTTATTTTATTTTTATTTTTTTTTATATATATAGTCTCTAGTTTACATGCAAGCAATTTGTGTTAAATAATTACGAGTAATTGATAAATGCACATTGGGACATTTGAAGCTTTATCTTATTTCTTGCATAAACTTGCATTAACATAACTTTTCAGTTATTGATGGATGCAAAACTGCTTGCTGCTGCTGTTTATTTTGTAACCAATATCACATTATTGGTCAAAAATTGTAGTATGGTACAATTGACTATTTTGTACATTAATTGCAATTACAAAATCCTTAAGATGGTACTTGACTTCACTAGTAAAGAAATTACATAAATATTATGCACTTTATTATTATTTATAAATCTCCAAGTTCTGAATATGTGAAATAATATGGATAATAAACCCTAGCATAATAAAGTGTAAATTGTCTCTTGTGTTGGACAGCATTACATTTAGTTGTTTAGCCACTTCTCAATTATATTTTCATTATTGTCTAAAGGAGATGTGTACTTGAGTGTTTAGAGAAGACCTGACAGTATGGTTTTCAGAACATTAAAATTAAGAATACATTTAATAGAAGGGCAATACATCAATATGAGATACACGCTTGTTAGAGCTCAAGGATTCAGAAAAAAAAACAATTTTGATCACCCACTTGCTGAGTTATGTGCTGCTTAAAATATTGCTTCTTTTGGCTGATTTTCAAAAATGTGTTACAATTATTTTCAACAAATGTATGGATTTGGATTAAGTGGGGTTACTCTTTGAATTTAAAAATATGATTTAGGATATCTAACAAAGATGCATAACAATTTTCTTCACCGATTATAAAGACATTTTCTGTTGCAACGGCAGTTTGGATGCAACTTGGTGTGCGTCATCAGTACATACTGAAGTCAACATGTATTAAGTTTCCTCAAGTTTGGTTGTTGCGTTCAGAAGATTCAAATCAATTTGTGAATAGTTGATGTTCACTAATATCACTGTCAGTAAGGGTTTTGCAGCAAGTGAGACTTGAAGCTCATGTTGCAGCAGTATCTTTTATTAAGACTAAATCCAAAACAAACAAAAAAAACAAGCAATAAGGAGAGAAATCACTGAGAAATGAACTAAAACTGAGGCCTAAAAATGCAAATGTTACCTGAGGAGGAAAACAAGGCGGAGTCCAATCAATCAATGAGTAACCATAACAACAAACGAAAAGCGGGAACATTTTAATTCATTTGATAACATTTTGCCTAGTTTTCTCTAGCTCTGCTTTTTACCTAATTTAATGAAGACTGGGATAACTGCATGAAAAAGGTTTTCTGATAAAAAAAAAAATCCAAGTACTATTTTTGTGAAATAAAAATTAAATCGGAGGGCTTTAATTTAATTCAAAATACTTTCTGGCCCTTAAGGTTCCAAAATGATGACCCAAAATGCAAATCACCTCATTAGTGCGCCACCTGGTGTCAGTTGTGTGTGTGCACCTGAGTAGCAGTGTGATTTGGGATCTTTGTAATTTATAGCCTCTCACGCTAATACACTTGTGGCCTGGACTCCGGGATTACAACTCTACTCTTTTATATGAGAAGTGTCATGGGATTTTGAATGACCATTGTTACAGTATAAGTCTCCATCACTATACTGGGGCATTAAGACCCACACAGACCAAAGAGTGAGCAACCCCTGATGGCCTTAATTACACCTCTTACTGCATCAACCTAGTCTTTCCAGGAGGTCAACCATCCCAGTACTGCCCAGGCTCAACCCTGCTTAGCTTTGCATTTTTAATCATCATTGTCCATCATCACCCTGAATTACAGAAATTTACACCAGTTTGAATATTTGTGACATTCCTACATTGTCATTTTGAACCCCACAAGAAAAACGAATACAATAAGGGAAAAAAACAGCTTTGCCTTTTAAAATATACAAACATGTCCAAATAATAGGTTTATATTACCATAATTATTCCTAGTGCAAATCTTTAATGATTATATTTTAGTTATATATTTTCCCAGATATGTTTTGGCCATATATGTAACCTATATTATTTCAGGATGTCAATAATTTTATTTCATGATAATAATATATAAATAGGCCGTAGTTATTTTTGCTTTATTTTATCCTAATTATAAAAAATAAGAGCAAAGGTGCAAAAAAAAGTAATAATACTATGTAAGAAACATAGTATATGAAATGTTTTTCAAGGACATTCCCTGAAATTACAGGGAGTGCAGAATTATTAGGCAAATGAGTATTTTGACCACATCATCCTCGTTATGCATGTTGTCTTACTCCAAGCTGTATAGGCTGGAAAGCCTACTACCAATTAAGCATATTAGGTGATGTGCATCTCTGTAATGAGAAGGGGTGTGGTCTAATGACATCAACACCCTATATCAGGTGTGCATAATTATTAGGCAACTTCCTTTCCTTTGGCAAAGTGGGTCAAAAGAAGGACTTGACAGGCTCAGAAAAGTCAAAAATAGTGAGATATATTGCAGAGGGATGCAGCAGTCTTAAAATAGCCAAGCTTCTGAAGCGTGATCATCGAACAATCAAGCGTTTCATTCAAAATAGTCAACAGGGTCGCAAGAAGCGTGCGGAAAAACCAAGGCGCAAAATAACTGCCCGTGAACTGAGAAAAGTCAAGCGTGCAGCTGCCAAGATGCCACTTGCCACCAGTTTGGCCATATTTCAGAGCTGCAACATCACTGGAGTGCCCAAAAGCACAAGGTGTGCAATACTCAGAGACATGGCCAAGGTAAGAAAGGCAGAAAGTCGACCACCACCGAACAAGACACACAAGCTGAAACGTCAAGACTGGGCCAAGAAATATCTCAAGACTGATTTTTCTAAGGTTTTATGGACTGATGAAATGAGAGTGAGTCTTGATGGGCCCGTGGCTGGATTGGTAAAGGGCAGAGAGCTCCAGTCCGACTCAGACGCCAGCAAGGTGGAGGTGGAGTACTGGTTTGGGCTGGTATCATCAAAGATGAGCTTGTGGGGCCTTTTCGGGTTGAGGATGGAGTCAAGCTCAACTCCCAGTCCTACTGCCAGTTTCTGGAAGACACCTTCTTCAAGCAGTGGTACAGGAAGAAGTCTGCATCCTTCAAGAAAAACATGATTTTCATGCAGGACGATGCTCCATCACACGCGTCCAAGTACTCCACAGCGTGGCTGGCAAGAAAGGCTATAAAAGAAGAAAATCTAGTGATATGGCCTCCTTGTTCACCTGATCTGAACCCCATTGAGAACCTGTGGTCCATCATCAAATGTGCGATTTACAAGGAGGGAAAACAGTACACCTCTCTGAACAGTGTCTGGGAGGCTGTGGTTGCTGCTGCACGCAATGTTGATGGTGAACAGATCAAAACACTGACAGAATCCATGGATGGCAGGCTTTTGAGTGTCCTTGCAAAGAAAGGTGGCTATATTGGTCACTGATTTGTTTTTGTTTGGTTTTTGAATGTCAGAAATGTATATTTGTGAATGTTGAGATGTTATATTGGTTTCACTGGTAAAAATAAATAATTGAAATGGGTATAAATTAGTTTTTTGTTAAGTTGCCTCATAATTATGCACAGTAATAGTCACCTGCACACACAGATATCCCCCTAAAATAGCTAAAACTAAAAACTACTTAAAATATTGATACAAAAATATTCAGCTTTGATATTAATGAGTTTTTTGTGTTCAGTGAGAACATGGTTGTTGTTCAATAATAAAATTAATCCTCAAAAATACAACTTGCCTAATAATTCTGCACTCCCTGTATATAAAGTATAAATTAGATAGAGTTCATGAAAAAACATTGCGCTGGATATGGAGGGGAGGGTGTACACCACAAAAATGGCAGATAACCATCTTTATCGGCCTGATGACAGACATTAGTGAATCTAAAGCTAAACTTGTAATATGGACTGTAAAAAAAATAAAAAATAAAATAAGAACATCTGATATATTTAAGTGTGACAAACATGCAAAAAAAAGAAATCAGGAAGGTGTGTGTGTGTGTGTGTGTGTGTGTGTGTGTGTGTGTGTGTGTGTGTGTGTGTGTGTGTGTGTGTGTGTGTGCATATATATACAGAAAAAACAAAGTACACCTCAAAGTACAAACAGACAAAGCACACCTTAAAGGGCCAGTCACACAGCGAAAACGCATGAAGAACACACGAATTACGCACAGATTTTTGTTTCTGCACGGAGCATGCGTCTTATGCGTAATTCGTCGGTGGAACGAACGAGGACCATCAGTGATTGTAAGTGGATGTGCGTCGAAGGTGGTTTGTGCGTGATTTTGAGTTTTGAACGGTTAAAAATTTTTCTGACGCACATATGTGCGTCGGTGTACGTTATTCATGAGTCGGCGTGCGTAGTTTATGCGTTGAGTATGCGTCACATGCGCGGGACACGCGTCGGCCGTCAGTGCTTATGCGTTGGAACTGGTTCGAAAGCGCGCACGTTCACTGACGCCCCACCTTCATATCACGCATGAACCGCGCACGTATCACGTTCATTCCACTGATAATGCGGATTCTAAAAGTGCTTGTACGCGGAACGTTCGCGAAGCGTGCGTGTTTGGACACGCTCCGTCAGTGATTCATGCGTCAGGCGTGCGTTGAATGTTCGTGGAATACTTTGGTCAATTTCTCGACGCACAAGCACGCACAAACCCAATCTGTGCTGATTCGTGCGTTCTTCATGCGTTTTCGGCTGTGTGACTGGGCCTTTAGTTTTGAATGGCTCAAAAAATGTTGTGCGTTATTCATGAGTCGGTGTGCGTAGTTTATGCGTCGAGTGTGCGTGACTATGCGCGGGACACGCGTCGGCCGTCAGTGCTTATGCGTCGGAACTGGTTCGAAACTGCGCACGTCCATTGACACCCCACGTTCATATCACTCATGAACCGCGCATGAACCGCGCACGTGTCACGTTCATTCCACTGACAATGTGGATTCTGAAAGTGCTTGTTCATTGTTTGGACGCGCTCCGTCAGTGATTCATGCATCGGACAGGCGTTGAATGTTCGTGGAATACTTTGATCAATTTCTCGACACACAAGCACACACAAACCCAATCTGTGCGTGATTTGTGAATTATTCTTGCGTGATCAGCTGTGTGACTGGCCCTTAAAAAAGGTCATCATAATACGTGTGTTGTGCTCTGATATGTATAATCTTTATATGGTGTATGTGTGGAATCATAGTCAATATTTAAATATAAATGAATTGCATGTCATACAATGGACTCACAGGACAATTTCAAATGAGTGTGAAGTTATCATTTTTAGCTCAAAACCTTATTTATGCAAAGTATTTTAAGTAACAGCTTGAGATGAGACGAGATGAGATGAGATGATAATGTAACAACTTCTCGTATGAGATGAGAATATATTTAAAAAAAAAATGGTGAGCTTAGTTAAATCATTTATAATAAAACAAGAACTGTCAATATTGATATAATGCTGACTTTAAAACATAAGTTTCATTATTCATACCACAACAGTAAATGAGTGTTTCTAGAAATAAAAATGTATATAAATGTTTACATATTATCTTGACAAATAAAGAAATAAAACTGTGTCTTCATTTTAAATGTTGGTGCTTGGACTCCTACAAATAATATTTGATAATTATTTAATAAGTAATGTAATGTGCCATACTTTTATGTTCACTCTATGTTACATAGTTGTGGGAGATAATTCCACCAATTTAAAGACAAAGTATAGTTGATGACACATTTTTATAAGATAAAAGTTATTTTTTAAACAATTTGATGTTGTAGAACTATAAATGAAATATTACCTAAAGAAAAGTTAAATATTTTGATTACACAATGATACATGAAGGGGGAAAAATACACTGACTTAACAAGAAATCATTATTTTTAGAAAATCTTTTTACAGAAAATATTCCATTGTTATGGCCTATAACATCTTGTGATGCATGACAGTGACTAAAAAAATATTAAAATAATACAAATTTAAAAAAAAAAAAAAAAAAAAAGAAGAAAAGACTTTTGACACCAAATGTACCTGCAATTATAGAATCACCCATCTAAACAACAACAAAAAAGTTGGACTTTTATTTTGGCGACTTGTTGGAACCAGGAAGTAGTAGGAAAGAAATCTGACGTTTCATGTGTCTATATATGCAGTAATAATTCGAAGGTTAGTATTATATGATATATGTTGACTATAAAACCATATTACTATTGGATTGCAAAATGATGTGAATGCACATGGAAAGAGTACTTATACTTTACAATCTTAGCGAATCTCGAAATATCATTTTGGCAGTTTAAGACGAGAATATCGTGTTGATAATGAAATAAACGCCTGAATGAAGTGGCATGTTTACTGGCAGCTGAGAGCTCAGAAAAACAGTATGAGGTGTGTGTGTGTTTTTCAGATGACACGGGCCAAACCAGAGGATGATGAGTACTGGAACAGCTCCAAATTTAAAGCGTTCACATTTGATGATGATGACGATGAGTTTTCACGAGTAAGTTCGTTGTGCTTCTCTTGACCCATTCAGCCCTAACCATATAACATTTACTGTTATGCATTTGACAGACGCTTTTATCCAATGTGACTTGCATTGCATTCAAGATACACATTGACATTTTAATCAGTTATTGCTTCCCTGGGACTCTCTATTTTTGCATATATTTAGCTATTGTAAAGACAACATATTCTTTCTCACAATAATTAGTTAGCTATTTTAGCCAAAGCGAAAGAACTGAAATGTTACGTGAAAAATATTTACTTTTTATGTTTTATTACCAATTAAATATAATCTTTATTAAAATATAAAGAACACATTTTCAAATCCAAGTTTTTAAAAGCAGCCTTACTGTAAATTAAGGTGAATAATTTAATTACATTGTATTTAATTGTCTTTTTAAAATTAGTAAAATAAATGACGACGTTGGTGATTTAAAAAAATATATTTGACCTATTTTAGTTTATTTATTTATTTTGTACAGTATCTATATTAACATTGTAATTTAATCATTCTGTACAATATTTAAATTAACCTTATCCTCTCACAATTTCTGGAAATTTCGCCTAGCACCCCTTTCGATTTTTAGTGCATTTGGCAGACACTTTTATCCAAAGTGACTTACATTGGATTCAAGGTACATATTGACATTCTAATCAGTTCTTGCGTTCCCTGGGAATCGAACCCATGACCTTGGTGTTGCAAGCGCCACTCTCTACTGTTTGAGCTACAGGGAATATTCAACAGAGGGGTTTTTAATCCAGAAGTTGTGTTATTTTCCAGCTGAAAGAGTCCAAACGGGCCGTGAACAGCATCCTGGTGGATGATGATGATGATGATGAGGAGGATGATGTTGAGCGAGTCAGCTGGACTGGGGAACCTGTGGGAAGTAAGCAGTCTCTTGTCTGATATCTCTTACTGTCTTCACTGTTTGTACTAGTGATGGGAAGTTTGAATCGTTTTACTGACTAATTTTACTTTATATTTCAGTCTCATTCAAGTCATTTAATTCATTTCAGCAGAATATCATTGACTTTTTACATGTTAATAGCCAATTTCCTTGACACATCAACTTACGCAAATGTTGACCACATTTAGAATACAGATAATCTATAATGCAGCCAAGGCCATTATAAGAAAAATAAATGATTAATTCATTGCTCAGCTGGGTCTTCAGGTTTGTTCTTTTGTCAAGTCACATGACTCAGACCCTAAGACTCAAGAGGTGAACGAATCATTTCTGTTTCCTGTACAGAACCTATGGGATGTTGCGCATGCGCGGTCATATCAAAGATTTGTTCAGAATGAACAAATTGTTCAAGATCAGCTCATCACTAGGTTATAGCTCATCATTTTTTGTTTGTGTGAAGGCATCTCTTGGTCGGTCAAGGAAACTGCCTCTAGTATCCGCTCAGGGAGTGAGCAGAGCTTTCCCAAAATAAACACCACTCCTTCACTGTCCAAACAAGGGTCTGGATATTCCCTGAGCTCCCTGTTTAAAGGTAATTTACAGTGCTTGAATGTTTAAGTTAAATCTTTATAGACCCAAACCAATCTGATTCTGTTTATATTCCCTCAGCAAAGAGCAAACCTACTGCTTTCCAATCCTTCTCTGAGTGTAAGTTCAAGTCATTGAATCATTTATGATTATTTAGGCCTGAATTCTCTTGTGTTATAATTAAATGTGTGTTTTTCTAGCTTTTAGCGACACATCTACTAGAACATACGCTCCAGAGCTGAGGAAGCCCAGGTCAGATGGAAAGGTATATTTTTACACTACTGTTTAAAAGTATAATTGTCGACTAAACGTTAGTCGACTAGAAGAAGCTTAATCCACCAAGATTTTGGTAGTTGGTTAGTCGCACGGAAAAAAACTTCACAGGAAGCGGCGAAATCAGATCGTTAACGGCTTGTTCTTGTGGTTATTTTTAGTGTTGGGTAGAGAATACAAACGCTCGCCTATGCACCATCTTCATTAAATTATCATTTGAAACATGTAAGTAGCAACTTTACATGACCGCTCGCTCTAACGTTAACCTAGATAAACGTGCGCAATTATCAGGTGCATATCCAAGTGTTCATGCGGAGTGTGGAAGGCAGCAGTAGCATAGTGCTTTTGTGCATGAGTAATATATAATTCCAAACGGTAAAGGATCTACTTTTATTTGTGTGCACTCACAATAACAACAAAATGTTGTGTTTTTGTAAAATAAAGAAAACAAACCGCTTTCTGGCTCGTTCTCCCTGAACTGAAGCATGTCTCACAAATGATGTGAAACTCGGCGTATATGCTACTTGCCTCACAGACATGAGAAATATATAAATGATTATGATTATAATTAATGTAATCCGCATAAAAGTTGCATTTCTCTCTAAAGGCACGCCCACTATATCGCCAACTTCGTCAACTACATCTTTTTAGTGTGATTAGTTTATTAAAAGCAATTAAAATGTCTCATTGCTATTTTTTCTGACACATTCATAATCGTTACTTTTGCCAGTGCTTTGTGGAAAGATTTATGTGTGCGCTTGAGCACAAAGCCATATATATTTAAGTAATTTAATTCATATAAGTGTTTGATTAGTCGAATAATGGCTTAGATTAGTCAGCTAGAAAAATCTTTAGTCAGAGGCAACCCTTGCAAGATCATTTTTAATGTTTCTGGAGTTGCCTTATGTTCACCAAGGCTATTTTTTCATTTGTTTTAATATACAACTTTAAAGTGACAGTATTACAATTTAAAATAACTTTTTTCTAATTTAATTTATTTTAAAATATAATTTATTGATTTATTGATGACAAAGCTGAATTTTCAGCATCATTACTCCAGTCTTCAGTATCACAGGATGTGCAGCTCAAGAATTTTTATTCATATTGAGAAAATATATTTTTATGCAACCCGTGATAATTGTTTTTCAGCATTCTTAGAAATAGAAGATTCAAACAGCATGTATTTGAAATAGCAATGGTTAACACTTTATTTTATAGTCTCTATTGTTATATGTATGTTGCATGTACTTACAATAGTAATAACAGTAAATTATGCATAATTGTACCTTAAACCAAATACTAATTCTAACCCTAACCTTATAGTAAGTAGATTAATATCACTCCGTACCTAAATGTATAATTACACTTTAACAAGGACACCTTAAAATAAAGTGTAAACAAGAAATCATTTGTAAAGAAAAGTCTTTACTGTCATTTTTGATTAGCTCAGTGCATCCTTGCTGGATAAAAGTAGTGTTGTGTGTTGGAGGGTAAAAAATTGTAATTTATTTTTCTTTTTTGCCAGTTTATAAACATTGACTTGTTATCTAAATGCCCACAGGATTTTGTCAGCGACCTGAGTCCAGAGGAAACCGTGAGGAGAATGCAGAAAGGACGGGTAGGTGGCAGCAAAGAGCTGTAAATGATATATTGCCCTAGAAAGTCCAGGAGATCTGTTATACCTAGATAGGTATTTGTTTATTTCCATTCTTAATAGCAGTTGATAAGTAGTTGGAGGACCCTACGTTTCCATATCATAAGACCCCCCCCAAATAGAACCACAGACTGGTAAAATATAGGGATGAGCGAGTACAGCATTATCTGCATCTGTATCTGTTAACCATGTGAATTATCTGTATCTGTACTCGGACTAACCCGGAAGTGGGTGGGATTTAACCGGGAAGTGGGCGGGGCTTTAACCAATATGTTATTTTTAATCATGCAATTGATATGGGTCAGATGATATGAATTGATATGATATGAGCTTCACGATGATCACGATACCAAACAAACTATATACAGAACAAGTTTTGCAACAAATAATACAACACATGCGGTTGCAATTATGAAGAAAAATGTAATGAACAAGAGTTTTCATTTAAACATAACTTTTTTTTTTTACTTTTAATTTTTTTATGATCAGTGTGATTTTTTTTTTTTTTTTTTTATTTCCACACCAGGCATGCGTGAGTGAGTGAGTGAGTGAGTGAGTGAGTGAGTGAGTGAGTGAGTGAGTGAGTGAGAGAGAGAGAGAGAGAGAGAGAGAGAGAGACTGTGTATTCTACGGATCAAATAGTCCGACGCTGTTTTTAAGATCTGCATTCCTTTATTTTGAATGAAATACAGCAAGAAAGTGTCAGACAATCATTGTGCAAAGTTAAAAAACTGAATAGAGCAGCAGACAGTAAAAAAAAATCTCCGACAGGCAGAGATGCAGCGCTAGTCGCATTCTATCAAGCACCACGTCTGAACAAACCCCACGTTTACCAGTACTCTACTGGTTAATAAGTAAGGACTACAAACAAACCGAAATAAAAAAACAAACCTGAAGCTGAAGAAACCCTGAACGTTAACGGAAGACCCGCGAACCTGAGTGATAGAGAGAGAAAGACACCTGTTCTCGTCTCTGCATTTTGCGCGTGAATGAGCTGGGCGGACAGTGTTGCCAGATTGTACTGACGATTTCCAGCCCAACTACAGCAAAAAAACCCGCCCATTTACAAAAATACCCGCCCAAGACCAAAATAGTTGACGGGGTGGGGACCTACACGCGATTGTTGACGGGGGGGGGGGTTTAGTGGAATTTATATGCATTTGAAGGCTTATTTTAATGGAATTTATATGCATTTATACATAAAATTTGGGCGGGTTTGTCATCAAAAACAAGGCCAATTTTTATCGACCAGCCCAATGCATTTTTTTCCGGTCGGACGTGACCAAAAGGAGCCCAATTGGGCGGGAACCTGCCCAATCTGGCAACACTGAGGGCGGAGCCGCGGGACAGCAAAATCTGCATCTGACTAGCCTATCACAGAACGCAGACACAGTCAGCTATCCAATGATGATTTTTATTCAATCCGAGCACAGATAATGACTCGTATTACTCGTATTATACTTGTACTCGGCAAAAGTGCATTATCCGTACCGGATACTCGTTTCAGCCGAGTATCCGGCTCAACTCTAGTAAAATATACTGTAGTATAATGAAATGGCTGCTTTTGAGTGCCTGTCAATGGAAAGAAATATGTTTTTTGCAACTTATAAAATGTTTTTATTACAGGCATTTTCCTTGGAAAAGTTCCGCTCTCTGCAGGACAAACTTCTGCTTCTGGATTATGCAGTTTCTGTTTATGACGGCAACGTCATCACTGCTGTGAGCCGCACATTACACACTAACCCTATATTGAAGCACTGACTTTAAAATGATTCATATTAGCACTCATGCTTCCTTTACATTCCCCTTCTGCAGGTCTTAATATATTTAAAAAGGACATTAAGTAAAGGTGAGACGTTTCGTCATCTGTAATTGCTCACAAGTTCCTTTTTATTTTCGAAATAAATAAAATATTTACTAGAGCGTCATGTTCTTTTTGTGTGTCATTGTTGCAGAAATCCTATTTCGTGAGTTAATGGCGAGAGATGTGGCTTTGCGGCATTACGTTTACTATTTAAAAGAGATTGGAGAACAAAAGCTTTTGGTGGAGTTACTGAAGTAAGTTGTGTTTTTATATTCAAGTTCCGCTTTTAATATGTAATAATAAGTTTTGTCTGTTATCTTTTAGTGCAGGGATGGTTGAAATTTCTCCATATATTTGCTTTGGTCATTTGATTTGAATAGTTGTATTGTGTGCATATTATTTGAATAACTGCCTTTATGATATTGCTCACTTGACTGTATTTTAGGGCTCTTGGCAGGACAGAAGATATGGCGGTAGGTACTCGTTGAACACCTGTCATTATACTCGTATCTTGTACCCGTGTCAGCATACACACGACCAGTTCTTATTGAACTCTCTAAGGGACATTTTAGTCTCCGGTTTAGTCTCCGCTCCTAAAAAATGCACTTCCCAATTCCCATCTTCATCAGAAGGGAATAACCCAGTATTGGCTAATGGCAATGCAAATGCTTCCTCTTTCGTGTGGAAGTACCATATTTTCCCTAGTGAAACGTACGTTTATTCCTATTATTGTTCGTTATCTTGAAAAGCTTTAAAAAAGCAAGTAAAAAAAGAAACTGTAAAAAACTTCCCCCCCTCTGGGTTAATGACAGCTGAAATTAATTTATGGCTTTATGAAAGCAAAAGTCTTTCTCTTTTCACTTCTATCTCATCACTATAATTTGTTTTCACGTAAAGTGAAAGGAGAGGAAGTCGTATATTCTAATGAAATTTTAGTTTTTGTTTCTGTGTGATCACACATGCATTAAAAAGACCTCTTTGTATTTGAAACAGTTGATACAATACAAGGAACACTTGAATATTAAGGATGAAGGCCGAAGAAGAGACTTCCTCAAAAGTTGCCTCAGGTAGCGATCTTTAAATGATTCAGTTGAGAGTTCAGAATCATCATCCGCTTTTCTTTGATGATAAACTGATCCATCTCGTTTTTTCTTCTTCTCAGCCTTCCTTTTTCTCAAGACGATGCCACTCACGTTCAAGACCACTATACACTCCTCGAGAGGCAAATAATCATAGAGGTGAGGGAATGAGTCCAACCAATCAAAAGTTAGGACACACGCATCAACATTTTACATTCACAAAAATATTACTCACTATGTGACAAAGCATCTCTTATTATGCTTTATCATGCTTATAAGGAAAATTAAACCATGACCTCACTGACTTATATTCATCTCTGGATATTAAACAAGGATACAGAAAGTGTTTGAATGTCAAAAAAAATACATAAAGGTTTCTGCTTCACCTTACAGTGTTGTTAAATAAATATTTCCTCTTCACCTCCTCACTCTTCCTCTTTCCTGAGGGTGGTGTGATAGGGGATGGGTCGCTCTGTACAGAGGGAAGTGAGAGGATGGGCTTCTCTCAAAGTGCATTACACGGCAGATGTTTCCTTAGATGATGAAACATAAAAAATCATATGTTCTGCATAAATGCCTTTATATACTGAATAGAAGTTGCATTTGTAGCTTGCATCAAGGCCTAGACATTTTTTTCTAACAATGGGGGAGAAGTTATTATTATGTGTTTCGTATAGCTAAATTGCTTGAAACTTCTGGGTCACAGTGCAGCACTTCTTACACTTGCAGTGTGAGTTTCGTAATCTCTTAAAGTGGAAACTTATGAATTTATGCTTTTAGATACACTCCTGTACTGATTTTTCTGTGTGTACAGCCACATGATTTGTGAAGCAGGCCTTGTTCTGGCTTCCAGAAGAGAATATTTTAATGTTAAGACGTTCATTTCACTGTTGTGTTCAATGTGTTTGTTTTTTCAGGCTAGTGACAAGAAGGCTGATGCAGATATCTTTAAAAGGTTCCCTAGAAAAGCATCTATCCTTAATATGCCAATCATCACCACACTGTACTACTCCTGCTTTTACCATTACGGAGAGTCAGAGGTACAAGCTCGTGCTTCACTCCTGCACTATAGTATATTGTATTATGTTATGTAGACAAACTAAATACTAAATAGCCAGCAGCCATATCACCCTGTAGCCTAAGACTGGTTGCCCACTGAAGCTAAGCAGGGTTGAGTCTGGTTAGTACCTGGATGGGAGACCTCCTGGGAAAAACTAGGTTGCTGCTGGAAGAGGTGTTAGGAGGCCAGCAGGGGGTGCTCACCCTGCGGTCTGTGTGGGTCCTAACGCCCCAGTATAGTGACGGGGACATTGCACTGCAACAAGCACCGTCTTTCGGATGAGACGTTAAACCAAGGTCTTGACTCTCTGTGGTCATTAAAAATCCCAGGATGTCCTTTGCAAGAGTAGGGGTGTAACCCCGGCATCCTGGCCAAATTTGCCCATTGGCCTTGGTCCATCATGGCCTCCTAATCCCCCCCATACTCTAATTGGCTTCATCACTCTGTCTCCTCTCCACCAATAAGCTGATGTGTGGTTAGCGTTCTGGCGCAATATGGCTGCCGTCACATCAACCAGGTGGGTGCTGCACATTGGTGGTGGTTGAGGAGATTCCCCCCATACTATGTGAAGTGTTAGGAAAAGCGAGCTCTGGAAAAGCGCTATATAAATGTAACATTTCTTTCTTCTTCTTCTTCTTCTTCTTCTAAATACAGTATATATTACAATGTATAAAGTAGTAATATAATATAGACTAACTGTGTTTAGTTTTGAAATGGTCATAAGTCTGTTATGTTCACTAATGCAAGGCTTAAAAACACAGTAAAACATAAAGTAATACCGTGAAGCATTGTTGCAATTTAAAATAATAAAATCATTATGGGGGGGGGGGGGGTTGTGTATATATATATATATATATATATATATATATATATATATATATATATATAAAATTATTTATAATTTAAATGCCATTTATTCCCGTGATGTTAAAGCTGAATTTTCAGTTTTCAATTTTTCAAGTAATATTTTTTATTATCAATATTGAAAACATTGCGCTGTTTAATATTTCTGGAAACCTTGATGTTATTTTTCAGGATTTGAAATTTGAAGTGTTAGTAGTTATATTATAAAAACCATTTGA
Source organism: Rhodeus uyekii (assembly GCA_037043235.1). NCBI lineage: Eukaryota > Metazoa > Chordata > Actinopteri > Cypriniformes > Acheilognathidae > Rhodeus > Rhodeus uyekii. The sequence continues at coordinate 1,320,955 of JAWRVZ010000121.1, forward strand.
ACAGTAGTGTATATAAATAGTTTTATTGCATTCAGTTTGTTTTATTCATTGACTAATTCAAGTTAGCAGGTTAACTTTTAAATATACATTTTCCATGATTTCAGGGCGTGAAATTAGAAACTTAATAAATATCTATTGTTTGGTCATCTGAAACCTAATAAGCTAAAACTTTATTTGATAAGTGCATTTATTTTTTAAATACTTTATAAATATATTAGTGTTGTTTAAATCCAGATACATTTGAAGCCACTGTATTTCAATATTTTTTTTCTTCTTGTACAGGGAACTTTTAGCAGTCCTTCAAACATTAGAAAAACCTTCCGGGTAAGATAAACACTCTTCAAATATTTTAGATCTCAAAGTCACGCTGATTATAATTTTTAGTATTGTTTTTTTTTTTGTATAGTTTTAATATTTGTCTACAAACACCTAAACCTTAAGATACTAATGATTCTACAGTCATTAGTCAAGTGTCTACAATTTTGACTAGTAGATAAGCAACATATGTGGAAGTTTTGAGTTTCTTTCCCCTTTTTTTTTTAACCTGTTCTGTCATGTTTCCTGTGGCAGATTTCAGAAAAGCAGTACATTCTCACAGCTCTTGGCGCAAGAGCAAAGTTGAAATTATGGTTTGATGTGGATAGTCTGTTCAACACCAAGAACTGGCTGGGCTACACCAAGAAAAGGTCTCCCATCGGGTTTCACAGAGTGGTGGACATCCTGCAGAAGAACAGCGCCCCTGTATCGGTACGTCCATTTCCATGTTGTGATAAAACTGCTCAGCTGCCTCTCTGCCCGTCCCATCATGCACTTCAATGCAGCTTCCCATGATCTGCAGGTGCTGCAGGAGTATGTGAACCTCATTGACGACACAGAGCTCAAGCTCAGTGTGGCTCTGAAATATAAATGCCATGACGTCATCATAAATGTGAGTTCTCAAGTCGTATAACTGTGTTTGTGACTTTCTCAGTGTAACTCACTGTGTGTGCCATGTGTCTGTTCAGACATACAGAGACCTGAAGGACCGACAGCAGCTCATTGTGTACAGAGAGAAACTGGAACGAGACTCGGTTGAGTACAGGAAGATCCAGGAACTCCTCAATAACGTGGTAAGAGGAAGTGAGCAGCCAATTGCTGCTTTACACTCTGATTCACAGTTGCACAACCGATGTTGTATGAAAAGGTTTGAAGAGAAATCTTGAGAAATGCACTAACCTCTTACAGTAATTTATCAGTGTCTTAACTTCAAGAGTTAACTTCCTGTAAATTAACCTCTGATATTTCTTCCTTTTTGTTACTTAAGCAAATCAGATGGAAAAACTGACACATGGATCCTGACACAAGACAGAGACAATATTGCACAAAAAAACACTATGAAGCTGCTTAAAATGGAGCCTTTTTAAGATGAAACCTGGACAAACAGGACTGAAATACTCTGAAACAGTGGAATCAGTCATTCTGGAGTGATTCTTTTGCGAATGCATCTGTTCTGTACGATTAAACTGCCAATTGTCCTTCTGCCAGGGAGGTCGCTGACGTGGACAACAGAGCCCTCACACTTTTTTTGTTTGTTAACATTCCTCATTATTCACTGCTTTTTTATATATTAAAGATATGATACGACACAAATGTTTGAGGTTTTATAGGGGCTGTCTGGTAAATATATGAATGAATATTTGAATCTTGGTAAGGTAAAAGCTGTAAAAGAAGTTTCACTGTTTTTATAGTAAAGATTTGTCAGGATTACAGGGTAACTACAGTGTTTCAATAAACCGAGGTCATTTTATGACCACAAATAGATTGTATATTAATAGTAAGAGTGAGGAAGTTCCCCTGCTGCTTTGTTTTTGCAGTAGACTGTCATATGACCTTTTTAAAACTTTCTTTCAATTCTGAATGCCATGAAAAGTTTCTCTACCATAGTTAGAATGTAGCAATGGTTTCTATAAAATGAAATAAACTGCGATTTATGAGGAACAGTAGACAAGCAATTAGAAATTGAATCTACATCTGTTATAGGTATAAAACAATGAAGTAGTTTTGCTTTCGCAATACATATAGTAAATATTGAATGTACCAAATCTACGCTATTGTTCAAAGCGCTGGAGCTTATTAAAGAAATTAGTACTTTTTTTTTTCAAACAAGAATGCATTAAATTAATAAAAAGGTGCCAGTAAAGACATTTATAATATGACACAAGATTTCCAATTACTGCTGTTCTTTTTGTACATTCTATTCATCCAATAATTTCCACAGTAATATTATTCATATTAAGAAATGTTTTCAACATTGATTGACTAAGAAATATTTCTTGAGCATCAAATCATCATATTAGAATGATTTCTGAAGGATCATGTGACATTAAAGATGCTAATGATGCTGAAAATACAGTTTTGCTAATAGATTAAAAAAGAAAACAGCTATTCTCTTTTGTAATAATATTTTTCATCAAATAAGCAGAATGTGAAGAAGAAAAATGTTGCAGATCCCAAACCTTTGAATGGTATAGTGTATATTTCCACCAAATTCTAGTCCAGATTCAAATCGAGACCCGTAAGTAAGAACCAGACTTGCAATAAACACTTTTGCTCATCTTATTGTAGCAATCATTTCAATCATTCAATTCTTCACCATATTTTCAGTGTTTACGACTTCAGGTAGAGTATAAGTTATATTCTGTATAACTGTAATAATAACCTATTTTCGAATCCAAAACTAGCATTGATGATGAAAAACAAAAGTAATCAAACATGTTAAGCTTTGTGACAGGAAATGAAAACACTACTACTACAAGTTTCCCATATGATGAGGTCACAATGTGACCTCAAAATACCATTCTGAGAAATGGGTGATAAAGTGGGTGTAAAAAGTAATTATTACCTTAGTTCTCTGAAAAAGAGTTATTAATGTTTGTAAGCCCATGTCAATGCAATGTTTATAGCATAGTTATGGTTTTGAGATCTGTAGCAGTGAGTGATGTCACACCATTGACTCTTCGTTCTCGACATTACCGTTAACTTTCGAGCGATGTAAAAATTTTAAAAATACATATGAAGTTTTTTAAACCCCTTTTGAGATAATGCCTATTTTATTTATTGGAGGAGGACGACGTTGTGTGAGAGTGTGTGTGAGTGTGTTGTATTTGAAATAACACGTGTTTTAGGTTCACTTTCTTGTGGTATTGTGATAAAAGAAAGTTCACAAAACACAAAACATACCAAAATAAGCGTTCTAGGTGCGCAGCTCTCACCATGTTTAGAAGCATAGCTTAAAAAAAAACCTTCTCTCATTTATTCCAAGTGATTCATTCGACGCTTCTTTGGAGTAAGGCAGAAGTGAGTCGATCACGTGGTCGTGTGTAGAGTCGAGCGATGTCGACGTGCGCGAGCTCCATCATTCCACGCGCTGCTCTGAGTCTGACATCTCAGTGCATATAGATGAACAGTGGACGCATCCTTAACAGCATTTGGAGGTAAGAGCCTCACTATTTTATACGTTACATATATAGAAAATGTCATTTTTTTTTACATTGGCTGTTGAGAATTACCTGAGATTTGTTTTAGGTGTGTGTGTGTGTGTGTGTTCAGCAAGCCAAAATCTGAAAACAGGATGTGTGAGCATATGTTAATATGCAAACTGGTTTACACACACACACACACACACACACACATATATATATATACTTTATTATATTTCATTAATGCACATTAACTGTTCTGAAAAGAGTCAAATTTACTTTTTTTATTTCACTGAGAAATTGCATGTGAATTTAACAAATAATTATGAAGAAACAGAATAAAACATTGAATCAAATGTGAAATCTTAAAATAAAATGACTGAAATAGGATTTTATTGTTAATTTTACTCCATTGCTCTTTGTTGTATTCACAACAGCTTTACTACATTAGATAATCCTTAGCGGATCATTAATTAGAAAGTTATTTAATAGTGGAATATATGAAAATTTCAGTTGTTTTCTTCTCTGCGGACCCCCTGTAAAATCTTCAGGGACCCTTAGTTTTAAAAACTGGATCTTACATGTTAAATGTCATATATTACAAGCAGACAAAAAAACAAAAAACAAATCAGATTAACTTGAGTGGTTTGGTATGGATTGATTTTGTCGTTAGCGTTAAACAAAGGAATCGTGAATATTTCATGAAGATGTCATTTTAATTTAGACTTAATGATACATAAAATACATTTCAGATAACACCCGGTATATCTTCATACTGTAGAAAGCATCATCTCTAATAAGGTTGAGCTTGTGTCTAAGAATCCGCCTGGAGCGTCTAAAAATGGTCACACACACTAGACTGAGCATCGCCAGTGTCTTGACGCTAATGACACGAGACAAGGGAATAAAAGCTTTCATCTGATCCAAAAGTCACAGTGTCTGTCTTAGCACCCTTATAGTGATTTAATGACTATAAGGAGGTCACAGAACATAATGAAGACTAATGCACAACTTAATGTCCTCTTTTCTCTCCACTGACTTTGTATTCGTGTTTTCTTGACATTGAACATCAATGGCATTATTGCCAGTTCAGCTGTTCGGTCATTAGGTCAAGTTAAAAACTTACACTGTTTACTTGCCCAACCCTCAGTAGAGTTCTTGTGCAAGGTCAGGGTTTTTTCCAGATGTGAAGAGCGAGAAATGAGTACAAAGAAGAGGAGGGACTCTTAGTCAGTTAGCATAGATTTTGCATGAAGCTATACGTGGGTGGTTTAACTGCTGTCATCATTGTCTGAATATGAACTTTAAAAACATCTTGCTCAGTAATTGTGCCATTTACCACAAATTTTAACACTCTCAAATGTGTAGGGCAAGAGCTTTATGACATGATTCATAGAGTTCATTTACCAATACATGTGGTTTCCACTAGTGTGTTTCCGTTCTGATGCACTTCTACTCCCTGTGAGCGATGGGGTCGTGATGAATATTTCAGTGGCTGTCTTGTCTAGCTGGGGCAAAAGTAGGGAGTGGTACATTGTGCTGGTGGAGATGAAGGGGAATGGGGGTGTTTGTACTCTGGATGAGACATGGCAGAATGGCTGAAACATCCTTACCCTTACATTACCCTTGTGCTGCTCATCAGTGGTCACGACAAGGCTTTGATCTGCCACCTTATATTGTGCAATTCACCGCATACTTACGAACTAGAGTTAAACACAGGATGTGAACTAGCGTTGAAGATTTTTGAAAAGAACACATGCTGTACTGAAACAAAGAGCAATGCTATAAGAACGTAGAAAAAAGGTAAGATGACAAAAACTTGTTTATACAGAAATGGAAATGAAGCCACTTTGGGCTTTTATGCCTTTCAACTCTGGAACTCAATTGTTTATTTTATTAGGACCAATATAGTATAAATCTGTTGTTTAACACATTTAGTTAAAACAGACCTAGTAATAACTCGCCACTTTCTCAGTGCATCGCGGATTTTTCAAAAATATGAATCGAAAAAATACCGTTAAAAAATACCGCCATATCGGCAGCTGTATTGCGGAAAGCAGCATTGTTTTATCGTGATGCGGTTTCCCAGGATGCCAGACAAAGAGAGAACATTAACCGCGATAAACGAGGGATTACTGTATACCTTTTTGTCTCTGTTGTTATTTTTACAAAGCTTTTCTTTATTATTATTTCAATTTAATTTTGACTTAAATTATGATCAAACATTTTTTTCCCAAATAATGCGGAGCCCAGTGGCGTAGCCACGGGGGGGCCTGGGCCCCCTCATTTACATGTGCGGCCCCCTCAGATTTTCAATTGTTTAAAATCGCGACTATGAAAACTAAAGTGAAAACACATATCGCCCGCTGCACAAGACAATCGCAACGCACCCCCAAAGTCAAGAATTGCGCATTGCGCGCTCACCACAACTAGTCTGGCTGAGAGGTTAAGGCGATGGACTAGAAATTCATTGCGGTTATCGCGCGCAGGTTCGAATCCAGCCAAATACGTTATGCTCAGGCCCCCTCATTTTTAGCTGGGCCCCCTCAAAAATAAAATTCTGGCGGAGCCCCTGGCGGAGCCCAACAAATGTGGGGAAAACAAACAAACATTTTGTGTACACATATTAAGAATTTGTTCCCATGACTTAACAGTTTAACTTAATTACAATGATTACTTGGTACAATGTGGCAACAATTAAAAACACTAAAACAAGGGAATGAATTAGTACAATGATTTCATAAAATGTGGCCCTCAATTAATAAATTGTGTGAATGGATTCTTTACCCTTACAAGAAATAAGTATACCTCAAGTTAATTTTATTAAGTATACTTAAGTAAAGTTCAAGTACAGCAATACCTCGGTTTACGAGTTTAATTCGTTCCAAGAGCTCGTAACTCAAAATTCTCGTACACCAAAACAATTTTCCCCATAAGAATGCACTAAAAATCAATCGATTCGTTCCACACGACCATAAATGCCTATTTTAAATATTTTTGGGGGTTTTACCCTATTAATTACAGTTAAAATTATAACCATTAAGATCTCATATAAATACTAATTAATAATTGACAAACTCTAAAAATACTTGACAATTTACTGTAACACGCACTTTAGCTTTGAGTCGTGTCGCTGCTGGCTTGATGGAGACGAGAGGAGGGTTTTATTGCATACAGGGAGAATTTCGTACCTTCTTTCTTACTCATCTTGAGGGACATTGTCTATATGCTGTACTGTACGTATATATATCACTACGTGAACAATAGCGATCACAATTAATGTTAACAACACGAGGTAAAACCGCTGTAAATCACTTATAAAAGTATCACTGTGGTGAATGATGCAACCAAACTGAGCGAAGCTGAGAGAATGAGTTAAGGGGTGATAGGCTTTGTGAGAGGCTGTCGTTACGATATTTTCAGTAAAAATGCGCGGGAAGATGCAGAGCGTTAGGACTTTTGTCACTCGTAAACCGAGGTATTACTGTATAACTTTAAGTAGACCTTATGTAGTAAGTATACTAATATCAATGTACTAGTAGTACATTTGTAAAAGTATAATTTCAATACTTGGGACTAAATTGGCCTACATTTAAAAGTGCATAAAAGTACACCTTTAAGTGTAACAGTAGAAGTAAAATTAACTATGTCTTTTGTTTGTACTGCAACTATAAAGGTAAACTGATAGTTTACTAGTCAAATAGTTGTACTTTTATACAGTGTAAATCAATTTTTTCAAGTTCTGTTTCATCATTTCTCATTTCTCTCTTTATTTTCCCCCTCAGATATGATGCATGAATCCACTGTGGCACAGACCATCATGACAACCATGAACCAAAGTATGAAGATGCCCTGTAATTTATCATATGAGGAGGACCGGGTTCCTCTGATGGTTCTCTACATCATGGTTTTTATCATCGGCCTACCGGCCAACTTGGTCACGGTCTACCTCACCGTCCACCAGGTGCGTCGTAAGAACGTCCTCGGCATCTACCTGTGCAGCCTATCCGTGTGCGATCTCACTTACCTCTTCACACTGCCTTTGTGGACGGTGTACGTCAGTAGAAACCACGAATGGCCCTGGAGCTCGATGGCCTGCAAAATGACTGGCTTTCTGTTCTTCAACAACATGTACATCAGCATCTTCCTGCTCTGCTGCGTGTCCATTGACCGCTATGTGGCGGTGGTCTATGCGATTGAATCTCGTGGTCTTCGCCAGAGACGGATTGCAGCTCTTGTAGCATTTTCGATCTATATGGTAGTGGGCTTGGGTCACACGCCCGTCTTCATCATGCGTGAAGGGGAAGCTAACAACGGGAGTCACCGCTGTTTCGAGCCAGGCCAGAGCACAGAGATGGTTACGGCATTCAACTACGCTCGTGTTTCCATAGGCTTTTGCATTCCGCTGGCCATCCTGATCGTCACCAACAGGGCAATTCTTTTAAACGTGCAGGCCAGCACGGGCCTCCAGCCCCATCAAAAAGAAAAGGTGCGCTACCTGGCCGTGGCGGTGGTGGCATTGTTTTTGATCTGTTTTGCTCCGTACCACATTATCTTGCTCATGCGTGCCATCACTTTCCACTTTCCCAAGCTGCAGGAGGAGTGTCACTTTGAAAAGCATATCTACACGCCCTACAAAATCTCTTTGGGACTGTCAACGTTCAACAGCGCCATCAACCCCATTCTCTACGTGCTCTCCAGCAACAATATCCGTCAGGAGATCAGAAGAGGCATGACTTCGCTGTGTAACAAAGTCAGCTCGAGTCAGCGCTCGACGCACAGTAGCCAGCACAACATGCACAGCTCCAAAAGCAATTCAGACACTGTCCCAGCAAAGGGAAATGAAATGAGAGCTTGTACAATACCATGCTAAAATTGTAGAAGCATTTGGACATAAGTATATTTTGCTTGACGTGCCACAACTTGGACCTGAAAGTAAAAAAATCAGGATGGCAAAAGGTGCAGATTTGTTTGTTTGTAAATGCAAGAAAACCTTAAGCTGTGCCACGGATTAAGACAATCAAAAGGGAATTTCTTATTTGTATGTCTGCCTTTAGACTGAAAAGATCTCACAATAAGATTTGTTATATTTCACACCTCTTAATCTGCTTCCGACACAGCTTCTGCATATCTTGCATTGAACTCATCTTAAGCATGTTCTCCAGACTGCTGAGAAGCTTAAAATAGTTTCACAGATACACAGGAAGGGGCCAAACTCACATCGAAAGTCACGTTCACCACACTTTGTTTTAACATGGACTTTATCTGGAATCAGTGATAGCGTAAAAGTAACTGTTACTGTGCATAAACAATATTTTCAGAGAATGTGTATACATTTCTGAGAATTTATGCACATCCAAAAGGTGTACATACCAATGAATTTACAGAAATAATATTGGATAATATTTAATTGACTTGCAACTAAGGGCCTCAAAATTTTGAATGTCTTATCACTGGATTTGCACTCTATTGCAAACTAAGTTCATTGCAACAGCTCAGTACCTTGAAGATACATGACTTCTGATTATAAATATGTTGGTGAAAATGTGTAAATGTTGTATCAAGCCAGCCTATCAGATTAGAGCTGGCTGTTTTTGCAAGTGTTTACCTATTTGGGTGTGAAATAAAGCATTAAATGGTCGGTGGATGGCCTGTAGGCTACTGACTGTTGCAAACGACATACAAGATCACTGTTTTCATTCTGAAATAATTTACTGTAACACAGTAAATGTAATGTGTCGGTGTTAAAGTGCATGCATTTTAGGAATTGTTTTAGTGTTGTTCGTCAAGTGTAACCTGTCCATAACTACTTAAATTATTATTTATTTGTTTTTATAAGATTTTATAATGGAAGTGTTTTCTGTACACGTTCTATTGCATTGTTTTTAAAGCTTTATTAGGCGTAAATCTTATTTTGCTTGAGTTTGTCCTATTTTCCTAAATCTCGTTGTAAATTAGACTTTAATAATTTGCAATAAAGCTTTTCTCAGTCACCAGTAAATTATGATGGACATATTGCACATAATGCTATTCTTTTAAGAAACGTCAACATAATTTCTCATACTGTATATCAACTCAATGTCTGTGGTATAAACTAGCTATACTAAAAAAGCTGTTATTAAAAACATAATTATGTGTTTCACAGGCACATAACATTCTCAGGACACAATGAAAAGTAATTTAAATTCTGAATATGACCCTTTGTCAATTCCGCATTACATGTGGAAGCGGTCGCTTTCTGTGGTCTGATTAAAAGTTGTCTTGCTGAAAACCATCTCTGATGTTTTGACCTATTTGTGTGCTTTTGTAAGTGTGACAGATGTGCCTAAATCAGCAAAAAGAAAAATGCTGACTACTGTAAATCCATGGTTGATTAAATGTAGAGCAAGTGTAGCATCCTTCCTCAGTCAAACTTTTGAGTGTGCAAATCCTTGTGACATTCTTTGTGTCTTTCAAGCAAAAGCCAGAAAGCCACATGGTCATCTGGTATGTCTTTCCTGAATAATCAACCTAGTGACCAAGCTAAGTTCCTAATTGGCCCTTTCCTCCATGAATAATTAAGTAGCCAGCAGCTGTCCTCAGCCAATCACAAACAATAAACCAATGGTACCCGCCCCTGTTGTGCAGCGCTAGGCATCTGGCAGAGACGGGCTGCGGTCACGCGTTCATAGATTTCACTTATCTCTTATCCCTGTACAAGACTATTCATTTCAAATGTGTTCAATTAAAGTTGTTTCTGTGAAATTTGGTTGCCAACATGAATTCAGAAAATAAACCTATTGTTAATCTTAGACAGTAGACTATGTATAGTAAATATGGCAGTGTATTATTTCCAACGCCATTGTTTGGCCCAAGACGGTGTTTCATTGATCTAGGCCCACTGTAGTTCTTTTCAAATCTATGACAGCTTCCCAGAGCTTGAGTGTTTTCCTTTAAAGCCATTTCCTTTTGTTCTCCTAGCTCTAATTCTTTCTTTCAGTATCCCACTTGACATGTTTCATGAAATGTGTGAATTATTAATGTATTTACAAAGGAAGGCTTTACAGAAAACATCCTGCATTCAGGCAATTAGTCCTTACACACCTTTCTGTGGGAATTCATCACTCTCACCCACGGAATGACCTTTTAAAAATCATTTTAGAGTCCTGAACTTTTCACTTAGAATACAACACCTATCATAAACATATTTGAAGCCCTCCAAAACCATCATTAGTGTATCTGTGTATGTAAAAAACAATTGTTTACATTTTATTATTTTAAAATACACGTTTCAACTTTTGAATGGTAGTCAAAGGCATTTTTTTAACAAACTAAATAAATCAATAAATCATCTTTTCCTTTTTGTTCTTCCCTGTGCGCATGTCCCATGAGATCGATTTTGAGGGACGCGTCAAAATTACTGTCAGTGTTGTTCTTTTAACGGTATTTTGGCACGAACATCTTTAAACACATGAAGTCTATGCGAAATGATGGGACATAATGGGAAACAGCTGACTGCAGGAACCGCTTAGGCTACATTTAAATCTCAGGTGCTGCCAACAAGACCTAATAAGGCTCCTATGGGAGAGGGATATTAACGGAGGAAAACCGTTGAACTGCTGTAACTTCACAACTAACATATTCAACCAGAAGCTTCACAACGCCGAGACGCAGTACGTACAATAATATGTGTTAATAAAAGACATTTTACGTTGGTATTTACACATAATCTCGCACCCCCACCTGCAGCTAATGATCTTGAAACTAGTTTGTCATTGATTTGAACACGTTCCCTCTCTTTCCACTAAATATGGATGTTCTTTGATAATGCTGAAACATTTCATATCATATTACCTTATTGCAAATCAAATTCAAATATAACGTATTGTGATATCATAATGTGCATTACACTATAGAAATATGCTGTGTCAATAGAGTTAATATTAATATTATATTCATAACAAATGGCCATCACTACTGTTATATTAACTGACAGAATAGTTTAAGATCAAATCCGACTAATCATGAGACGGATGCTGTACTGTCACATTTTCAGCCAATAGGGGGGAGTGCTGTCCCACTTTTACCTTGCAGTCATGCATTTAATGTTTCTCCACTATCAGCTTTTGAAAAACCTAAGAAGAGCATTTACCAACAGAAAATAAAATAGATTTGTTTCTCCCCACCACCTATTCCGTAAATAGGGAGTTTTGTTATACTGGACCCCATCCCCCCAGGGGGCATCCTGGTTCCCTTCCTGTTTATTCTTTCTATTCAAACAATTTTAAATGCATCATTGCATCAAACCATCATTGGAGTCTAGTCTCAGATTTGGATTGTTGAGTATGTGAAACTTGAAGGGAAGGGAGAGCACAGAGGAATGGCTGTGGTGACGCAATGTGGAAAAAAGGCGATGATTTTGGACATCGGTAGGAAGAGGAACCTTTGACCCCAGTTTCCATCCCCGGAGGATGTTGACATGGCACAGACCTAATATTCTTGGGTGTGCACCTGGACAGCAAGCCTGACTGAACATAAAGTATTTTAGTCAGCTCAGCTCTATTTTTTGAGATGGCAGTCCAGTTCTAGATTTACCATGCCTTGATTTATATTCACTCGAATCCCACTAAGAACAAGATAAATATGGTATATGTGCAGTACTGTCACTTCACAATGACATTGTGATATTTACCGGTAATACATCATTAAACTGAGAATCCAGGGTCTATTCCCCCACCCTCCACAAAACTCAGTTTTATAGCATTAAAAGTGTTTAGCAATGCATTATTTGCCTTCTCTGTGTCAGTAACACTCCATAACCCTGCAACCTTAAAAACTCTTAACTGAACAGTCTTTTCAGTCATTTCTCCTCTCAGTCGACCCACTCGAGAGACGCTTATTGACAGATGGTCCGGGCATTACCCGGCATCATGTTTTCACAGCCGACTTTATCTTGGCCTAAAGCCTGGACACACAAAGGAAAACCAAGTTCATGTTTTAATTCTAACTAATATTTCTTTTCTGGGATGATCACCTGCCCCCAAAGCATACGTATACCATATAACAATAAATCAGCATTTGTATTATATACTATTAAAAATATCAGACTGGAGGAGGCTTTATTAACCCTGTCAAGTTTATGATAAAGAATTATTTTGTATTTACTGAGTCTTTAACACCCTGAACTCAGGTAAGTTTATGGCTTTGTGTATGTATAATATTGTAATATAATGTTTCTGTCAAACCCATGTCCAGAATTATGTTGCTTTTCTTTCCTGTGTCTATGGTCAAAGCCCAGCTGCTGTCATGGTGATTGAGGGGTATTTCCAAATGAGGTAGCAGTTTGTCCTAGTGGTTTCGAGCTTCGATCAGCTCATTTTCATTCTCAAACACTGACAATCATCACTTTGTGCAGCACTGGATATATTTACTTGGATTTTTTAAAGATAAAATCATTGGCTAATGAAATGGCACGTTGTACTGCTGATAAATACACAAATGCACAAACGTATAGAAGAAATAAAATCCTACCATTCAGTTTCGCCCCAATAAAGCCCAAAAGTAAGTAATTGTTCACCCAAAGGTAAAACTTTATGGCTGAGATGCATTATTGTCAAGTATATATCCATCAATCTATTAATTATATCACTATATTATTCTTAATTTATGATTTTTCTCTCCCGGAGACTAAGAAAATACACATCATTGTTAAATTGCATTGGTCCAGGAACATGATAGCTTTTCTCTTTTTTTTATCAACTCTGGGAAACTGGAAACACCACATCCACAGATGAACATTTAAACATTAACACAATTTACTTTTTTTGCAATAGAATATAATGTACAGATATACAACTAACAAGACACATAATTGAAATTGTGAGTCAAAATTATAAAACAGGCAGAGAAGTAGGCAGTTTACTAAAAAGACAATACAAAATCAAAAACATTACAACTGTTTTGTGATTATCAGATGTCATTGTCCAAAAGCCCTACATCTAATCCATAAAGTTTACCAAGAGGCCTGCTTAGATTTCAATTAGATTAAACACTGCTAATGACTCTCTCCCTCAGAACATCAAGTCCCACTGCCCACATCTCATCCTCTTTTGTTCCCCTCTGTGCATCTGCAGTTTCGGTCATCAGCAACTCATTATAGTCTAGATCCACAAAGATCCACTTCCATTTCCTAACACAAGGATTTATCTTAAAACGCAACAAGGAGAGAGAAAATTCTCCAAATATGGCAGTAAATCGGAGTTCAGAATCTCAGAAGTATCCAGTGAAGATTAACTTTGCACTTGGGAGAATTAGTCATTTGCTAAGCATCTTAAATCAAGGTAAATGCATTTAAGGGAGAAAACATGTCTTCATACATTTAGGGCCTAAAGACATAATACAATATACAAGTGAAAACAAACTCCAGAAGTTACATTTAACATTGGTTCAACTTTGCATTTATAGGGGTAAGCAGGTACGTGAATTTGTAATCTTTTTTGCTCACATTCAGAGGGGAGGGAGGGAGTTTGGGGGGCAGCCCTGTACATTGTCCAATTCAAATGATGTCTTTTATTTAGTGTTAACTCAAACTGTTGTGGTCTGGGAGAGAGTGTTCTTATTGCTTCTCTCCTCTGGTACGAGTGCTGTAGCCGAACAACAGTTGACTACAGAAAGGCTAGTCTTATTGTCTCGGAGACTATGCTCAAAGGTACTGACATTCATAGTGACCATTTCCTGTTGAGCAACACTTGAGAAGATTTTAAGGTCAGGATTAAGGTTGGAGGGATCCATGCAGCTGTTGATCGGACCATCCCCCTGAACCTTCTGCATGTGGAAAGTTCCATGAATTTTCAGCTCAAGAGTTGAGGTGACAGTCTGCATGCACACAACACAGCGGAAGCCTGTCAGCGAGTTGTGCAGGTCTGGGTGCCTCTGACAGTGTTCCAGGAAGTCCTCCTCACTGTGAAGAGGAAGCTTGCAGATGCGGCAGTTGCCTGTGTCCAAGCTCCTGCTGTGGGTGACCTTGTGTTCAGTCAGAGTTAGCAGTGAAGGGAAGCGCTCTCCACAGATGGGGCATTGGCAGTGCTTGGTGGGGCCTAGATGAGTCTGGACGTGCTCCCACAGTGCCATCTCAGTGAAGAAGGTCTTGGAACAGTCTTTGCATTTGTGGCTCCCTTGGATCGCCTCCACTTTGCGCTTGAGAGTGCCACTCTCCCCGGGCTGGATGTGGTGATCTCGCAGCTGGTGGTTGGCGAGCAAGGACTGCATAGTGTAAGAAGCACCACAGATTTCACAGGCAAACATAGGATCATTCAGATTTGCCTTCCCTTTGCTTTCCGTGGGAGGGCTGAACAGCGATTCCACCTTACCGACTCTTATTTCACTATTCACTGGCAGCATTCCAGCTCTGTCCTTGGCAACTGGTTCGGAGACAGGTGGAGGGGTCACGTTGTTACCTTCAGCACTCTTGGCACAGAGTTTCTCGTGTAAGGGCACCGCGAGGGGAGATCTGGTATTGGTACAGACGCAGGGCCTGCATTTGTCACTATGTGTTGTGATATGACACTGCAACTCAATGTCTGTGGTAAAGGACTCTGCGCAGAAGATGCAACAGTATATCTTGCACTGTTTGTCAAGATGTTTTTGTTTGACATGCAGATGCAAGTCTTGCTCTTGTTCAAAGTCCCGTTCGCATGACGTACAGTGGAACGTGGTTTTCTTGTTACTGTGCTCGGAGGCCAGGTGAACCTGAATAGACATTTTAGAGTCGAAAACCTGCTGGCAGAGGGAACATCGGAAAAACACAACAGTGTGCATCTCAAGTAGGTGCCCATGTAAGTCTTTGACACTGGTAAAGGACTTACTGCAACTCTCGCAGATGTAGAGAGTAGATGAATTGCTAAAATGAGACACTGTGTGTTCTTTAAAAGATTCCTGGTTTGGGAAATCCTTGAAACACTCTGGACACGTAAGTTTTGGAAGCATACTCTTCAGGTGGGAACTCAAGTGAGTTTGAAACAGATCCAGATTGGTGTATTTAGCCCCACAGTGGTCACAGATGAAGTCGGTTGACAGTAATGCACCATGACTAGTTTTTTTGGCCAGACTTTGTATTGACTGGGGTGACGCTGAACCCATTGTGCTCCTTCCCTCTCTAAGATTCATCACGTTAACGTTTTTGTGTGTCTTTTTGATATGCTGCATCAGTTTTATCTTACTGCTAAATGTAGGCAAATGGGTGCAGTATGGACAGAATTGCAAAGACTTCCTTTCTGCTGTTTCTTCTGCATCTGGATCAAGTTTCAGGCTCTGGTTTTTACAGTGTGTCTGCCGCATGTGATTATCTAGCGTGTCCTTTGTCAGGAATCCTCCGTAGCACTGTGAGCAGAAAAAGACGTTGCTCTCGATTAAAGCTGAGTTGTGTGATTGGCGAACATGCTCTTGAAGGGCTTTCAGGTCCTTTAATGATGTTGGACAAAAACTACACTGAAGAACTGTCTGAACGGCTGCAGTGATTGCAGCTTCAAGCAACACAGAATGGTCTAATATCACATTAGCCTCTTTCTGGTGCTCCTTTAGTGCAGATGGAAAAGGCAGGATCTCAGAACTTGAGTGGATTTCATTGTCATTGAGTTTGGTCTCTGGATGAAGACAATTATTGAAAACCTTGAGCTTTTTGGAGATTCCCAAGCAATTTCTTGAATCAAACTGAGACTTTCTCTTTTCTGCACAACAAGACAATTCTGCAGCATTTGGAGTGGCTGGACAGGTGCATTCTGCTATTGAGAAACCTGGTTGATCTTGTGCAGCAAAATTTGGAGGTTGTCTTTTCTCAGATTCCCCCATATTATTCTGTGGATTATTTACAAGAGAGAGATGTCGGGAGGACATAGCACTATCCTGTTCATATTGATTACTCAAGCCCTGGTTTATTTTTTGGGGGCTGTCACTGCTGATATCCATTTGGCATATTTCGAGGGGTACTGAACTGTTGCCAGGCAAAGGGTCTGGTGCCCCTCTGCACTGACTAAGTCTCTGACGATCTCTATATGTGTCTCCATTGAATCCAAGGTCACATCCATTTTCATGGTCAGCAGAGGAGTGAGCAGGGGAAAGAGAAGCTAAACAACATAGTTGGTCTTCCTCAACATTATGATTTGCTATGGACAAAGAAGAGAGGAAAATGTATTTACAACTTTCATAAAAAAATGTTTTTGCCAAAAACACACCGGTAAATACAATTAGTGCTGGGGAGTAATTAACTAAAAGTAATTTAGCAATGTTAATATTTTCAGTAGTGTTACAGAAACTCAACATTTGGTAAAAAATAGCATAGCTTTTCCAGTAGCAAAATACTTTCTCCAACAAGGAAAACTGAAATGGGACACTGCTGGGTTTTTTTGCAGTCACCCTAATTCATACCCTGTTTTTGTTCAAGACAAATACTGTTTTTAGGTTCATTATATTGCTACATTTTGTTAAATTGTGGTGTGGCTGAGAATTTTTTTGTAGCTTGTAGCTTCCTCAACACTACAACTATAAGAACTCTTATACCCACTCTTCTTTATCAAGAGGTCTGTCCTGCTGCAACCAGAAAAGTTAAAATAAAATTTCAGGCTCGTGAGAGCAGACTAAACACCAAAAATATGAATTGGATGCTCTTTTTCACACTTTTTTAGATGTAATTAGCTCGGTATGTGGCCACATAATGAGCAATCCCACTGTGACTAAAATTGCTGTCAGTGTGAGAGGAACAGATTCACAGTCTGAACAAATGGAGTGCTGCTACTTTAAAGTACTGAACATGAACAAGAGAAAAACCAAATCATGTTACCAAGTTGTACACTAAATCAAAGGATTAATGCATCTGCTTTAAAGGATAAAACACATTAAAACATAAAAAAACGTCTTCTTTACATGATCAGCAATTCCAGTATTATAAATCCAAAAGCATTTCTAAAGGCACGATTCATTCTGTTATTGTGCAAATAGGGAATTGCAAATATAGCTAATTCAAAGGTCACAAAAACATGCAGAACCACTAAACCCTGCATATAAAACCCTAGAATACTCTCTTCGTTTTAATCTGCCAATGCGAGGGACACAGAGAGAGGTGGAGATAATATTCACTTAATAATGTAAAGGAGACTATAGAAAAATGATAGTGTGTGTACCTGAACCATGGCAGTACATCTGTTGGGGTAATGATTCTGATTGCTGTACGCTTGCATTCTTGTGTTCTTTAGCATCTTCATCCTTCTCTTG
The DNA here is from genome assembly GCA_037043235.1 of Rhodeus uyekii. Taxonomy (NCBI): domain Eukaryota; kingdom Metazoa; phylum Chordata; class Actinopteri; order Cypriniformes; family Acheilognathidae; genus Rhodeus; species Rhodeus uyekii. Next base: position 1,338,657 of record JAWRVZ010000121.1, read on the forward strand.
CCCACATTGTTCCCTCTCGTCATCCCTCTCTTTTCTCCTTTCCCCACGTTTTTTCCCCACAATCACACTATCTTCTTTTGTATTTAACCTGTCATCTTGACCTGTGGAGAAAAGATTGATAGCAAGAAAAGGTCATGGCTATAGCAGGAAAATATAATATAACAATGTAAAGCACATAAATTGTCTTTTTCCATCTCTTGTGGACCATTTGGAAATCACAGAATACAAATGTTATGATGATAAAATGTTGATATTTGTGTACATGACATGATGACAGCAAATATAGAAAATGAATAGATTAATTTGCAAACATAGAAGCCTCAAGGAACTTTCAAATACAGTACTGTACAAGTACATTCGTTTTATGTCACGTTTGGGAGTTTCCTTTGACTGGTTTTTATTCTGAGCAAATATTTTTGGTTCCTTACTAAATCCAACCCTCACATAAACATTTATGGATCTTATAATATGATTAAGACATTATTTAGTAAGTAAGATACTTTATTAACGAAATTTAGAGTCACAGCTCTCGAGACAAAATAAACATGCACATTAAATTACCTTTAAAAGGACATTGCACATTGTATAAAAAAGTATTGTAGTGCATGTCCTTCCACATTAAAAAGAAAAAAAAAATCGGTAAACATTCACATTTTACCGTCTTTTTGGAACATTGGTGCTCGCGATGTAGGCAAAACCACACACACACACACGCGCGCGCACACAGTTTTGACTAAACTGAGCGGAGATAACTTTGTTGTCCTAAACCCCAATATTGTAATAATGCATTAATTATCATAATAAATACTTACCTGAATCATGTGCATCACGTGCAAGAGTGATGACAACCCTCTCTCAATGAAATGAAAAGACTCGAAAATGTAATGAAAGTTCTGCTTCAAAACTATTTCAGTCTTCTGCATTGATCTTTGCGCAACATAAATCCAAAACCTAATGATTTACAACTAATTGGGATCGTTTATTCGATTTGTCCCGCGATCTTGTTTCACTCAAGACAACAAGGAAGCAAGTGGAAAAAAAACAGCCTTTCGTACCTTTCAAAGATCTGGGCTTCGACTGCTTTCGACGAGTCATTGTAAAGCACTTCGGCAGCTGTCAACACAAACGGGTTAATATCCTGTCCACTTGTTTGCAAACGAAGGACAATAGAAGACAAGAGGTAAACAAGAGCCAATACTTGCGTGCTGTTTCATAGACTGGAATAGCGGGAAAGCACATTAATATGACGGGCAAAGGGGCTCGCCCCCGCCTACAGCAGCGGGATGACTCCATACACACGCGCTCTGCGCCACCGGGGACGCGCACGAGATGCGTAATCACCCAACACGGTCACCGACACCCCAAAACACATTTATATCGCTCAGAGGTTTATACTTTATCGCTCAAGAGTTCTCAGTTGAGTTCCACGTCGATTTGAACTTTGTCTTATTTTGTTTCCACAAGAATTCCGTCAAACAATTGCTGACAACATTGTTTGCATATAACAATGAGTGCATCTTTGCTATGGGGTAATTTGATTTTGGAATAATTTAATGTGAGATGTTTGAGTTTGTATTTCCTCGACAAATTTGAGCACAGCTTGAGATGTTCTTCTAACAAAGAGACGTGATTTCCTCAGAAGCCAAAGATTTTAGTAAATAGATTTGATCTACATTTACATTTATGCATTTGGCAGATGCTTTTATCCAAAGCAACTTGCATTGCATTCAAGTTACACATTGAATCAGGTCTTGCTTTCCCTGGGATCAAACCCATGACCTTGGCGTTGTAAACACCAATGCTTCCTCTACTGATTGAGCTACAGGAAAGCTCAATCAGGAAAACTAAACTCATTGATTAGCTAAAGGTCTCTGGATAAAATGAAGATAAAAAAAGGGTAGTAGACCTGGACCAAGTGGCATTTGGCTCATTTTGCCTGTGCATTCTGTAATGATTCCTTTTTTTTTAATTTACAATCAGAAGAAATGGCAACTTATCCAAGGCAAAATGCTCAATATCTACAATATACCATCAAACATACGGTCCTTTTGTAATAAAATCATCAGAGGAGCATCTCCTTTCATAATGACGCCTCGGTTTAATTTCTCAGTGGAAACGTTAGTTATGAGCCGCCCCGTTGGATGGGCTTTGCAGTATAGGGAACGTTGATTAGAAAGCTGCATCCCTTTGGGAGTCCGCACTGCAATTGCTTGTTTCTAATGAGTTTTGAATTAGCTGCTGAGACACTTGTCTGTGACTGTTTTGTGAATAAAGGACCTGGATGTTGCAGTGAAGACACAACAGCATAACACGTCTGTGAGGTCCTGAGGTGCCAGCATGAACACTGTGGGTCGTTTATGTAGGTTGATACACTTTTTCCAAGTCATTTCAATGGCAAAAAGTGTCCCAATCACAGTTCAAGTTGGCTTTACCATTAAGGATCCAAGTAGTGATTTAGAAAGTCTTTTTGGGTATGAATCAGCAGTGTACTGCTACCTAAATAAATTGTATAAAGAGCTAGGCTATTTGTGAATATGTGTATAGTGTTCCTGCAAATAGACAGTATTGACATGCAAAGGTAACCTTTGCGGAAAGGAGATCCTGAAGGAAATAATGTATCAGCCAATCAGAGCATCTCAAGGGGTGAGAGCTGTTATAGTTCTGATTCATATCCTCAAGCACCCGCTTGGTTTTATTATACTGTTCTAAAACAAACAGTTTGCAGTGAATGTACTATAAAAAAGTCAGTATCCCTAGATTGTTCTTTGGATCGATTAGCTTTTGAAAAATCCTGAACAGCGAAGAGAACAGAGAAGCTTATTTCTGAGAGGGAGGCAGATGGCTTTTCTTCTGCTGACCAAAAATCAACAAATGACTTTTTCATCCTAACCATTCCTCTACAGAACTACAGAAACAAATTCACTGTCAGTTGCATCTCGTAAACTCTCATAATCAAATACAGTGGAGTTTGGTTATTTCGACGGCCTCGGGGGTCTTTTTATACAATAGTGTTGCCGTGATTTGTTTGATGAAGCGATCGGCATTCATCTAAAAACATTTACACTGTACTGTGTTTGCTAATAACACAAGGCATATGTAAAACCACCACAATAAAAACCAGCTTTGATTCTTGATACAAACCTTTAATTATATTCTCCAACAATGCAAACACAAAGATTGCTCACAAACAGGGAGTGAACCGTGAGCGGACGGTGATCCACGTGCAAGGCAAACTCAGTGCATGCGCAGTGAACTAGGTACGCTAATTAGTCACGAAATAACCATGTGAAGTGGAAAATTTGTCGTTTTTTTTTATGCTCAAGATATTAGATTTCGGCGACATTAACGAATCAACATTAAATAATTGAAAATACTAAGACAAATAGGGAGTTTGGCAGTTCCACTTCAAAAACATCAACATAATAGTATTGGCGAGTTGACCGTGACTCGAGATAAGTGAACTCCACTGTATATATAAAACATAGAGGGTATTATATAGCTCTTAAAGAGATAGTTTGTCAAAATAAACATTCTGTCATCATTAACTAAATCTGATGTCATTCTAAATATGCATGACTTTATTTCTTCTGTTGAACACAAATAAGCTTTGAGGAATATTCACTATGCCTTTCTTCCGTAAAGAGAAAGTCACCTTAGGAAAAGCAGCTGTGCAGTCATTTTTTCCTTCTCGGACAAAGAAATTCATTCAAAGGGTGAGTAAATGACAATTTAAATGTTTTAACTATCCCTTTAAAAATCTTTTTCTCAGGAGGATTCGTAATGCATTCCAACAGAGGCTGCTCGCGAGGGGCTGCGTGATTATCTGCAGTGTATGAAATCTCACGAGCCAATTATCTTTATGAACATTTTACCACTGCCAATTCATGGATCTGAAAAAAGAGCTGGGGCATTTTTAAACCAGGACATCAAGATTAATTATTGTGTGATATTAATGAACTTTGAAGGTTAATTTTTATTAATCGGCTAATTACAGAGCCAGAGATGAAGCTGATTGCTAATGATGATGATCCCAGCTCAGTCGGTGAACAAAACTGACTGATCTAGAGTGGATCAGAAATGAAACAAGACTTCACTTCAGTGTTTCTGTAACTGAGGTCAAGGTCAAGCAGTTGCGATCGAGTGTGTGGAAGCAAGTTACTTTTAACCTGACGTTGTCCTTTGTCGTAAATTGTCCTAAAAACAATTTCGAACCACACAGAATTTTTTTTTTATGTAACAAAGCGTAGAAAATAAAGGAAACAATTTGCATTACGTTTTTCAAAATTAAGAAAAAAGAGAATATAATTTAAGTTACAGACTGAGCAACATGAGTAAACGGTTGCAGATTTTCAAAGCAGCACAAGCCAGAAAACATCAGAAAAATGATTCTGAACAGACACACGCCAGCACACTTTTCCATATGTTTATAGTTCCCACAACCTGGTTTAATTCAGAACAGTCCTAATATGTTATTAGCTGGGTCACACTTGCTCATAGACCTCTTATGTCCCAGACAGGTGACTCCCGTAAGAAATGAGGTTGTGAGCACTACAGAAGGTCCTCATTAGCTTGGTTTGAGGGAATACACAGCTAAGGAATACTGGTGGGTGGGCATTTCAGTCTCTTTGAACAGTGCTCCATGGTCTCGGAACACAAACCCCACTATTCCCAGATGCATCATATTTAGTTTAATGTATTCTTATTTGTTGAATTTAATTAAAAGGACATTTTTAATAAGGTGCGGGAGACTTGTGGCCTGTTCTCTGCAGGTTTACTGTGCTCTTGATGAAGCATTGATGAGAGGTTTGGTGGCACCAAAATGGCCTTTGAAGTAGAAGCATGAAAGTGTTGGTAGGTGCTTGTAGAGGTACTTGTCAAAGACGTCATGCTATTCCATTTGTTCACAACTGTTGAGGACTTATATGATATTACAGTTAAATTGAGTGACTGAAAAGGGACTGGAGTGGACATAACAGCATATTGTCTCAATCAGATTTTTCAGAATTTTGGGGCTATTTACAGGAAATAAAATCTGGTTATCTAAAATGCCTTTAAATATGTATTTAAAAGACAATACAATATAATTATCTAATCATTTAGATCATTAATATAATTTATTTTATTACATAATACAGACCAAAGAAATAGCAATTCAAACATATTATACATTTCTGACTTTTTATTTGAAAACTTAAGCAGAATAGTAATTTTTGTTAGTCAAAAAAATTCCAAGGTAGTATGTAATTGATAAAAATACAGAAAAAAATATATGCAAGTAACAATTATGTACATATTATTTATAAATGTACATACTAATCATTACTAATATATATATATATATATATATATATCACACATACATACATACATACATGTTTGTATTATATCATCTGTTAACTTGTGTCCTGATATAGATAAATGCCTAAATGAAAGAAAATACAGAAAATTAGTTCATTGCTACAGTGCAGAGTTCATGTGTAGTTTTACAAAACGCATCATGGTTAAATACATAAATAAACGTAAATGTACATCTAATTATTTATACAAAACGCGAAGAAAAATGTAGATACCATTTATGAAAATCACATTGGTTCCTCGCATTTAGGATTACAAGTCCCACCATCCATTGCGCGCTGTTGTTGCGCATGCGCAAATCAATTTCGAAACCTCCTGTCCTGCTAGTCGAAAGTCAGAGGCAACTATTTCATCCGAATTCGTGCTTTTGTGTCTAGTGTGCAGAAATGGCAGCTAGATATGACAGAGCTATAACAGTTTTCTCTCCCGACGGTCACTTGTTTCAGGTGGAATATGCTCAAGAAGCTGTAAAGAAGGGCTCGACTGCTGTGAGTGTTTATATGTGAGGCGCAGCTTTAGCGCGGTGGCTAACGGCTACACGAACATACACTCACAATGGAATGAAAGACGATTATAGCGAAAACATCGTGGGATACAAGGGCGAACACTGTGATTGATTTAATACTGTTTCGAAGCAGCGGAAGTATTCGCTCGTTTATCAGGAGTTTATCGACACGTTACAGCCGAGCGTGACTTGCATGATGCGGCTAATGTTAGCATGGGCTATCCTGACATTAAACTAGATATATTATTTGATTCGCTTTATTTCGGTCACGTGTGTGTAAATGTATATACAAATTTTACACTGGCACGCTACTACTAAAATAAAAATAACGAACTAATAGAGTTTTAAACATTTTGCTGTCTAAATGATCAGTGATGTTCCAACTCGACCGGTCTTACTAGATGCATTTCTAACGTCACGCCTGTTAAAAGAGCTTTACATAATTTAATGCTGTTTTTATAGTTTATGTTTGGTATCACGCTTTATTGCGCTTCTGCTTTAACTGTATGATTCATGTAGTTTCATTTTCAAGACTGTGTGGGTGTGATGGCCAAACTCTCCGGTAGAGGGCGACGTGCCCATAGTTTAGAATTAGATATAATATTAGTTGGATGTATTCACACTTAACTGTTTTCTTGCCTGTAAATGCTCCCGGATAATAAAGATCTGAGTTTCAAACTAACTGTGAAATATTTTTGTACATCTAAGGTTGGAATCAGGGGGAAGGATATTGTTGTCCTGGGTGTTGAGAAGAAGTCAGTGGCAAAGCTTCAGGAGGAGAGGACGGTCAGAAAGATATGCGCTCTGGATGAGCATGTGTGCATGGCCTTTGCAGGTAAGATTCATTCTTCTCCGTGTAATAGGGATAGTTTTGTCATCATTCATTTTACATTTATGCATTTGGTAGATGCTTTTATCCAAAGCATCTTGCATTCAAGAAACACTTTGTTCTAATCGGTTCTTGCTTTCCCTGTGAATCAAACCCATGACCTTGGCGTTGCAAGCACCACTCTCTACTGTTTGAGCTACAGGAGAGACTCATTTACTTAAATTGTATGGGAAAAAATACACTGAGAGTGAATGATGACTTGAATTTTTGTGCATTTTAACGCTTTCAACTAGAAAATTCTTTAAGAACTATTCATTTGACAGAATAGGTGTTGTTTAAAACTTTTTGAAATGGACACTACAATGCATATAGGTGATCTTAGCATGATTTTAGCATGACCAATAATATTCTGAATCTGTTGGTTTTTATTTATTTACTTATTATTATGTATAAGTGTATGTTTTTTTTATATTCTTCTTCCTCTTATTGTTTGTAATGATTGTTTTTATCTGCTGTAAGGTATCCTTGAGTGTCCTGTAAGGCGCCCTTAAATAAAATGTGTGTGTGTGTATATATGTGTATATGTGTGTGTGTATATATATATATATATATATATATATATATGTGTTTGTTTCTGTGCTGTCCAGGTCTGACTGCAGATGCCAGGATTGTCATCAACAGAGCTAGAGTTGAGTGCCAGAGCCACAGACTCACAGTGGAGGACCCAGTGACTGTGGAGTACATCACCCGCTATATCGCCACACTCAAACAGGTAGCACTCCTCGCTACAGTTCACATACAGGCCATTTAATAGGATAGTTCCCTTAAAAATGCATAATCCAGACCTGTTACAGACAGAAATGTATGTGGAACACAATAGAGGATTGAAACATGCCTTGGTTATTTTTGTCAGTACAGTGAAGGTCAGTGGGGTCCAGTGTTGTTCGGACACCAGCTTTCTTCAGAATACCTTATTTTGTGTTCTGTAGAAGAAAGTCAGTCATACAGGTTTTGGGAACAGCATGAGGGAGAGTTATGGCTATGCTAGCCAGACCTTCAGACTGACAGCTGAAGGTCTGGACTCCATCACAGCTTTCGTTGGCCTAGAACCGCACAAAGAACATCTGACTGACATGCAACGCAACCAGTCACACTTCGTTATGTTCTGCTTCATGTTTAGGGGAGTGAAAATGTTAACAGGCCGGCATGTCTAGTAAATTATTCATTTAAGTTTACTGCAACATTAGCCCTTGATAACCTCATATTTTTGAAAATCCAGCGTTGATCCTGATAAGTGCTTATTTTCACTGTTGTAAACCCGATGGCTTTCTGTGAGGGGCTTTGTTCCCAGGTAGATTAAAGAATGCCATTCCTGGAAATCCTGTAGTTTTTAACCAATCAAATTGTTTCCCATTTTGTTCAGCCAATGATCTTTGGGCGGGATGTCTGAGGCTATGGCTGCATGATTTAGTAAAAATCGTATTGCCATTTCTTTCCCTGATAAAAATTGTGATTGAGGTTTTATTTTTTAACTCCAGGTTTACTGTTGCTTTCTTGTAGGGCTGCACATTTTAGCCCAAATTTGTGTTATGGTAAATCACACGCCAAGCATATACTGTCACAGTCTTTGCAATTTAATAATCACACCAAGACATTTCAGCTTTATTTTGATTAATCATGCACCCCTAGGGTAAGAAAAGAATGAATGTACAGAGTTTAATGGCACTGTTACAGTAACTCTTTTGGATATTTTGCTACCGGTATTCATTGTGCTTTGCTTGTGTAACAGCGCTACACTCAAAGCAATGGTCGTCGTCCCTTTGGTATCTCAGCTCTAATCGTTGGCTTCGACTATGATGGGACCCCGCGTCTATATCAGACAGATCCCTCTGGAACGTACCATGCATGGAAGGTAAAGTGGGAGCAGTTTGTTTCCACAGTGTTCAGATGTTACCCAGATTGACCCTCTTCTCACCTGTGTTGACAGGCAAACGCTATTGGGCGCAGTGCAAAGACGGTGAGGGAGTTTTTGGAGAAAAACTACACAGACGATGCCATTGCAAGTGATAATGATGCCATCAAACTGGCCATCAAAGCCTTACTAGAGGTAAACGTCATGTTACCATAGTTACATGTGTACCAAACTGACTCTCGGATAATGAAGTTGACAGGATGTAACATGTTTGCTGAGGCAATTGTATATGATCTGTGCTGCACAGGTTGTGCAATCCGGGGGCAAGAACATCGAGCTGGCTGTGATCCGGAGAAACCAGCCCCTAAAGGTAAATGTGATTTATGATTTTTATTGTATATTCATCTGTTTACACTTGTCTTGATGCTAGATTCTAGTCATCCATTTAATTTTGGAACTGTCTCAGTAAACAGTCACGACACATGCACATTTTGCACAACTCTCTCCTTTCACAGATTCTGGAGTCCAAAGAGATTGAGACGCTGGTTGCCGAAATAGAGAAGGAGAAAGAGGAGGAGGCAGAGAAGAAAAAGCAGAAGAAGTCTTCGTAAATCACTCATGTGAATGTGTAGTTTTGTTTATACGGGCAGAAGCACTTGGCTCCGGCTCTCACTGTATCCTCTCTCTCTCATCTGTTAAGAGCACAGTCTCTCAGTCTTCTGCTGAACCCACAGCATGTATTTGTTCCAGGAAATATTTTTCAAAATTTAAGTGATAAAACCATGTTCAGGATGGGGAGTTACCAAGCTTGTAAGGCCTGGTCAGTTTTCACTCTTCTGTAAAGCTGCTCTCTACCACCACTGAGAACACTGGGGGAATGTGCTCTGACTGATGTTTCCTAATAAACTGTTTTGGTTTGTAACAATGGATCAATGTCATACTATGGTCATATTCATTACAAAAAGATTCCAATAAGATTTAGTAAGACATTAGGTCTGCAAATTAGTTGCTATGGATTGAGGTCATTTGATTTGAACGTAGTACTTGAACAACTGACCTTGACTGAAGAACCTAGCCAGTTGTTTTAAGGGCTAAATCTGTAATGAAAGACATAGGGGTGTTTTCAAAATAAGTATTTTTCTTAATGTTCTATTGATTAAACTCAAGTAGGTTAAAAAAATTTTTTTTTTACATTACATTCACCCAAAGGATTATTAGGAACGCCTGTTCAATTTCTCAATGCAATTATCTAATCAACCAATCACATGGCAGTTGCTTCAATGCATTTAGGGGTTGGTCCTGGTCAAGACAATCTCCTGAACTCCAAACTAAATGTCAGAATGGGAAAGAAAGGTGATTTAAGCAATTTTGAGCATGGCATGGTTGTTGGTGCCAGACGGGCCGGTCTGAGTATTTTACAATCTGCTCAGTTACTGGGATTTTCACACACAACCATTTCTAGGGTTTACAAAGAATGTTGTGAAAAGGGAAAAACATCCAGTATGCGGCAGTCCTGTGGGTGAAAATGCCTTGTTGATGCTAGAGGTCAGAGGAGAACGGGCCGACTGATTCAAGCTGATAGAAGAGCAGCTTTAACTGAAATAACCACTCGTTAACACCGAGGTTTGCAGAAAAGTGTTTGTGAAGCTACAACACGCACAAGCTTGAGGCGGATGGGCTACAACAGCAGAAGACTCCACCGGGTACCACTCATCTTCACTACAAATAGGCTACAATTTGCACAAGCTCACCAAAATGTAACAGTTGAAGACTAGAAAAAAAGACTATTCTGTTGAGATATTCAGATGGTAGAGTCAGAATTTGGCGTAAACAGAATGAGAACATGGATCCATCATGCCTTGTTACCACTGTGCAGGCTGGTGGTGGTGTAATGTTGTGGGGGATGTTTTCTTGGCACACTTTAGGCCCCTTTAAATGACGCGGTCTACCTGAGCATTGTTTCTGACCATGTCCATCCTTTATGACCACCATATACCCATCCTCTGATGGCTACTTCCAGCACCATGTCACAAAGCTCGAATCATGTAAAATTGGTTTCTTGAACATGACAATGAATGTGCATCCCACAAATCTCCATAAACTGCAAGATGCTATCCTATCATTATGGGCCAACATTTCTAAAGAATGCTTTCAGCACCTTGTTGAATCAATGCCACGTAGGTCAAACACAGTATTAGTATGGTGTTCCCAATAATCCTTAAGGTGAGTGTATATTTTATTTGTGAACTGAGGTTCAGCCGGTTTTATAGGCAACTTTTCAGATCAAGCTTGCTAAACATGAAGCGATGGCTTACATTTAATCTCACCAAAGCTGATTGCTCACTAAATAAACCCCCACAGTCATGTTCTCAGGCCATTTCTAGTTTGATTTTGACGTGACAAAGCAGTGATTTGTACGTGGGTGTGTTGTTTACTTACTTTTTAATTAGTCTTCCCAATGCCATCATTTTGTTCATTCAGACTGATTTGAGAACGCATACAAAATTCACTGAAGCGAGTGCTAGATTTGTCAATATTCACAAGAAATTATTGACACATCTGACTATTGAACCACCCTGAGTAACAGGTGAGGATAGCATTTTGTGAGCAAATGAAAGATGCATGCAAACAAACCAATCCAAAATCATTTCTTGATGCCAGTATTGTCCGTCACAGAACTCCTGAATCATTGAAAGAAGTAAATAACACACTCATTTTGTTTAAACCACTGTTAGGAGAGAATAACGGACGTGTTTAATTCGGACAGTTTGTCAATGAAACACACTTTTACCTCAACTAACCTCTTCAGGGAGAACCAGTCTCGTCCGAATGGGACTATAGCACTCATCGAGTTCAAAAGCTGTTTACAATGTTCAGCTGTTCTGCCTGAGAAGACTTTTGGAGAGGTTTGGGATGGGAAATCACCGTGTGCACAAGTGTATGAATGCAGACTATGCCTAGACAACATTCAAAACATCTTTGTTTTCATGAGCGCACTCATGCATAATAATGACGAGTAAATTACCTATGTCTTCCTCCATTTGACATGCTGTCAGAGGGACGGAAACCTAGAACGCACACATATTCGAGCGCCTTTGATCTGAGGCAGTTAGCAGCGCATGCAGATGATGATACAATCAATAATTCATTGAATTGAAGAGCTGCAGTCTGGAACAATTTCACTTGCTCTTCAATCAGTCCATCGAGCACACAGCATTTATGCATTTAGTCAGCATGCAAGACTGTAAAATGCTGATGTCAACCATCCTTCACCGAAGAAGCTCATTCTGAATCACTAAGTATGTTTACATGCACTTAAAAAACGAAAAAAATTAAATAAATTTTATGAAATTACACCATGAGAGTAGATACAAGCTGCATTTGAAGACCTAACTTTTCGACCATTAAAAAGCTAAACCAGTATAGTGGCCGAAAGTAATGACCAATTTGTTTTTAGGGACCCTACAAGTTCGGTTAAACAGGAAATCATTATCAGTTAGTAATATTTCTCACTTGTTTTTGCAAGTGTTCATAATTTCTTTGTGACAAATATGCACTCTATTCTAAATGATAAATGAGTTGCTGAATTGTGGCTGTCAATCATGATGTTACCTGCCCCGTTCAAATAACAATAACAATCCAAACTGATTGGAAAAACAAACACTTGAACATACGTCAGCGTGAAAAGAACTACCTAGAATGACAGAACCCATTTTCCAAGTCTAACTGGATTTTTTTTTTATTGACCAGCCATAACTGGCGATCAAAATAATTTGGCTTCACTTTTCAGGACGTGTGCAACACACTTGGTTTGAAACATGGCAGAAACACTACTCTCTAATACAAAAAATATGCCTATTAGCTATATCTAGAGATCAGTGAGCGGAAAGCAAACATGGTATAAAGTTAATGACTCAGCATTCAGGGTTTGCTTTATGTATGAAAAACATTTCTTTAATGATAGAAATGCTGTATATTTCCTGAGCTGTATATTAAAGCTGAACATTGTTCACAATACAGGAAAGTTCATTTGTTTTTTTAGTTACATTTTTAACTTGATCATAATACCAAACGCCCGACTTGGGTGTCATGTACAAGTGTCAGGCAATTGTACAGATTAATAAAACCCACAGTAGCTTGATTATAACTGTGCATGTAAAAATACTTTGATATGTATTAGTGAAATTAAGCATCCAATTTTGAACACGAGAGACTCAATTCTTAATTGACTCCGTTGATTTCAATAGTTTGATGTTGCCAAACTACAGCAGCAAATTATCCATTCCTCACACACACACACACACACACACACACACAAAACCGAATTACTGAGTGAATGAATCTGAGCAAACCTATTTGGCTTCAGATTCAAGTCACTGAGATGAATCAAAATGAAAACGTCTTTCATTAAAAGGTTTCATGTAATGTACAAAAAACCCTGCCTTTTTATTTGCAAAAAAGCACATTCTGTGCTTAAAGCTCTCTCTCTCTCTCATACATTCACTGACTTTCCTAAGCCTGTATTGGCATGTGAGGCTGTGTACCTCTGAATAGCATTCGCTCACACTCTCTGAGGGAACTGTGAATGCTGCAGGCATATCAATATTTAGCTCCCAGCGTCTCATTCATGATTATTCAGAGGTAATGGAATATTTCAGAATCCTGTACCTTAGGCAAGCACACAGAGTATTTAAGTTTCTGAGGCTGAGGCGAGGCATACATTAAATCGACTCCTTTTGAGAACTTGCATTCAACTTACAAATGCAAAAACAATCATGACAATTGAGGAATAATGGCAACGCTAGCGAAGAGAGGTAAACCCTGGTCAATTGTGTCATGGTTAGTTACCCTTTAGTTAACCTCGGTTTAAAACATTTAAGAGTGATGATCGGTCAGCAGTGGATTTTGAGAGACATCTTGCCCCTGATCTGTTGATTTTGGCTCTTGTTATCTTGATCTTGTTGCAGAAGAGTCCTTGAGGGAATGTATTGTCCTGTTTCTTTCAGCTTCAAACCCTCTGGCTGTTTGTACTTCCTATTGGTCTGCTCTAGTTCTTTTGTCATGTTCTGATTGGTTGGTTAGACTCAAGCTGATTTTTGCTCTGATGCAATATCCTGCTTTGATTGGTCAGTATTGTCGTCTCGGCCACTGTCTCGCTGTGATTGGTGGATTTTGTTGCCCAAGGCAGTATTAGTGCGATTGGTTAGTCGTGCTCCGTTCAGGGCATCCACTGCCCTGGAGCTTATACACAGACCTCTGTACAATCCCCAAATCGAAATGCAACAATAGTTCAGCATGACTGTATCAGCAAAAAAAAAAAAAATCTTTTCTGAGTAGTAAAAATTTAAATATTGGGATGTTACACAACACAAACAACTGTCCGATTCAAACATAAACGATCCGCACAAACTGTTGCTGCTGTCAGTATTTATTTACTTCTTTTGTGCTTCCTTAACAGTCAATATGGCTGTACAGTAAATTAAATCAAAACAAAAACAGGAACACAGAACTATAACAAAATTTCCATTAGAAAAAATGAGAAAGTATCATATAATCTCAAGAACTTGTTCAAACACAAAGCATAGCTCAGAAGTTTGTGCGGTTATCTAGCCTAGTAACGCTTTATACAGCGTGAGAGTGTGTCTGGAGGTGGGCTCTTGCTCCATGCAGAAGATCAGATCTCTCAAAGTGACTCGAATTGGTGCTCGAGTAGCAAACTGCCCGTATGAACCTGACAACTGAGCAGAAGAAGAAGAATCGTTACATTTATATAGCGCTTTTCCAGAGCTCAAAGCGCTTTACATGGTAGGGGGGGAATCTCCTCAACCACCACCAATGTGCAGCATCCACCTGGATGATGCGACAGCAGCCATATTGCACCAGAACGCTCACCACACATCAGCTTAATTGTGGAGAGGAGACAGCAATGAAGCCAATTATAGTATGGGGGGGATTAGGAGGCCGCGATGTACCAAGTCGATGTACCAAGTCGATGTACCTGTCCGGTCGCGTGTGGAAAATTACTAGTTTTGTTTATCTTTCTTTCTTTATTTCTTAGCCAGTCAGAATCATTTAACCGTCATTAATGACGTGGTTAGCACCCTCTGTTAAAGTATAATTGCTGTAACAATGTGATTGTAAGTGGGGCGGCCTACGAACTCCTTGTGAGACCTGAAGTTTCTGCTGATGAAACTGCGAAGCAAACTTCACTAAAATGTCTTCTATTGACTGCACTTCTGACTCCTGGTCTTCATTCAACATATCTGGTCCTCGGGTCTTAACTGTAATTCCCCTACAGAACCCAGGCCATGACTCAATGGCTTTATGGAAGCTCAAGTTCATTTAGTAATTTTTTTAAATATCTATGAGCCAATAGCCTATATTTCATAATCATATATTCTGCCATATAAACAGTACAAAAAACATAAAATAATTACCGTATAGCACCATCTGCCTCAAACAACTCTGTTGGTACTATCATAATTACAATTATTATAATGATTGTTGATGTTGTTACATTTAATTCATTGTAACACTTTAATTACACTGTCAGGACTCTAAACACATGTGATAAAACATCGCATCTCTGCACTCGAGTTTATGGCTGCCGTAAGTTTGTTTTCGACACTCCTGATGCTTCAAATCTTTTCCTGAAACAATCAGAGAAAAGCTTCAAGGATTCAAGAAACTTTCTCCATCCCAACCCATTAGGCCTTTTGCAAATGTTTCACTCAAGTTTAGCTGTTTACTCACTCAGAGTCTGGTTTTATATATTAACTATGTAATGTAATTTTTCGTGTGTGGCCTAAACAAGCCAATCAGATTTCTTTTCACCCCCTCCCCCAACTATGCACGCAGCCACGCACACATTTGAGTGTATAATCTATTGTCAGTCCCTCTTGCTTCTCAATATGTCATGAGCGTTGTACAAAGATTAATAATCTATATATTTACATTTATGTACATTTTATATATCAATTTAACATAGTTTTTATGTAAAAATGCCTTTAATAACACCCTCTAATGATTCACACAGTGCTTATAGCCATACGGCAGCTGACACTGTCAGGAAGCAAACAAAAATGTCATGAGAAATGGCACTAAACTACCTCATGTCTCAAAGCACATAATTTTACAATAATAATGAACAATCAACTTAAAAAGAACTGATCTATATCAGTTTCCATTGAAACGTATAAATTCGAGGCCCAATCTGATTCAAGAATAAATGTCATAGTTTTCTACACCTTACAAATTACGGTAGTTATGGTGTGAATGCAGCATAAGCTCATTGTTTTGGTTCAATTGTTTTACTTAATGTAAAAGGCGGCTGCTGTTTTGGTCGTGGTGCTCGGTGACTGACGTCTGTCTAATTCTGCATCGCACGACATACTTAGACCATTACAGACCACTTAACTTAGTGATTGCTATCAGGATGTGAAGAGACTTTCAACCAGCATAACAAATTACCTATAGTCCTCTAACTGCATGTTAGTTGGAATTAAATTAAAGTTCAGATAATTACATTGAATAAAATTTTTTGTTTTAGAGTTGTTTTGACCGCTTTTGACTATTGTCTTGGAAATATGGTGAAAGCGTACAGCTGAATGTTCACACAAATACTTATGGTCAAATGAATTCAACCTGAATGCCATTTCTATAGAAACTTGTATGTCAAGTATTTAAATATATTTTCAATTACACATGAATTGTAATGATAAAGTTGCAATTTAGTACATTTAAAATATATTAACTTCAAATGTAATATTGAATAACACATCACAGTTACAATTCTAATTCAATTCTTCACAGTTACAGTTATAATCAAGAACTTTACATGTGCTTTTAGCCTGTTAGACAACTAATCAAAATATCTGTACTTCAAGCACAAAAGATTATTAAACAATGTTGAATGTTCTTTAAAGTAAAAAGTTTAATGTGAAAAAAGGTTTAAATGACAACACCATTGCGAAAGTGTACTTTAAGCACACTTAAGTGGCCTTTTGTTTTATTAACGGTATATTATCTGAAAGTATTTTTTTTTTCAAATACACTACAAGCGAACTATCGATACAATAAAGCGCATTTTCTCATAAGTGGAGTTAAAATTAGTTGATAATAATTCTTTGAGAAATCATTCAAACAAACTCACATGAATATTAGAATAAGAAAAACAAAATAATAAAGAAAAAGATGTGCGCATATAAATATAGAGAGTCATCAAATAAATGCTGCTGCAGATAATTTAACTTTTGAAACACAAGATTGGAGACTTTAAACCTCCACAGTTTTCCTGCCAACTGTGCTGGATCTTTATAGAGATGCTTATTCTACTACAGAGATGAAACCTCAAAAAGAGGCAAATACTAAACTTCCCTAGGCGCAGGGGGGGCTTTTGTTCTAAAAGGCCTGTGTAATTTAAGCACACAAAAACTCAAAACCATCTTTTCACTTATTAGCATTCCTCTCTGCCTAAAGGAAAAGGAATTCACAAATGTAAAAACTAATTAAACTAAACTAACATACAATCCTCTGGTCTTTTGTTCAGTCTTGTACTTTTTCCCCCTCACAAATCTCATAAAATCATGAACAACAGCACATGGTATATTATAGATTAAGTCAAATATACCATTCAAAAGTTTGGGATTAATACGATTTTTTTAAAAGAAGTCTCTTATGCTCAACACAGGTGCATTTACTTGATCCAAAAACACAGTGAAAACAGTAATATTATGAAATATTATTAAAATAAACTATTTTATTAAAATACATAAAATATTTTCTAATATATTCATAATTTATTCCTGTGATGCAAAGCTGAAATTTTAATCTACCCGCCCCCTGGAGACAGTATGTACATGAGATCCATTTGAAAGAACCCTTTATCTATGAAGAGTCAACTCTCTTACTCAATGCTGCTAAAAATAGGTCAGAACCATGCAATGTGCTTGCCTTGCATTATGATCATTGTATTAAACTTTAACGTTTAAGCAACGTTAACCATTATAGACATATTAAAATCAACTGAATCAATAGGCAGCACAGGACCAATAAGTTCGAATCTAATACTCTACTATAAACAGACTTCCTCAAATATATGTTAGTCCACATAACATGAAAGGCGACGAAAAACTCAAGAAAAACCTTATGTGTACTGACAACTATACATTATTTAACCATATTTCTTTATCGTATGAAAATTAAGTTTCATTCATTATGTTTCTCCTTAAATTCAATATAAAATGTAATACCTTCATAACCGATAGTATACCAAGCATCAGCAATATTAATTGCTATACTAGCTTGACATGATAGATGAACACAGAAAGATTTGTCAAAACCTTGCTCATCTTGAAGTGGAGATTTCTCTGAACCCACCATGAGCAACGCAAAGAAAACCAACACATGAGGTAAAATTAAATGATTTTGTTTTTTAAAACACTTTTTAAAGTGATATATTAATTTCAAGATGTAACATTAACACGACTTTAAACATAGCCTTTGTAAAAATATAAAGCAAATACTTTTTTTTTTTTTAGATGACTAGTATATTCCTAGTCGACTAGCAGCAGCACTATCATCCCAAACTATCATCTATGTGGAAGAATGCTTAATATCTTTGGCAATTGTGAGATTTTTTTCCAACATGATTTTTGAATTAACAGAAAGTTCAAATAACAGTAACTTTTGTAACACTTTAATAGCCTTTCTTTCGCTTTTGATCAATTTGATGTATGTGGAATCTTTGGCAAAGTCAGAGTTTATGTGCTGGTTCAAATTCAAATTCAAAAATGGAGCGCTTAAGTAACACAAATACACCCATTCCCTTCCTAAAGGAGTTTACTGATATTTAAGACACAAAAGCAAACGTGCAATTTCATAAGGCCACACAAGAAGACTTGCATGTGTACATAATAAAAGCCACAGCTTGTCTCAATACTCAACATTTGCAGAAGTATGAAAGATGTTATACAGGAAAAGTCACAAACACAGAGGGGTGGGTGTATAGACACGTGCATGTACCTGGTTGGCCCCTGAGCCGGGAGCCTCCAGAGGTTTCCTCTTACGGGGCCCCAGGGCTGCCAGCGCTGCCAAATTTGCATCTCTGTGCTCCATCTGTGCCAACTCCAACTGCTGCATCTAAAAAAGAGGAAAAAGAGAGAATGTGCGCTTGACAGGCACTCAGAAATAAAATCAATATTTCCATTGGCTCACCCAAATCCACGCGGAATGTTTGGAAGAAAAAAAAAACGGAAAGCTGTTATTGGTGATGAATTTTTCATTTTAGCACTATCGATTTTACCGATAGACTATGACAAAGAACCCAAGTGAAAGGCCTGAGCGAAAGCACACAAACGTTACGTGCTCTCTAACACACGAGTAGATGAGCGTTACCTTGTAAACAGACACACAACTCATCCAGAGGGCTTTCATTACATTCTGTTCCCTGTTTAGCCCCAGGCTTCAATTCCAGACCCAATATTAGACTCAATTAAAATGAGCCCCCAATTAGAGAGCCTTGTCTCCAGGGTATGTGAATGTATGTGTGTGGATTTGTCTATGTGGGACACAAATGGGACTTTATGAAGAGTATTGATCGTCCTCATTGCTATACAAGGGAGCAGAAGGAATGAAAAACAGGTCGTGGAGGAACAACACATGTATTTTTATTCAAACAAAAACAGAAATCCTCAAATCTACCTCTTTGGCTCGTTGTTTCAGACGCTGTTGCTCTGGGTCTTCACTGTTTGAGCGACTCTACGTGCAAAGAGGAACGAAACGGTACATTTGAAATGGAGACTGATTACTGGTGTTTTCCCTCCCTTTTGTCGAGTTTGCTAGTTACTCTGGCAATGCGGAGCAGTGCTTCTCGCTCCTCTTCCTCCTTCCTCTGTTTCTCCAGTCTTTCCAGCTCCTCCAGGAACTTCACCTGAGAGCGCGTGTCATTGGTCTGACTGTAGCGCCAATCATCCTAAACCCAGCCAACACACACCACAGCAACAAATTAGCATCCCACGCAGTTCGAGATTGTGGAACACATCAGTTTAGCCAACATGAAATGGCATTAACAACCCGTTTTTTTCTTCTTCCATATCACAATGTGATTCAGGGAAATGCACTTGACAATTTTAAAAAGAATGTTCTTCATATAAGTCTGTGTAGTATTAATGTAATCTGAACGTACTACATCTTTCATGCTGTCATTGTCATGTGATCTACGGCATCAGTTGCGTCGCTTCACTACCATTCACAAATCTCTCCTGTGGCCTCTTCAGAAGGTGCTTCAGAATCTCGCTGGAAGCAGCAAGTCATTTGGGTACTTTTCGCATATGATTTTATGAATACTGTGAATTCTGACATACTATCTTTTAATTTTTTGAATGTACTATACAATAGGGAAGTGTGTGATTTCGGATGCAACCATAGTGTAAATATGGACAGTAATACCTCGAGATACGAGCCTCTCTACATACGAGTATTCCAAGATACGAGCAAGCCTTCGGTTAGATTTTTGCTTCTAGATACGAGTAAATATTCGAGATACGGGCACTCATGAACATGAACATAAAATAGAAAAGTTTTTAAAAAATTACGAAAGCTAAGTTCAGTTATGCTTGGTTCCTACTATTCAAGAAAATTACAGTTTTTACTAAACGAAAAAGGTACGAAAAGTGATCAAAAGTAAAGAATACAAATCGGAAAAAAAATCAAAACAATAATATAAAATAGAAAAGTTAAAAAAAAAAACACACGTAAGCTAAGTTATGTTAATTTAAGTTATGTAGTGTTCGTGTAACGGAATCAAGTGTCTTCGTACCAACTCTCTCCTTCCCTCCTCCGCACCTGCCGCTACTGTCTGTAAAAACTTATAATTAAAACCACTTTCTTTTTATACCACACTGTTTGCACTATAATTGTGTACGTGTGTCTATACCAATAAAACACTTTTTACCCCATTGTTACGGATCTGGAACGGATTAATTTGTTTTCTATTATTTCTTATGGGAAAACATGATTCGAGATACGAACAATTCGAGTTACGATCTCCGCCCTGGACGGATTATGCTCATATCTAGAGGTATTACTGTATTTGACTATTAGTTGACATCATTATTCCCACCTATGTGATGTCATCTAAAAAGGAAAGTTGTAAAAAAAAAAAGTATCATGAAAGTGATAAAAAGATTGATATAATATTCTGAAGACAAAAAAAATAAATAGTTTCCTGTTGAAAAGGATCAGTTTCAATTTCATGTTGACTTCTCTGAACAAAACTCTTTTATGATGAAACAAGATTTCATATCTACTGTGTGTTATATGTAAGTTTATACCTTATAAGAGATCTGTCGATGTTGTGCCACAACAGTTAGTTTCTCCAGCAGGTCTCGAAGTCTCTCTTGTGTTGCCAGAGAGAGCAATTCAAGGACATCAGGAGAGACCTCTGAGATACTCAAAGAACCACCTATGCACACACACACATTTTAGCATGAAAGAAGCGCTCACTGAACTGACATACTAACCGTAATCTGAATGTTTTCAATGACCAGATTCAACAATTCATTTAAAATTTTAATTCAGAGATTTGTATTTTCACCCATCCAAACATTCCTAAACATTCCTAAACGTCACTAGACAATTTCTATGAAAAAATTCTCACTCAATTAATTACCGGGCATAGACGGAATCCGCAAAACATGTGCTGTGGAATTTAATTGTTTTAATTAAAACAAATTCCTCAAGAAATCACATGAATCTTACTCTAATTCAGCATTTTAACAGGCATATTTACTGCCAGAGAGAAATGGAAATTGTGTAGAATTAGAGGCAAATGTCTTCATCGAGCTGGAATCCACTGATTTGTTGTTTTCCTCTGCTGTTTATATTGTATTCACATTTCCATAATGTCAGACATGCTTTGTTCCTGTTGGTCTGTTACGGTTGCCGAGTAGACAGACATCTGCAAACACTCCAATTCCATCTCATTTTTGCCCTTTCTGCTGATGCGGACTGAGTTCCTGCGAGGCCAAGCCTGTCTCTTTCATTTCCACATTCTCTCTTTTCGTCTCCTCCTCCTCCGCACGACTCCCCCTACCTCCTGGCTATCTCCCTCTCTCCCTGCCTCTGTCGTCCTTTCGCTCCCTTGTTCAGATGCTTTTTTGATCAGTGCAGCAGAGTGGATTCCTGCCACTCTGGCAACTTTGCGCGGCTCGGCAGTCATTAGCATACTGATTAAGCAGAACAGGCTCGTCAGAGATACCACTGATCAAAGACAGAGACTGCACTCGTGTGTCACAACACAGCACAACATATGCCCAAAAAAACACAGACAGGATGCATGCCGTGGAGGCAGAGCTGAGGGAGGTGAACAGACTTTGACAAACAGAGATGGAGGGGGGATGCAATATCAGTGAGTAAAGATACGCTATAGCTGAGTGATGTCAGCAAAACGTTGAAGAGAACAATGTTCAGGAATGTTATTTTTAAAACACATTGCATTTAAAATGTACATGAAAAATTTACTAAGTACGTTATATGAAAAGTAATGTGTTAAGAATGTTTTGGGTTTCCTTTTCTCACAGTTAGACTCCCTTTCTTCCCGACTGGAAGAGTTCTGCCTAGCTTGTAGGGTTTGTTTTACATCCTAAAAACACCTTGTCTTAGCAGGTTTAAGCTGGTCTTCAGCTACTCTTCCAGTTTGGATGGTATGCATTCAGCTGGTCTGCAAGTGTCCCAACCCCCCCCCCCCCATTCTGATTTAGGGTGGGTTGGAATTAACTATTTGCTACACAAAGTTGGTAACTACGACTTTTTAATGCTGCCTTTTAATGCAGAACATTAAAAGGCATTAACATTAATGCACAACAGAGGGAGACAATGTATTATGCACAAGAACCAAAAAAACATTTTTATTATTTTATTACAATTACTTAAATTTTTTTATTACGGGCCAAGCATTGATGGTGCTTGCGTTTGTTCCGGTTTTTACGAAGCCGTTTGTCCAATTTTCACGAAACTTTAACCATATCATCTCCAGACCATGCAAACCAAAAGTTATTAAAATCAAGTTGGTTTGTCAAACTGTTTTCGATAAGCTCATGAATGAATTCGAGAAAATGGCTGCAAAAATCTCCGCAACGCATTAGCATATTCTGACCAAACATTCTGTCATGTCAATCATGATTTGAGGCTACCTGCAGAGTTTTGACACAGTGCCCCCTAGTGGTCAGGGAATATGAAAAAGTGATGTTTTTACTTATAACCTCTGAACGCTTTGGCCAAAAATCATAAAATTGGTCTCTTTAAATTCAGTGTATCATGCCGAGTCGTGGGATGCAAAATGTTCTCATATCGGCCATTTTGAGCGTCGGACATTTTGAATTTGGTCATAAAATGCGATATTTAACAAACGCATTGGCGTATTATGAAACTCGATTTGTCTCTTCGGCACCATGCTTCACCATGAAAATGGTCTCAATATGTTCCTTGGCTCATGCCTAAAAAGCAGATACCAAATTTGTCATAGTCAGCCAAACTTCCTGTCCACCATGTTGTTTTACTTTCAAAACCTACCTTTTCAAACTCCTCCTAGGGCATTTCTCCATTTTCATGAAAATTTAACCACATCATCTTGAGACCAATTTGAGCAAAAGGTATTAAAATCAAGTTGATTCGTCAAACCGTTTTCGATAAAATAGCGAACGAATTAGACAAAATGGCCACCAAAATGAAAGCAAGGCTATATCTCCACAACGCATAAGTGTATTCTGACCAAACATTCTGTGTGTCATGACAATCATGATTTGAGGCTACCTGCAGAGTTTTGCTGCAGTAACCCCTAGTGGTCAGGTGATATAAAAAAAGTGATGCTTTTGCTCATAACTTCTTAATACTTTAGCCAAGAATCATGAAACCAAATTTGTCATAGTCGGCCAAACGCCTTGTACGCCATTTTGTTTTTCTTTCAAAACCTATTTTCAATCTGCTCCTAGACCACTTGTCTAAAATCGAATCGTATCATTTTCAGGCTGTGCCAACAAATAGTTATGGATTTCGTGTCGATAGAAAGAACTGTTTTTGTATACCACAGCAACAACTTTTGCGGTAATGATGCCAAAATGACTACAATGCTCTGTCAGCAAACTTTGCATGTGTCATTGTCACCTCACTCTGACTTTTGACTTTTAATGAAAACATGACTTTTAATGCCCTCCTTCCGCTTGGCCCCTTCTTGCTGCTTGCAGCTATATTTATTCTTATTATTCTCATGCTCAACTAAAGGCCATTTCACACCACACCGACAGTTGTTGGATCAGTGTGTTAAGCTGGTCAAAGCCAAAGAGTTTCAGGCTGATTTATGATCAAATTACCCCTCCAGACATTTGTAGAAAAATAATTTGTGTGTCCAGGGCATTGGTCGGTTTCGATGTTCAGCCCAGATTATCTGGTAATGTGAGGCATTTATAGATCAAATTTAAATCTCTCAATCTGCTTACAGACATATTTTGGTCTCTCCGAACAATATCAAACATGTTTGATGTTTACGGATTATAAATTGGGATAATTACGATTATAATTCCAAAAGTACTTCCACAATAGCCAATGAGAAACAAGTGTATAAGGGGAAGGTAGTATTTTTTAAATGACGATCATGAAACAACAAACAGGTGTACGGAGATGGAGATGGTGAAACGGTTGATTGAAATGTGGGAAAAACAAGACTTTTTTTCCTATGAAGTTGTCAGCAAGTTGCCGCAACACAGTATCCATTTTTATTTACATCCACTGATCTGTGAGATCATGTGAGGTGCTAAATATGGCATGATAATCTTAAAAAATGTAGTGTGTGATGCGCCACGATTTAACAGACAACAAGACTCTGATTGTAATGAGTGCATAAGTGCATACATTTTGTATTTTATAAAAAAATATGTGTTTGTGTGTGTGTTTAATTGAATGGTTTTGGTGAAGTTACCAATGTGCAGC
Organism: Rhodeus uyekii; assembly: GCA_037043235.1. Classification (NCBI taxonomy): domain Eukaryota; kingdom Metazoa; phylum Chordata; class Actinopteri; order Cypriniformes; family Acheilognathidae; genus Rhodeus; species Rhodeus uyekii. Next base: position 1,363,242 of record JAWRVZ010000121.1, read on the forward strand.
ACTCGTGTCTGGAGGGCTGATGGGAATAAAAAGGGCTCTTCTCGACAGGAGCGGATCACTGATCCCACAAGCTCAGAGCCAGAGGCCAAAATACGAGCGTTCTCCTCACTCAGGTTCACTCCGGCCATGGAGGCCACATCATTTATGTCATCGTCATCTCTAAATGAAAGTCAGACAAGACTGTTTAGTCTTAAAATGAATATGCTAATAGTGTAGCTCATCTGGAAATCTTAATCTACAGCGATGTGACTGCCTTCTCTCACATTCATCCTACAAAGAACCAATATGCACATTCACCCACTGTGTAGCAGGGAATGGCCGCAAGTCAGAGCTATTACCGGAAAGAGCCCGAGGTGCTGTCCTTGAAGCCGTGTGCCTGTGCTGCAAGGGCCGGCTGGGAAAAGTGTGTTTTAGACGCCTGAAGGATGGACTGCCGCACAACAGCACCTGTGGGGACAGAATAAAAATACAGATATTTTTATCAGCTCAAAATGAATTGGGACACTTGGAGGTGAAAAAAGCATAAAAGTAATAAAAGCTCACGTAGCCTTTCAGTGTATTGAGCTTTAATCGATAAAACTTCTTTCATGCAAGCTCTCTCTCTCTCTCTCTCTCTCGTGTTTATATATATATATATATATATATATATATATATATGTGTGTGTGTATATATATATAATTTATATACATACACACACACACATACATACATGCATGCATATATATATATATATATATACACACACATACAGTATGTATTTATATCTATACACATATATACTTACAGTAAATACACTCACTGGCCACTTTATTAGGTACATCTGTTCAACTGCTTGTTAACGCAAATATCTAATAAGCTAATCATCTCATGGCAGCAACTCAATGCATGCAGCCTAGGCATGTATGGTCAAGACAATCTGCTGAAGTTCAAACTAAGCATCAGAATGGGGAATAAAGTTGATTTAAGAGATTTTGAACATGGCATGGTTGTTGGTGTCAAACAGGCTGGACTTTTTCAGAAACTGCTGATCTTCTCAGATGTTTAGGCATAACCATATCTAGGGTTTACAGAGAATGATCAGCATCAGTGCTGTGGGTGAAAATGCACTGATGCCAGAGGAGAACGGCCAGAGTGGTTTAAGCTGATAGAAAACCAACTCAAAAACCATCAAACCTTGAAGCAGATGCGCTAAAGTAGCAGAAGACACACCGGGTGCCACTCCTGTCAGCTAAGAACAGGAAACTGAGGCTACAATTTGCACAGGCTCAACAAAAAGGACTATTGGAGAAACGTTGCCTGGTCTGATGAGTCTCGATTTCTGCAGCGACATTCAGATGGTAGGGTAAGAATTTGTCGTAAACAACATGAAAGCATGGATAATTCATATTTTCTTGAATATGACAGTGACTTCACTAAACTCAAATGGTCTCCAGTCACCAGATCTCCAATACAGCACCTTTAGTATGTGGAGGAACGGGAGATTTGCATCATGGATAAATCTACAGCAACTGCTTGATGCTATCATGTCAGTCTTCCCCAAAATCTCTGGAGGAATGTTTCCAGCACCCTGTTGAATATTTGCTATGGAAAATTAAGGCAGTTCTGAAGGATTAGACAGGTACTAGCAAGGTCTACCTAATTAAGTGGCTTGTGAGTATGTATAAATACACATACTACTACTCAAAAGATTTATTTTGATATGAAATGATCCTTACTACTTTTGATAAATAATTATTCTAATGCTAAATTAATACTTCAGCAAAGATTCATTAAATTAATCAAATGTGACTAAAGACTTTTATATTGTTACAATTTTTTTTTTAAAGAATCATGAAACAAAAATAGCAGTTTCTAGAAAAAAAAAAGTCTGGAGTAAAGATTATTTTGACAAAAATTCAGCTTTGGCATTGCAGAAATGAATTGCATTTTAATACAGAAAAGAGTTATTTGAAATTGTAATAATATTCCACAATGTTACTGTTTTACTGTTTTTTTTATCAAATAAATGCAGCCTTAGCGAGCATGAGATTTCTTAAAATAATAATAATAATATTCAATAAAAACATAGCTTATACCAGTTGGGCAAGTGTTGGTTTGAAGGACCATCTGTCTGGGTTGAGTTTGCTTCTGTACAGGTAAGCCCACCTTAGCTGATGTCAAAGACTGTTGGACAATTACTCCTTTAGGTTGCTGGATCACCTGACAAAGTAAAAACCAAGGCGCTAAGAAGTCAGCATGCAAATAATATTCCTAAATAAATACAGAAATGATGCATATGAAAATATTCAAAAGGTACACGGGGTCGATCCACCTCGAGGACATTACACAAGCCATTTTAGACAGGAGCACTTCCTGCAAACCCTCAGAGCACTTTCTGATTGTGAAGTAATCAAAACCTCTAAAGTCTATTCAGGTGTATGGGAAATGAGCTTCTGTATTTCAGTGGAAATCCATCAAGACGTCCAATAAAATGAAGATATTAGATTACAGAAAAACAAATCATGGCATTATTTGAATATGATAACATGACATTCCTGGTACGAAATGGGGTAAGACTCATGCATCTTTGTCTCTGGTGTAAAACTAATTTGGCTCTGCTTGGGCTTGTGGGATACTGGTGGTTTTAAGTGAATTAGCCTGTACACCGTGGGCGGTGGTGAGTTAACCAGGAAATGAAGACAAAGTGAAGAGAGGCTGTCATAAAAATGAACCAGTGAGCTGGGAAGAAGGCAGTGTGAAATTAGAGTGCTTCTCTCTCACACAGTCTACCAAGTCTACTATTACATAAAACATCAAAACAATGTATTCAGGATCCCTAAACGCACATACCTGAATTCCAAACACCATATGGTACTCTAACTATTGATAGAGAAATCATATCTGCATATTAACATTACAATTATGCACATCCAGGTTTGTTTCCATGGTGAAAACACCAACACTGAATGATCATTTGTTGTCTTTATTATCGAATTACTCTTTCGTTGTTTCATATAGGCAAACCCCGGAAATCATCTTCATGATAAATGACATTGTTGGGACTAAAAATGGGCTGGAGTTTACCAGCTGAGCTGCTCTGTTTGGCTGGTTGGCTTTGAGGGAGGAGCTGACGGACGCAGTGGGCTTCTGGTTTGCGGCCGTGGTTGATGCTGAATCGGAGGGCTTGAGTTGGGTGCACTGCTGAATGAAGAGCTGTGAGTTTGGGGTGAGCTGACGGACAGCTGGCAGGCTCCTCTGAAAGAATGAACGCATCAGCATCTCTAATTTAGCTCATACCAAAGAGGTTGCATCACATTCATGCATGAGCTTTGAAGGTCTGATAATAGATTTAATCTTAAAATCAGGTCAAAAATGAGGTCAGTACCCCTCATCTGTACCCATCTGACTTTGTTGAAGTTGCTGATGACATCTAAATGGGTTTTAAAAGTGAAGAAGCTGCAATCACCTTCAGGAAAGGCACTAAATATGGCTGAGGGGACGATTTGAGCTCCATGTAGAGTTTTTCAGTGAACTCTTCTGCCTCTAGTTTCCCATCCTACATGAAAAGAAGAAAACAAAAGCCTGTTTAAACACAATGCATTGTGATACATTGATCTGGAAAACAGTAGAAATGACATACCAGCAGGCCTTTGACAAGAGCTCGGACGTTTTGGGCCATGTTGGCCGAGCGAGTGCCGCTCGATGCTAACTTCATAAGAGTGACCAAGAAGTTCTTACACTTCTTCACATTCTCCAAGGTCTCCTGTTAAAATTTTCAAATAAAATATGCTTAGCTCTAAAGTGCACTTAAAAAAAATCTTTACATTTTACATACATACAAATATTTATTTTTTCTTTGCATGTTTGTTTCACTTAAATATTTTGCACACTTTTAAATATTAGACAAAGATAACAAGCAAATACAAAAAGCAGTTTATAAATGAAGGTTGTTATTAAGGGAAAACAAAATCAATTTTATTTGATGATCTGAAATATTTAAGTGTGACAAACATGCACACAAAAAAAGAAATCAGGAAGGGAACTCTTCTTTGTGTGTGTGTGTGTGTGTGCGTGTCTAATATATATATATATATATATATATATATATATATGTTTCAATTCTCTATTCTCTAATTTTACCTTTAAGTTATGTTAATTTAAGAACCTCCTTAATAACTAATACAAACTAATTTAATAACACGGTTAAATGTAATCATTAGTAGAGTTTTTAAGTCATTAAGTATTAAGTCACTTCCATTTTTCATACTGCACATTATATTGTGATGCCTAAATTTACTTACGCTAATTTTTTTGTTTTAGGTTTTTGTGGATTTATTTTTAGATTATTTTAGACAGAAGAAGAAAAAAAAAACTGGCAACACTTTATAATAAGGCCCCATTAGTTAATGCATAAACTAAAATCAACTAACAATGAGCAATATATTTGTAACAATATTTATTCATCTTTAGTAACATTAGTTAATATTAACAGATAAAACTATTTCATTTCATTTTTATTTCAATAAAGTATTAATGTTTAAATTAACATTAACTAAGATTAATAAATGCTTTAGGATTATTTTCAATGTTAGTTCATCTGAATAAATGTAGTCAACTAATGTTAACAAATGGAACCATATTGTAAAGTGTTACTAAAATGTTTGATTCATCCATTTATCGAACATTACATAAAATGATTATAATTAGCAGTTTTTCTGTATTTTAATATCAATGCATCCCACTACAACACACATGAACTCACAGCTGTAACAGTTACTGGGGTTGACGATGCGTTTGTGTTGGATCTTCCCGGGACATTAGGAGACACCATACGTGGGGTATTACCCTGGGTGGAGAGAGCACCTTTCCCCACAGACTGCAGACAAATGAAGATATGATTAGGTAGATAAATGCGACACAGAATAACCTACATTTCTATTTAAATCACTGAGGGAAAGCTAACAATGCATTTTAGTCAACATCTTGCCCTGGAGTCAGAGAATGAATCATTTTTTGTTTGTTTTTTGTTTGGATCAATAATTGATGCAGCCAATGTGAGTAATACCTTTACAGCAGCGGTATTAATTACAGTAGTTGCAGTGACAGAATTAGTCCTCTGGTTAAAGGTCCCTGATGTGCTGCTGTTTGGAGTCATTTGACTGGCTTTGATAACAGGCCCCACGGTAGAGCTAGGCTTTCTGACGGCTGTCCCTATAACACCGGCTGGTTTGATGATAGTAGTTCCTGTTGTACATGATGGTGTGAAAATAGTAGCCCCTGTAGCAGTGGGTGGTTTCTGAACGCCAGTCCCTGGAGTGGGGTTAACTTTAATATTGGTAGTAGCTGATGCACTTGAAGGAGGGAGAGAAACTCTGATGACTGGTGTAGCAGTTACAGTTGCCTGCGAAAAGAGAGAAAATTACATGTTTGGGTGCATTTCTAGTAAAAAAAGAAGAAGAAGAGAATAAAAAGTGATTTAAAAATGAAATGCTTGTAACATGTTATATGATTGCTTTTAAAACTATTTCAATGACAGGGACGATCAAATACGATTATCCCACTTTCAAGGGACCCTCTTCCTAATATATAAAGGCCACTTCAGGTTTTCCTTTGTGCCATTCAAGCTGTGCTGTGAAAAAGAGTGAGCTTGATATTGACATGATTTGATTACCTTTTATTTAGAATTTAATTAGAGCTAAACTGAATTAATTAATTAAATGCTATCTAGAATATATTTGTTTTGAATTAATTAAATGCTATCTAGAATATATTTGTTTTGTATCCAATGTTTATATTATAATACACAATAAAAATATAATTGTGTTAATATTAAAATATTCATATTTTAAGATGAACATGATTAAAAATATTAATGCATTATAATATATGACTTTTAAATGTATTTATATAACACTTTTCATAATTAAAATAAGCATACATAAAGTCATAAAAAATAAGCAGTTTTCTGATTTATTTTACATAACTGCATATGCATAAAATATATGTTTGTTTGTTGAGATTATCCATGGACCCCTTCCCAGATCTGTAGTCCCTAGTTTAAAAACCACAACCTAAATCATATCACTTTTGTTTCTATACATAGCAGTCAAAAAGTGTGACCAAAAATAACACACCTGTGAAGATGGGGGTCTAACTATAGCAGAGGCATTGGCACTGGCTGGTTTTGGCAGCACTCCCTGAGCCTGTGCCTGGGCCAGAGCCTGCTGAGATACCAACATCAACTGCCCACTGTCACTGCGGATTAACACCATTCCTTCAAAGGCAAGAAAAGACATTGCCAAGAATCATAAGTTGTAGTAGGCTTGATGGATAAGTATACTATTACAGCTAGAGTGCACCAGCTAGACCAAGACATGACAACAATATTAGATCCTGAAACAACACACCTTGTGGGACCTGGAAGTTGGCAGGCAGCTGCAGTGGCACAGTCTGAGGGGTGCGTGTCACTGGCACACTTTGTGATGGGGTGGAAATCCTTGGCAATGTCACGACCGCCCCTTTGGCTGTAGTCAATGTGGTGATCCTGGGCTGGCTTATGGTCACAGAGCTCACAGACACCCTTCCAGGCTGAGGAACCAGTGCCAAACTGGTGCCCCCTGGTCCCTGGGCTCCGGATGTCACTACCCTGGCCCCTACGACCACTGGTGTGGTGGATCTGACCTGTGCCGGGCCAGCTATGATCTTTACAGCAGGTTCAGATGAGGTGGATGCACTGGAAGTCACAGCAACTGTTACAGGGCGTTGGGATGCAGAGTTTGATGCATCAGTCTTTGGTTTTAGCGGATCTGCTTCCCCTTTAAGTGAAGTTGAATCTGGGTTGCTGTTTTCTGAGGTGTTAACATTAGCGTTAAGGTCTGAGTCTTTGAGGTTTTTCTTGTTTAATGCTGTTTTCAAAGACTCTTCGGTGTTGCTTTCTGTTTTCTCTGTTGACGCGCGAGACTGATCATTGTCTAATTGATCTGAGCCCGCTGTTTCCGACATTGTTAGCGTACGTTAACGATATATTAAACACTGATATTGAATATTTTAGTACAAAATATCACTCCAAAACGATTTTTCCATCTATGTGCTCGAGTCATGAAATGTAAAAACGCGTTGAAGACTCGACGAATTTTCAGCTTTCGCCATCTCAAAAGTTTGCGAAAGAACTGTGATTCATCCCAAAGATTCGAATCTTTTGATTGAATCAAATCTATTCATGGTTCAGCGACTCTTTCTGCATGTTTACACTGTTACGTCAGTAGGTGGCGATGTGTTTTTGCGTGTGTCACTCAAACGATTCATTAAAAACCGAGTCGTTCAGTCGTTCAACTTTTCCGCCAGGAATTACAATAAAGGTCTTTTTTTTGTGTGTGAACAGAACCTACATCATCAGATTCACTTGTAAGAATGAGACGCCATTCCGAATCACATTTACATTCAAAAGCATTCATTGATAAGCTTGGAATAATTCATTTGAATCTTGTGCTTCATGTTTTAGGCATAGGCTATTATCCAAATAGTAAAAACAAATAAACAAATCTTGGTGATTTTTAAAAACTTTTATTAACAATATCACATTACATTCTTCTCAAATTTTAATCTCATGGATTATAAACCAGTTTTAAGTGTAGCCAGACACTGGAAATTTATGGACAAACTAAAAAAAGAAAAAGTATTTGTTTAAGATTTAGAAGAAAAAAAAAAGATTAAAAAAATACTGCATGTTGCAGCACAAGATAAATTCATCTGACTGGTTTACATCTTTTCTATTTGTTTCAGTATGAAGAACAGTGGGGGAAACAAATATACTTTTGAAACTAATAAAATCTTACAGATCATTCAGTTTCATGACTGCGTTTGTCAAAATGAGGGTTCATCTAGTCATTTGATCCTCCAGAAACCCACAGCTGTGGTTTAACCTTTATGTGTGTTTTTCTAATTAGAGCTGCTATTCCTCTCTGGTGTGATATGCTATTTATGAGAGAAACACTTGAAGATTAGCAACATAAATTATTCATCAAACAGCTTATTAAATATGTATGGCAGATGAAATTCTTTACAGGATGTCATATACTGTATAGAGTCTAACATTAGTTTAGCCTCTTCCACTCATAGCTGTCATGGAGAAGACAAATCCAGTGAAAGTGCAGTCTTGAAGTTTTATAACAAACCCTCATATAGAGAGAGAGGAGAGATCGCTTGTATATATGGCCAGAAAAGTGTGATTTTTAACAGCATTTTTCCTTATTTGAAAATGTTTATTTAGGGGACAGTACCAATGAAAAAAAAAAGTCTTGTAGGATTACAACATGAATCAGAACATCCCTTATATTCAGTTAAAAATACCATATCCAGTTTGTTTATTTGTCAGAGCGGGCCGCTAATCCAGCGGTTCCTGTTTGATTCGAATGACGGAGGTTGTGACCCCACGGTGACTCCGTTTGACCTCTCTCCTCAGAACGTACTCACTGAACTGCGTTGAGTCCACACCACCTCCACAAGAAGCAGCAATCTCAAAGCCTCTTTGCTGCAGTCGCTCCAGAACCTGATGAACACAAAATATCACCAACACGCACCAAATCATTTTCCTTTCATACTCAATATGTCAGAGGATCAATTCATGGTGATTGGGAGATGACTTTTAGAAAGTGTCCCAATCAACTTGAATTCACCCTATATAATCCAGTCCAAATAATTAACATTCACTACTGTTCAACTGTTTTGAAACAAAGTCTCTTATACTCATCAAATCTTCATTGTAAAACAGGTATATTATATATATATATATATATATATATATATATATATATATATATATATATATATATATATATATATATATATATGCAAAAATACGCTAGTGGTCCCCCCCTAGGCTCTAAGTGAGTTCGGTGACTAATAAATTCACAAATCACATGAGCCACAGGGTAAAATTACAATAAATGTCTTCAATATACACAGTAGAGATAGTTTTGATAAAATTATGATGATCCATTTCGAACGGTGGATTTTGTAGCACATTTGATACCCAAAACTGGACAAATTTTGAAGCACCGAGCGTGACATTGTACACCATGTACAAAAACTCCTACTTTTTCCCTCACAAAATGCTTGTATTCCCCATATGTTTTGATTTATTTGTTAGGGAAGTTATACAATCTAACCATCGTCAAGCTGTTTTTTGCCGAAAAATATCCCCTTCTTTGAGAAAAATGATTTTGAAAATCGCGTTACGTACATCACCCATCGTGTCCGGTGCTGTGATGTACGTTCAAAGTGTTTAAAATCCTGATCGTACAGATAAAAATAATTTGTGCTAATCGTGATAATTAAAGAATGTATATGTCTAAACATTCATTATTTAACTTTTATTGTTAAACAATACTGCTACGATCTACTGATGAATTAAATGAAGCCGGTACCTTCGTGTCCAGTTTTGTGATGAACGTTCAAACTGTTATAAAATCGTCAGAAGAAGCGATCATAACCCGAGATGTACTCTGGATAAACCACCCACGTGGGTTTCCCGAGTGACGTACGTAAACAAAACGTATTACGTCATCTGACCTTTACACTATGGAAATTGCCTTTCGTGTCTTGTTCAAATGTATACATGTGAGAACGTTACGCCGATTTTTCCAGCATAAACAATCGAATATTTCACCGAAATCTTTGATTCTTTCGCGGGATTGTTATATTGTAAGGCAAGTTAAACAACTATATATTCATTAGGAGTATAAATTTGGCCTAGAACAATGCAGGGTTTCAGATGATTTCTATGCACTAAAATGAAGATCGTATCCGATTGTGATGAACGTGTTCAGACATTGTTTTCTATAATTCCCGACTTGTATTTTATCATTAAACAAGACCAGGATATATATATTGTATAGGATACTCATGTACCAGGGTCCAGAGTGATAAAATATTGAAATAAGTGACATTTTTAACCGTTTTCCGTACATCACAATGTATTCATTGAATGGATTCGTCACGTGGTACCCGTTACTTTTCTCACCGCACTTTTGTACATTATTTCACTCCATCATAATCACACTGAAAAATAGAAAAAAATGTAGAGCAAAGATCAAATGAGATGTTGTTTGAGATCATTTGAATGTCATAAATGTATTTTGATTAATTTTAGTACAGTTGTATTCTTTTAAGATAAATGTTTGTGGCTCAGTTATTTCATGTGTAACGAACATCACGGTGTCCAGTTTACAAAGTGCTCCATTGCTATAGACAACTAAGAGTTTGCCTAATATTTTGTTTTTTCAAGTTAATATTAACATAAATAAATGCTGTGTGGGCTTATCTGAGAGCTAGCCCAATTAACAGGTTATTTCTGGCCTTTTGTTGGACACAATGTGATGTACGTTACATTTCTGGAGGGTTCTCGATCAAAGTGATTTTTCTCTGAGGCCTGTTAAGATTTTATCTTCCCTATTGCTGCATTGTAGAGAAGGGTTATTAAGGTATCAAATATGTTTGTTTCCCTAAGATTACTGGAGTTTCTGATTTTCATCCTCATGTCACACTTTTTGGACCACTAGCATATTTTTGCATATATATATATATATATAAAATATTCAATATAGAATATTACTGGCAATGTTTCAGTGTCATTCAATCCTTCAGAAATCATTCCAATATGCTGATTTGCTGCTCAAAATTACTATTATTATTATTATCAATGTCGAAAACAGTCAGTTGGGCTGCTTAATATTTTGTGAAAACTGTTTTTAATGAATATAAATATTTTGTAGCATTAGAATTGTCTTAACTATCACTTCACTCTATCAATTTAACGTGTCCTAAAACTGGACAAGATTAAGCTTTGTTTTCAGAGAACAATCATTAAATAATATACAAACAAACGAACCCCTGTATGAGCGACTCATGAGACATGGTTTATTCCTTTTGGAGCTTGAAAGACGTGATTCCATAAATGATCATTGTATGAAAAAAACAAACAGTGTGAAGAATCTGCTTCACAGAGAGAACAAACCGGCATACAGGTTTGTCACGACATGGGTGAATAGTGACAGTGTTTTCATGTTTGTGTGAACTATCCCTTTAACTGAACACCCCTGGCACAGAATCACTGCCATCTTCAGTTAGAAAAACAACACAGTAAAAGTGTTATAAACCATCTGTCCAGCAGCTCTCTGAACTGAACAAAATGAGATACTTAAACAACTTGCTTATTCCGTCTTTCTCTCTATCTGTTTCCCCCTCACTCTCTCTCTCGCGCCGTTTCTTCCAGTCCTGTAGATCTTCGCTCCACAGAACTGTGAGATCACATTCCATTAGTGTGCCTTCAGGACGTCCTTCCTTTTTTGCTCTCTAGCGCTGCGTCACTAAATTTCCCGTCACTCTCTCCCTCCATCCACAGTTTTCCACCATCTTTCTTTTTCTTGGTCTTTTTCCCCCCACAACTGCCCATTTACAGGTCAAAGTTTCTGTCTGTCTGCTCTCTGTGACTTTCCATCATGCTTTTGTCCTTCAACTCTCTTTTTCTCTCATTTTTCTTTCCTGTCTTCTGCCTCTGCCTTTCTCAATCTCCTGCTTCCATTAGTGTGACGGCAAGTGCCAGAGGCCAAAAGATTTAATAAGCAAACAGGATTAGACAGCCTCTAGACACACACACACACACACATATACACACAGTATGAAATGGTTACAGAGAACAGTATAGGAAAAATTGAGCTACATTCATTACTGACATGAATTATTGGCCAGTGTTTCTAATGCTAAATCAGCCAAAGCTCCTGGATGGAGCCGGTTGCAGATTTCATTTAAAGTGGTTACATGTGGTGTAATCATCAAGTAAAAAATAAACTTTTTTCAATATAAATGTGAGTATATACACATCTTCATTATTCAATAAAAGAGAAAAATAAACGGAATAAGTATGAATAAACATATATGTATATATGTGTGTGTGTATGTGTAACCGGTCCTGCTCGACCCGCACTGGGCAGGATTTGAACAGGAGTCTCTGGCGTGGGAGGCGGATACACAAACCAGAGCCTGTAGCGTCATTCACTAGAGTGACTCTTGAGATCAGGGGAGTGAGGTTTACATGCACAGCTCTTACAGGGCCTATATCCATCTCACACTCACACACACACATATGTACATATCAAGAGGCACTGACGCTAGAGGCTGTGCTTTTTATATTACAATTAACATAATTATTTTTAAATATCATTGTGCTTTTGGGGAGTCATACCACATGACATGACCTGAGCTAACATTGTCTTGTCATAAAAAGTGTCAATTATCAGATATTTTAAGAGAATTACTGACTGTGACCATGTATCTCAATGATATAATATATGTTTTATGTTCCCCTCCCCCCAAATCACCTTGCATGACTTTGATTTGTTGGACAAATGTTTTAAATGTATTATTAAGCAGTGAAGCAGGTTTTTAAAGAAATAATAAAAGATTTTGCAAAATGACAAAAAGTTCATAACTTGTATTACTCATTAGTCTTCAAAGAACAACAAAAATTGATTAATGCTTCATGAAAAAAGTAAATAAATAAACTAATAAATGATATTGCCAGGTGTGTGAGAGGCGTTACGCACCTGTACAGAGTTAAGGTGGCAGTATCCGTTTAGAGGGAAGCGTATGACGTGAGTGGAATCATGGTTCCAGCCTGCGTTGACAGAGTTGCACATGACGTCTCCTATCTCTGGGAAGATGTCCTCAATGAGGGCTTTATCGCCGCTGAGCGTTATCCTCTCTCCCAGCTCGGGGGCCACACGCACTACCACACACTCACACATGCGTGATGTGTACCTAGAGTCCTGCTCAGAACGCCAGCGCTCCAGCTCAGCCTGCAGAGGCTGCAGCTGGAAATATCGAGCCTCCTCGTAGAGCAGAGAGTAGTCCTGCACAGATAGATGGCACAACTGATATTTATGGAACTGTTCACCTAAACATGAAAATTCAATCTGTATTTATGGCTGTTACAATACTTATACTTTGTAGTGATTCTTATATACTTTTTACTACGGTGTTTCATGAACAGAACAACATGATGGTGATTCAAAATTAACAGATTTACAACTATTCCTTTATTTGATAAAAACGGATTTAAAGTCCTACCTTAAAGTCATCTGGGATGAGCAATTTTGAGGTCCTGAGGAAGTTTAATATGTAGCGGAACATGTGTCCATCCCGATCTATAAAATAATGCTGCTTCAGGCTGTCCAATACGATTGGCTCTGTGCCATCAAACAAACGGCCAATCCTGAGAGTGGAAGAGTCAGATATAAAAATATTTAGATGCAACCAAACAACAACTTGCTTTCCTAAACAAAAGTCATCTCTTATGAAAGCACACATAAACAAATGCAAAAATACACACATTTACACTACTGTTAAAAAGTTTTGAAGTCTCTTATACTCCCTAAGGCTTCATTTATGTTATCAAAATACTGTACAATTTTCATTCTACTTTAATATATTTTAAAATGTGATGGCAAAGCTGTATTTTCATCATCATTCCTCCAGTCTTCAGTGTCACATGATCCTTCAGAAATCAGTCTAATATGATGATTTGCTGCTCAAGAAACATTTCATATTGTTGTTGTTGAAAACAGCTGCTTAATATTTTTGTGGAACCATGATATGTTTTTTTCAGGATTATGTGATTCTTTGAAAGTTCAAACAAACGGTATTTATTTGAAATATAAATCCTTTGTAACATTATAACTGTCATTTTTGATTAACTTAATGCATCCTTGCAGAATAAAAGTATCAACTAAAGTCACTTTACACAGCGACAAAAACGACATAGTATTTTTGTTTGAAATGCACTACAAATGTTGTCATGTAAAATTAACATGCATTATAAATACCAGTCAATGGATTGATTAATCTTAACTACAGTGATACTGGAATCACCATTGTTGTGTATTTTGCATGCGTCTCAAGAGATGTCAGTTTGCAGAATAAATGACTGAAACAATCTAAGGGTACTTGAAAGTTTGAGAACAACTGTGTTAAAATGTGCATTAAAAACAAATCTAACGCCATCTACGTGTGCTCATGTAAATATCTGACAATGGATTTTAACCGCACTTTCGGTCAGCAGTCTGGCTAAACTGTAGCCTGCATCAGCATCATGGAGGGCATGGCTGGAGGCGGCGGCCATCATTGCTCCTGACGACGCAAATGTCATCATCCAGCGCCCTGCTTCCTTTCTCTTTGATGTGTGCGTTGTCATATTGATGTTGTTTGTGATAAAGTAGCCAAGGGACAAACGGATCACAACTGTCACTTATGCCAATGCCTTTCTCTGAAACATCCATTTGACAATTATAAAGGCTTTTCGAGGCCTAAACTGGATTATACCAGACCCTATATGAGAAAATATGTGTGAGACTCAGTATTTCTATGCCACTGTAAAGGACAGTGGGAGGCGGAAACCGTGTGAGACATGTGAGCAGTTGTGAGACTGGATGCTAGTCTGGCTCAAAACGCTTCAGGCTCCTTTTGGCCTGTGCTCTGATGTTTGACTCAGTCAGCAGCTACAAGACAATAATGCTCTTTGGCATTGCAGAAATATAGCGGTCAGTGAGCTAATGAGCACAGACAAGACACATACACACAAAACACACGCATATGGAGCAAACACACATCATGAAGGACTTGTGTGTGAACAGACGTGTTCAGAGGATGACATGCATTTTAGACATTTCAGGCTGACTGCCAAACAAATTAGATGTTATTTGCGTTATATGGTAAAAAGAACACCTTCTCGCATCTATATACTACACTGTCCATTTCGGTTTGTTTTGTGTAATTTACCTGGACTCTGGGTATTTGGTTAATGTGGCCAGGCTGCTGGTATACATGTGACCCCCTACGTCAATGTGCACCGGAGCGTTGGTCTTCGTGAGTTGTGCAGGTGTGGGGATGCCAGCTGTGCCCAGCGGTGAGACTGGCGAATGTGCCAACATAGGCCGGGTCGACATGCCCACACTGTTGCTACGATTTTCCTGAGGGAGAAAAAACAACAGTCGTTAAAAGCAGCCAATAACATACTAGGAGGAGAAAAATATAGTATTGGGAGCCTTATCTTTTTAAGAAATTGAAAATTATTTGATACAGACTGAATTTATCCATCAAGATTAGATTAGAATACATGAAAACTGACCATTGAATGAACCAGGATGGAGGTGGTTGAAAGGGAAGGGTTGAAAAAGTAACAGGGATTTGTGACGTCATTTGAAAAGAAAGACATTTAAAGTTGTTTCTGCCTGTTTGAAACAGAGATGCACAAATAAAACATGGAACTTATCTTCATTTCTAATTTAAAGAATACTTTATTTATTTATTGATTGATTTTTTACATTTTTATTCTTGCTTTGAAGTGCTGAGAATTTGATACATGAAAAAATACATTCACATTATATAGTTTTTCAGTCCATGGCCTTCAGTCAAGTTGGATTCAGAATGGCATTTTGCCATTTTAAAAATGCCACAGGGCAACAGTGTTTACACACTTCTGGGAATCCGTCTACGTGCACTAAACTGGAATAGGAAAGTACTTCAACAGAAAAAAAATTGAAATAGTCTCTTCATTTCGGTTAATGTGTGTGTTATGAGTGTGGAATGGAAGCGCAGTGCTAAATGATTCCCAACATAAACACAGATAATCATTTCTACCTTGACAACTACGTTACAACACATTAAATGGACCCGTTATGACATTAACAGTGATTTTGCTGTCAGCACTAAACAGCATTACAGTAGCGACGTTCTCATTAGACTCAGTAGGGGCCTCGTTCTATGGGCTTCGTTTGACATAATATCTGCTTGTGCTTGGAAATAAATGTTGGCTAAATCTCAGTGGTCACTCTCTACTGAGGCACAATGAAACAGCCATGGGCAGAATTTCCTTTAAAGATGAAAAACAGAAAAAGTAAACTGTAACATAAGTATCCTTGTGTACTTGGTGCAATATCAATGCATTTTTCGCCCAGAGAGGAGTAATGCTATACGAGTCGACTGTCTTACAGAATGAAACATGCGGAGAGAATGAGTTCAACAGACTGGCTTATACAGCGACCTGAAAAACAAGCATTAACCCTTGGTAATACACAGAACATGAGCAAGTAAACATGTATCCAGGCTAGCACATTAATGCACTAATGATAAACATCTCTGGCACAACTGGGTGTTTTAGCGGGTGCAGTTTTCTGATGGTGGTTGAATGGGGCGTTATGCCCACAAGGAGAATAACTTAGGCCAAAGAGGCATTCTCTCATGCTTATTTTTTTTAAAGCCTTTTATTTTCTGGCTAATTTTACATTCCTAGTCTAGACAATGAGGAAATGAGAGAATGAGCTGGAAAATGTTTGCCTTTATTCATTTGTCAGAGACTTTTGCAGAGACAATATATACACACATATTGAAAAATGTATATTTCTTTAAATAGTGGCTTAAAGAACAAAGCTAGTTCAGTGACCTGTGCAGTAAATAAGTACAAACCAATAAAGTGAAAATAAGTGTTACACGAATAAAAACGACTTATTCCATGATCATGGATGGTGGTGGAAGCCTGAAAAGGGGGAGCTATTGACTCTATCATTAGCTAATTGGAAAGACATTGACACAAACTTTGTAATTATTGTAAAATATATAAATAAACAAGCAAGGGATGAATTACTGTAGTACTGACATGAGTTCAAACAGAGCGGAGCTTTATTTTATGATGACGATCCATATTGGAATATTTCTGTAGATTATTTGTGATTTGAGAGTGTGAGAAGATATACAGAGGTCAACATACCTAGCCAGAAACATCAGAATAAAGGAGAATGAAAACATTGTTGAAAACACTGATCACAATAAAACACTGCTGCTTTCCGCAATACGGCGGCATTTTTTAATTTGTATTTTCCGATAATATTTTTGAAAAATCTTTGATGCACTGAGGCCGCGAAACTTGAACCGCGAAGTGGCGAGGCATTACTGTATAATGTAAAACAAAATGAATAAAATTTCAAGAAACAAAAATTTTAAATAGGACACATTGGTTACTCTTAATTACGAATATAAATATATGTATCCATAAAGTGTTATTTGTGATTTCTTAGTTATAATGCAATATCTACAAAAATACTGGTTGAATTAGTCTATACTAGCTTTCTAAATTTCTAAAAAAACTTTCTAAAAAAAAAAAACTTTCAAAGTTTGGGTTTAAAAAATATAGTTTTAAATGAATACTTTTGTTCAGTAAGAAAGCATTAAATTGATCAAAAATGACAGTAAAGACATCTATAATATTACAAAATATTTCTATTTCAAATAAATGCTGTTTTTAAACCTATAAAAAATATTGTATCAAAGTTTCCACAGAAATATTAAGCTACACAATGATAATAAATGTTTTTTGAGCATCAAATCATCATATTAGACCTGAAGGATCATGTGACACTGAAGTCAATGAGTCATCACAGGAAATCACACACATTAAAAAAACTATTCAAGGAAACAACAGTTATTTTGAATTATAATTCACAAATTTATTTTTTACAGTATTTTTGATCAAATAAATGCTGCTTTGATTAAGCATAAGAGACTTATGAATGCAAGTTATCATTTTACAAGCAAACAAATGAAGTCTCTGACACAAACTCTTTATATTAACTCATCTCCCCCAAAATCAGCATTACAGCAAACTGAGGAAGATGTGAAAGAACAGCATAAACTCATTTTACATCAGTTAATTAGCAAGGAGGGAACAGGATATAATTGGATGTGAATATGAAATTATGAAGTGTCATAACTGACAAGGCCTTTCATTTTTTTTCCCCAGGATGTTTTTCCAGCACTCTCTTCCTCCTATAGGGGTCGCTAATAGATATTTACCCCAAACTTTTTAAAGACAAATACATGCTGTGGTTTCAGTGCATGACAACTTCAAACAGAAAAGAACAGCCGCAAATACTTAAACATTCATAACCACAACATATCTGAGAATGTATAAAAAAAAGCATGTGCATAAGATCCTGAGGATGAATCTCTTAATATGGCTGTAGAGCACTGTTTGACTCTGATCATTAATACCATGTAATGCAGCTAAATACACACTACAAACAGCTCATCTCAGGTATTACATGCACATGTGCGTTATTACATGCACACTCACTTTCATGCTGAAGGGCGAAGCCATCAGAGCCTGTTTCAGTGCAGCCTACTTACAAAGCATAATAATATTCACCAACATATAAAGAAATCAATCTAAATCACCTAACCCCAAATGGAGCGCTACTGGCAGGTGTGCAAAAACTGAAATGAACTGCTTTGTAAAAAAGAACAAATGCATATATTTAATAATTAACTTAAAGGTGTATTTATCTTGGCCTAGAAACACTGGACAAACACTTAAAAAATGCACTTACTTTAGTGCATTATTGGGGAGCAGTAGCAAAATTCAAAGTTAAAGAGACAGTTGACTCAAAAAATAAAGTTTCTGTCATCATTTACTTGCCATTGACTTCATTGCATTTTTTTCCTCCATGCTGGGGTCCATCAACTGTTTGGTTACAGACATTCCTCAAAATATCTTCTCTTGTGTTCAGCAGAAGAAAGAAATTCAGTGTTGGAACAATATGAGGGCGAGTAAATGATGACGGAAACTTTATTTTTGGGTGAACTTTTCCTATAAGTTTCTGCCTGAAATAGCACTCTTTCACTAGACAGTTATGCAGTGCACCATCATAAGAAATTTGACATTGTGATGAAGTAAATATGGGATTTGCTGACAAATGTTCCATGCAAAATGACACACACAGAGATGAGTCAAATTTGACATCCCACGGCTGTTGCTTTAATTCGTTCATTTGCATAATACACCCGGTGTGAAAACACAATTGTCCTCTGACTGCCGTGATTGACAGCCAGCAGGGCCGTTAGAAAAACTGATCTGAAACAGTTTAGTCTATTCTAAGAGCGTTCCCCTCGGCAAAAGCGTTTGGTCTTTAATTCATATCGATGTGCTAAAGACATGAAATCGCCATTACCTGTGTGGGGAGCATATGAGGGCTCTCTCCGTTGAGTTCACAATGAGAGGAGACTAGCGCGGTGACCGTCGGAGTGTCCGCGCGCTCCACGGCGGCGCGCGCGCAGAGTCTTTTCGGCGATGCCCCTGGTCCCGAAACGTTTACCGGATAGACGAGCGTCCGCGGGCGTTTTACCACCTTCTGCGGTTTGAGCTCGGCCTCGTCCTCACAGTGCAGCACGTGCTGCAGGTGCGCTCCGTTGACCGTTTCCGGGGAGACGTGGAGAGGTGCTAACTTTGACCCGATGCCCGCAATGCCGTTGAGCGTTGCTATGGAGACGGCGCCGATGCAGTGGTTGGTGTAGGTCTTTGACAGTTTGGCGGCCCGCGACAGCATCTGCATTCTCGTGCCCAGCAGGTTCTTCCCAATGGCTTTATTCTCGTACCAGGTCGTGTCGGTCTCGCTGCAGTGATCCCGCGGGCGCTGGAAAAAAGCCTTGCAGAGAGGATTACGCTTCGAGAGGTACTTTACGAAGCTCGCGTAGGGACAAAACTCCGTGGCGGTCTCGTACATGCGGGGAAGGTTGTCTTCGTCCGTGTCCGATCTTTTCTTCGTCCAGGAGGCGGAACGAGACTTGTGGTACGGCCCGAGCGCTTTGAAGTACACAAACTTCCGTCCGTCCTCGTCCACGGCCAGCCCGAAAGAGTCCTCCTCGAGCTCGCGCTGGTTCTCCCGCCCCCTCGTGCAGAAGTACATGCAAGTCTCGAACCACACTTTGTTGAGCAGCCCGAACGGCGAGCTGGCGCTGAACACGGCCGACGTGTAGAGTTTTCTCAGGTCGGAGCGAGTGATGGCTTGCTTCTGCACCACGGGTCCGGCGCCCTGCTCCTCCAGCTTGCGGATGACCGCAGCGAGCGCGAGGTTGGCGCTGCGCAGCTCGGGGTCCTTGGTGAGGTCCAGCGTGCGGCAAAAGGGGGGCTCGTTCAGGTACCGGTTGAGCGAGCTCCGGATGCTGATGAGGGAAGACTTGCTGTACAGCTGTCCGCTTTTGGAGCGCGCCTCCGAGTAGAACGAGCGCAGCACTTTACAGAGCGCGTGCTTGTCCATGCTCTCAAAGTCCGCACTTTGCGCCTTCTCAGTCAGGTATTCCCGAAAGATTCGCACCGCGTACCGGGTGGCCAGGCGCGTGTTCTCGCTCAGCCTGGAGCGGTGCATGTCTCCCTCGGGTCCCGAGTCCAAAGCGGCAAAAAACGGGTCCCCAGCCGCCGACTCGAGCTGGTCCGTATTCCGCATAAGGACCGCTTCCCCCGTTTCCACGGCAGCAGCGCAGCTGTCGGGCTCCCCGCACTCCTCCCACTCTAACTCGGCTTCTTCTTCTGACACTTCTCCCTCTTCCCCTGTGATCTGGATCTCCTGAATCTCTTCCTCCTCTTCCTCGCCCGAGCCTCCGTCTCTCTCCCGATCTCCCGCCATCGGGTCCGGTTCATCATCTCTACAGCAGTGGTCCCCGCTGCCAGGCATTCTCGCCATATTGCAGTCTGACAGTGTATGAGTCCTGAGGCACTGCGCATGCGCTATATTGGACCGCAGAGCTGAGAGCTTTTTGTGCGTTTTAGTGACCTTCAGCTACGAGAACAGGCACGCGCTCTTAAAGGTGCAGGAAAAGGGGAGCTAGATTGCCCAAAATTAAAACACACACTCTCATTCCCACACTTTCAAACTTGGATGGAGAGATAAAGCGAGAGAAAGTGCAAACGGTCAGCTATACTCTGTATTGGACTGCAGCTGAATTAAGCAGTAAATTATGCCTTTAATGCACCCACACAGACACACACCTGCTAATTATTAAAGGGCTATGTAGCTCAGGCAGGCTGACTTGATTTGGGAGTTTCCAGTAGCAGCTGTGATCATGTCTAACCCTGAGGCCATCCATATACTTTCAAGTGTGTGTGTGTGTATACAGCCTGTTGTGTAGGCTATGTGTGAGAGGAAGAGAGAATGTGACAGATGGGAGGGAGAGAGAGATGAAGGTGTGGTGAGCTAATTGATATTTCTGTGCATGGTGAGAATAATCTCAACACAGCATAAAGTGCAAGCCACGGGTTTGTGTATGCAAAGACGGTCAGCAGGCAGAACGCCCCACTCTAAACAGGCGAAACTGCACATAAAAGGAACAGTTTGCCTAAACATTTTAATTGTGTCATTACTTTCTCACTCCAACCCCATATTACTACAAAGAATAGAATTTAATGAATGTGAATGAAGACCGGTGCTGTCCAGCTACAGATAAAGCACCATAAATCTATCATAAAAGTGGTCATGCACATCTTTAAAGTCTTTAGAAGTAATAAAACACCAGAAAAAGATTGAGAACAATTCTGAGAGAGTGAATAATGTCTGGTTTGTGAATGAATCATTCTTTTGAGTCGACTCATTTCAATGAACCAGCTGATGAGTCAATTCTGATTCAGATCAACTCCCTGAATCAATGATCCAGTCATCTTGGCTACTAGTTGAGCTCACCTTGCAATATAGCACTTGAGTCATATGAACCATTTTATGATACTTTTATGGTACTTTTGCATCCTTTTTGAAACTTCAATTCCTCAGTCTTTACTTATTGTCACTACATGGAGAAGAGTGAATATCATTCAAAATGTTGTCTTATGTGTTCCACAGAATCAAGAGTGGCATTAGGGTGAGTGACAGGATTTTAATTTTTTGCTGAACTCGCCTGCAGATTTTTATATTACTTGCTATTGATGTTATAGTGTGACTGGGCTGTATTTAACTTCTGCTGTTCTGATACACATGAATGTGTGATTTGCAAAAGCAGCTCAGCTGGAACTCACTGCAGAGTTTCTCAGATTAGTGCAGACTTTCATTTCCTTCTCATAGTCTGTGTAGCAATAGAGGCTATTGTAATGTAAACGGAGCCCCTCTGAAATGCATCATAGCTTATTTCAGGACTTACTCGATTATGCATTGATATTTTTATGTATGAATGGTTCTAGAGCACTCAGGATGAAATTGCTTTTGGCCCTGTTAATCTCTAAATACAATTTAAATGGCAAAATATGCCAGTTTTCATTACAGTCATTACACTAATACAAGATCATCCTATATGAGTGACCTTGATCAAGAACACATTCCTAAGAGCTTCTACATTCACGCCTCTCTCCTCTCCCCTGTGTTTGTGTGTGTCGTGAGAACCCCGAGGCAACTGCTGTCTCAGTATGAACAGCACAGAGCTGAGGTTTGGCTCTGGAGAATAAGGCAGATGTTTGTCTCCGGCACTGTGCCTCAGAGAGAGGCAACGCATGAGGAAGCGGATTTTAGAGCTCAGTAGGGCTCAAAGCTAGAGGAGGGGTGAAAAAAGCTCTATTCATCCATCAGCAAATCAACAGCGATCATCTGACTCATTAACTTTATACGGTCAGTCTTACTATAGTCTTGTGAACATTTCTTTAAGGAAAAGATATGGGTCAGTAGCAAATAAGAGTATCTGATGGTTGTGAAAATGTTTACACTATTATAAAAGAAACATTTTAAATAAATGTGTCATGGCGCAACAAAGTAAAAACAACAATAATGGTAAAAATATATATATTTTTAAATCTTAAGACCTTGAATACAAAATATAGATTGTAATATATAAAATACATCATAAAATATTTTATAGAATATATATATATATATATATATATATATATATATATATATATATATATATTTGTCTCAAATGTATTCATTTCATGACTCTTCAGCTCATGTTGCCTTATGGGATATCAAAGTGTCTACTGTGTAATGAAAACGTTTTGGACATACTTATTTCGCCAAAACTGAACTCAACATTATTTTCAGAAATTGTTATGCTAGTGAATACTGTCATGCAAAGAATTCCATTCCAATGCGCAAAAGGATCTTTATAGTAGAAAATGATATTATAAATTTTTTTTTTTAAATAAATGTGTCGTGGCGCAACAAAGTAAAAACAACAATAATATTAAAAATATATTTTTTTAAATCTTAAGACCTTGAATACAAAATATAGTTATAAAATATAGAGTATATATATATATATATATAAATAAAGAGATCTATGGTACCATTTCCAGTTATATTTTATTTTTAATTTATGTTTTATTTTGGTAAATAAGCAAGTTACCAATCATTAACTTTCGTTAAAATTTTACATATTCAAGTCATTTTCATCTTTTAGAAATAAATAAATAAATAAGCTAATTAGTTAATTAATAGATTTCAGAGGTAAAACAATCATGACGCTGCCCCATAAAGTACCACAAACAGAACTTTGATAAACAAGACAATGAACAGTCATGCAGAATCTAAATTCAGTTTTGTAGTTAGTTTTAATTACTTGCTACAAGCACAGATTTTTGGCCCAGTCGCTGTTAAAAGTGTTCTGCTCCTGGGACCCTCCGGCATGAAACATTTTGGACGTCTACCTCATCTAACACACGATTCAAATCTATGCTCATTAGTAGAGAGCTCCATGACCTGAAAGAGGTGTGTCGAATGAGAATGACCTCAAATGTGCAGTACTGCGGTTCCCGAGGTTCACAGTGCCTTGGGAGAAACCTGGCACAAAGTCCCTCGCTCGAGGCCACAATGCCAATATAACAGGATGGAGATCTCTGTAACTCGAGTCCCTAGGTTTACCCTTCACTAGAACTCAACCAGCAGCTTTTGTTAGAAGCCCGAATCCTTAATCATTAAACTACCGGCGCTCTTTTCGCACGGCCAAGATAACGTTGGACCTGTATCTCATTTCTCTCCTCCGCACAGCACACATATATCCCTGTGTGAGGATGAGCCTCCATTTTGAAATGAGAGACCTCTCTTCTTTTGTCTCATTCTGTCATTCCTGCCCACAGGCATGTCACCAGAAACAGCTCTGACATCTCTCAAAGGAACGAGAAGGAGAGAGAAAGACATAGCGCGCGAGAGAGCAGAAAAGGGAAAAAAAGAGAAACCCTCCTTTCCACATTTTAAATTCTCGTTAGCAGAGCCCATTTCACACCTAGATACCCAATTAGCAATTAGCAAAGCTTTAAAGTGCAGTCCTGAGCTGAGGCCCTGATCCCAGCCTGATTTGTATGCGCTTTGTGCAGATAGCGATAAGAGAGAGGCTGAATACATGTATAGTTTTAAATTTAATTTCATAATCATTTGCATGGCAGGGTAGCCTGCAGGCGAGAGGGAAAATAACATGCCCACTCTTCAAAAGGGAGATCAGGCTCGTTACATGGCTGTGCGGAGGATTGGAGAGGGGCTTTTTATGTGCAGGCAGGTAATTTGTTCCCTGACTAATCTGAAGAGATAGAGAAGTTCAGAGGAAGCACTTTTTAAAAAACAGTGTGAGCGCAGCATCACAAATCGCCTCTACCTCCGAGGCTTGGGAGAGAATGAAAGCAAGCGAGAGAGAGGAACACCAAGGTGCGATATAGCTGAACTTACTGCCAGAGCCCGAGGCTGCCAAAAAAAGAGTAACTACTGAATGTGCGAGTGTGTCTGGGTATGTACGGCTCGGAGAGAGATGGAAACCATCTTTAAGCACACCAACGTGGCGTGCCATCCGGTGTGGGAAAGATGTAAATCGAATCGAGCACCTGTGGTGCATGACGGTCCTCTCTGATCGCTCCTTCAATATTCCTCTGATTCAACATTCTGCGTGTTGGACAATGCTGTTTTATCATCATTTATATATCATTATAGTTTTTATTTGAATTTATTTTCATTTCATTTTTAATTATTTTACTTCAAGTTAAATGTAAATGACAAATGTTGCTTTTCAACAAGCAGAACTAAAAAAAGCTTAAGGGTTTTTTATATTTAACTTTTATTTGATACATTGTTACATTTGATCTCAAATATCCTTTTTACGGTTTCAGTGTTTTTTTAGTTAACGCTAATAACCCTAGTTCCCATTTAAGTCTGACCATTAGGTTCATTTCACAAGTTTGTGGTGCTGGGAACTCAGAGAGACAGAAAGATGGAAAGACTTGCATGGCATTCTGCTCTTAATCTTATCCATATTCATGGATGCATATGCAAAGTATGGATGTGTCGGAGAAGCGCTGAAGACAGACTGCGGATTAGTAACCTGTGTTTGAGGTGATTCCAAGCTCACATTAACATGTTGAATATTCTACACGAATGAGTCAGGCAACTCTGCCCTGTCCGTGGGCAGCAATTCAGCTCGCTGCATGTGATCCATTGTGAGCGTTATAGTGGGTGATGGTGTTCTGTACAGGAATGCTTGTGTTCTCTACGAGACCAATTACATTTGTACTTTATGATCCCCTACAGTTATACAAGACTCATACCAGATTTAACAGATGAGGCTGGGCCGACTGTGACGTTCACACGCCGATTCCTTCTCTGCAAAGTTTTCTCAAGAAAGCAACAACCTTTATTTCTACAGGCCTTTATTTCTACAAACCTGGCTATACACAATTTCACCACACAACATCCCAAAAGGCGTGTTTCGCAGTGGATCCATTTCTGGATCCCCAAAGAATGTTTCAGTGAACTGCTTTTTTCTTACTGTTTAAAAACATTTTTAATAATCTAAAGAACTTTTCTACTATAAAGAAGCTTTTGCGCATTGGAATGGAATTCTTTGCATGACAGTATTCACTAGCATAACAATTTCTGAAAATAATGTTGAGTTCAGTTTTGGGGAATAAGTATGTCCAAAACGTTTTCATGACGCAGTAGACAATTTAATATCCCATAAGGCAACATGAGCTGAAGAGCCATGAAATTAATACATTTAAGACAAATATATAGATAGATAGATAGATAGATAGATAGATAGATAGATAGATAGATAGATAGATAGATAGATAGATAGATAGATAGATAGATCCCCCACTACTACACACAAGTATGCCCGTTTTGACGTAAATATCCCTCCCCTGGCCAGGTAACCTAATTAGTATATCTGAAGACACAAATGCGAGGCGACAGTCTCACACACACACACACACACACACACACATCAAGTTGGACAACAAATGGCAATTCCACGCGCTGGTAGCATGCGGTACCACAGCTGTGAGCCAACAGAACACAACTTATAAGCTACGATACACCGGTCAGAGAATACATTCAAAGTGAATCATGCGACAATCAATGCACTTAAAATGCGATTCCATTGTAACGCGCGCACGTGCGTCTCGTTGCTCTCGCTCTGAGCGTGCAGCAGCTGTAGCGTATTAGGGCTGCGCGACGAGAATGAAGGAATGCTCGACTTTAAACAACGCGACTAAAAATATCAACCGCCGCTAAACACAAACAAACAAGAAAAACACCCTCAGCCCCATTCAAAAGTGTGGCAAATGTGTGAAAACGTACTCAAGTTACGATCAAAACCTGCCGCTTGAGAACCCCCGAACCTTATAGTACGAATGTAGGCTAAAAACAGTCGCTGTTCATGATCTTCATAATCGCCTCTCATTTACAGCGCTTGCGAGTTCACATCGTATCACATCGCGAAACATAATCGAGGACGCCATTACAATATCAGTCAATTATTCGAGGCTACGCTACAGAACAGTTTTACATGTGACAACGTAAAGCGCTTCGGGTGTCGTTTTGCGCTGCCATTACACATTTCGGGAAGCGACAGGATGTAAACTGGGAGAAGATAAATATTTTTTGTCCCAAACGCGCTCATCCTCTGGCACATGCGTACATGCAGCTGCGCTCTGAAGACCCACTGCCTCTCTCTGTAGAAAAAACCCCACAAAGCCCAATCTGGCGCTCCTCACCTGGAACATGGGACATCCAGCGACGTGTCACCTCTCCGTGTTTGGGCTCCTGTCCGCGCCCCTCGCTCAAGCGCTGAGGAATGGAGCCCAGATGAAGCTGAATTCACAGAGAGTCGCTCCAGGGGTTTCACAACCCCTCTGGGCCAGACCCGGATAGAGAAAGAGAGAGAGAGAGAGAGCGCTCTGAAACAAACGCCCCTGCAGATCTCAGCTCACTTCAGAACAACTAGTGAATTAACCGATCACAAGAATGAGCTAGTTGTAGCTAATACACACAAAACGTGCAGTTTCTCTTATTCTAGGATGTAAATGCATGTCTGGTGATTTTTCTTCGTCAAACAGTCGTCCTCCTTCTTACATCTTGCAGCGGGGAGGCAGATTTGAATGGTTATGATTAGTTTTGATGGAAAGCTGCCGCGGGCGCTTCCTGCAAATGGATGGTGAGTGCGCGCACGGGCGCGCTCACAGAGGGGGAGAGGGCCATTACACAGACTGAAACCTATGGCACGGCGATGCAAAACCTGTAAATATCAGGGAATGTGTTATTATACTATGTTTTATAGTATGTTTCTCTTTTTCCTTAGCTATAAAACATTGCATGAGCTAAATGGCCCATTTGAGAGCAGTTTCTACCAAATTATTTCTAAAAATCCTTATTCGGTTCATCTAACTGGAAAGGTCATGGAAATGTCATGGAGATTCATTGTTTAGAAGGTGTGGGAATTCTGCATGGCATTTTTTTGTGAAAAATATATGAACTGTGAACCAAAGTGTTTTTTTTCTCAACAGTTTTGGTGTGATGGCGGTTGCTTCGGAAATATCACTCTATTAATAAAAATATGGCGTATTAATTCAATAGACAGGCCTTGAGTAGGCTGTGCCTGTAAACTCACAATTGATGTTGAGATTCTATATTACCTATTATGCATGCCACTAAGAAAAAGAGAAAGGGACTGGAAAAGATGGTAGGATAGTGAATGGCAACAGGGCATCTCAATCGTTGCACACACACACACAGACACACACACATACAGAGCCTCGAGGCAGTAGCATTATGGCTGACTCCACTGTTCCAGTCTTTCTCTATGGAGACAGACTTTACCATCAGCATCCTATCTTTAGTTAAACAAATGCAGCCAGCTTTCTTTCTTTCTTATCCTTGTCCTTACTTTCCAGTGTTTGCTGCCTGTCTCTCTGACAGAAGAAGGCATGATAGAGGGTATTAATCTCAGTCCATTCTCATCGAAAGTGCTGCCACTCTTCCCCATCTCCGGTAATGAGACGCATCGTTTATCTGCCGGTTCTCTGCGTGTCTGGGTTGTCAGGCAGAGCCACGTTAACAGTTTTTGCGTGTTTGAGAGTGACTTTAGTTTGTGTCAGGGACGCATGGCAAAGCGAGAGAAGGTATGAGGGAGTAGGTGTGCTGCGAACTGCGCGAAAAAGTGTGTTTGCATATGTTTATGTGCGTGTGTGGCACCTTCTCAGTTCACTCCAGGCACTGTGAGAATCAAACAATTTCATGCAGCGAGCAGAAGGGGAAATGAACTGAGCCGTGAGCCATAATAAAATTATCCAAATGTTATTATGGCGCCGGCTGCCTCTGTCCTACTTTAATACACATTTCAGCTCCTCCGGGTCTCCTGCTGGCACTAGCCCTGCTGAATAAATCAACATTAGCTTATGTCTAAATTATTAAGGAAGTGACTTAGGCTCCTGTTTATTGTATAAATTATTAGGAGGGTGAAAGTGTTAAATGCTAGATTTGCCATTTAAAATTCAAAATTCCCTAAGTTACGGCTATTTCTCGGAGTTTCCGCACTGTGCGCGCGCGCATCCCTGCGAGAGACACAGGCAATGTTTGCGTGCATGTGTGTAAAGATTATATATATATATATATATATATATATATATATATATATATATATATATATATATATATATATATATATATATATATATATATATATATATATATGAGAGAGAGAGAGAGAGAGGTCTATATAAATCCCTGGGATGACATGGTAAGGTGAGGATGAAAATGTCTGTGTTTTAAATTATAACACCATAATTATAAAACTGATAGCTATTTCTGCATTTACATTTTGATTGCACGATCAGTATTCCAAGGCATTTTAAATGATTATAAAAGCGCATCTGGGATTTTAATGGCGGTCTTATTTAGGGATAACACATATAAAATGTCACTACATGATAGATTTATCAGTGAAGAAGGCCATATTATCACACCTGTTTCTCACAGTTCGAGGCTAAACAACAGCATCAACAATAACACACCCGGGCGTTTTTAACCAATCAGAAACGCTCTGTATGTTTTGGCAAGGTCTGATTCAGAGACTAGCATGGCAAACGTTGGCAAAGCGGATAAACAGCACTTTAAATGAGCCAGACGGGATTGCTTTTGCATTTAACCTTATTCACAGCAGCGCCATCTTTGATTTTTAACGGGAATGAAAGCGAAGCAGTGAGGGATAGCATCTCTTCAGTGGATTTTTCTGCTGACGAAACACTGCAAAATAACTTTGAAAGAAATTTCAGTCGACAAAAACTCCAGACAATATGATGTAATTAATAATTATAAGGGTTCTAGGAGCTTTTTACAGCAGATGTCATGGAAAACACGTCAAGTCTGCCTATGTCTCACAGCCACATTATAAAAACTGTCATGGCGGTGCTCTGAATAAGGCCTATATTAGTGACTCACTTAGTTATTTTATAAATGACTTAGTTTTTATGAATAAACAATAACTGTGCATATAACACCTTTTCCCTGCATCTTCATGCTTAGTGCTTTATCTTCAGCCCACAAGGTCAAATAAAAAAATAGTTTCTTAGGCCTAAATGACAGAATATGTTAGTTTAGTTGAGGGGACTTACAGAGATAGAATGCTAAATATAAATAATGAAATAATCAGGATGTGAAGTTGGCAATCATAATGCAACATGATGTAATT
This sequence comes from Rhodeus uyekii, assembly GCA_037043235.1. Classification (NCBI taxonomy): domain Eukaryota; kingdom Metazoa; phylum Chordata; class Actinopteri; order Cypriniformes; family Acheilognathidae; genus Rhodeus; species Rhodeus uyekii. The sequence goes on from JAWRVZ010000121.1 coordinate 1,393,027, forward strand.
GATTTGTGCTTCCAGTCACTCAGAGTTTCAATAAAGGTCAGTAAGCTTTGCACAAGAAGGCCTCTTTTTTGGCTATTTAACATTCAATCCATATTTGTGTTACAATCAAGAAGATCAGAGTGGCATTCTTGAAGATGTAGACACAACCTTCCACACACAACCCATCACTTTCATTTGTCTGGAATATTCATTGGGCTGCTTAATATTACAGAAAACTACAGAGTGAGCTTGCATGAATATTCAGCCTCTGGCCCTGGCTTCAACTGTCACACAAAACTTTTGTGTGTGTGCATACATATGTGTTTGTTTTTGTGTCTTTCCTAAATGACTGACTGCGCTTTTGCAATTTTCATCGCTTGTTTTAGGGTTTAAATAATGTCTGTAATGACTTGAGTATGTGAAGTTGGATTAATGCACAATCATTTACACACACACACGCACACACACAGACATACACACACACACACGCAAACACACACTCGAAGGCTTTGATGCTGGTAGTCAGTAGTTCGGGCAGCTTTCTATGTGCATTGAGTTGGAGAATCTCCTTTGTACAGTCACATGGGAAAATAAATATTTTAACAGACTAACTGCTAACAGTTTTTTTCTTTCTCCAATTAATTTAAATGGAGCAATTAAGATTTAAATTTCCATAAATAGCTGAGGGAGGGATTGAAGAGTGGAGGGTTGCCTCTGTTACAGTCAAAAGCCTTGGGATTAACCACCTTCTTAATTAAAATATAAACATTGCACCCTCTTCCTCACATCCCCCCAATCTGATTTATACATCTATACAACAGGATTTCTGTAGCTTTTAACTAATGATTTTACACAACTTTTCCATTACTCTCCCAGTTGTTTTGGATAATGTATAAAAAGAAAAAAAAATCACAAAAATTGACTGCAAATATAATAAATTATATTAAATAGAAATTGACACAACTTTTGAAAACTGTATAAATGTACCTGTTTTTTAGGCCATTAAATCAAACAATATTAAAACACAAACTAAAAAAGTGAAACAGGCCGGCAGAAGGAGAATGACTCATGAAAGAGGCGCTAAACGGTCCTCGATTTTTTAAAAGAAAAAAAATCTGCTTATAATCAACAGATAAACAAATCTGCTCAGCATTACTGGAGTTTCATTTTAATGACGCAGTGTAAGGATGTGCTGCTCTCTGCTGGTAAAGAGATATAAATGCCTGCTGTAACATGAATTATTGAAACCTTTTTTTTTTTACTCTGGGCTTCCTTAAGAAATTCCAGTTATTGTTCTTTATATAATATAATATAATAATCCAGTTTTCAAATTAATATGGAACAATTAATATACATCACTTCATTACATAAATAATTGTATGGATCTAATATGTGGTTAGATTATTAATCAACCTAAAATAATGTAATTACAAGACATTGACACTAACCCTAACCCTAATATGAAAGAAAAATCCATCTAAAACATTTCGCCTACACTAGTAAACCATTTTTCTTTAATTAGATGTTTTCTCGAGAGTATGAGAATGAGTTAAATCGGTTTGTGTCAGATTATCATTTTTAGGTTGAAAATAAAATAAAATAAAAATCACGCAGGCCTGTATTTTCTAAAAGCAACATTCAAGACATAACATCCATAACCTTAGGTAAAAACTAAAATATAAAAAATATTTGAAAAGGGAAGGGAAGAAGGGGTTAATTCATACAGAGTGCACTGAGAAGGAAAATGATCTGAATTACTATGGTGATGATCTAAACTCAACCCCTGATCGTCAGGTAATAACCCGTAGACCAAACAAAACCGTTACATTTGCTTAGGTGTGAGAATCCCATTTAGTTATTGATTCAGTAGTTGATGAGGTGCATCTGCTAAAGGATGTTCAGTGACTGGCTAAAATCTTCAAAGTGGATTCTATTGAATATGAGGTCTATGGGCTGTGACTGGCATACAGGGTGCGTTTTAACCGATTTTCAAGTCAGACCATTAGGTGGTTCTTAGCTCAATCTTAACAATTAAAGTCAAGTGTTTGGACTCATTCTGTTGAAGATTTGTAACTCTAGATCAGATCTGTCTCTTTGAGCTCATTAATGCTGTAAATGTTGTGCTGTTCCTCCTCAGTGCCTCTCACTAGTCATACAGATGAAAGCACTTCTCCAGCCGACTCCCTCTGCTTTTTCTCTGCCCTCTCCAGGTCCAGCACTCTGATCGCTGCCTGCTTGGCCATGAGCTGAGCGTGATCACTGGGGTATGTTTCTGTGTCCACAACCCGATACGGGTCGATTTGGAAGGGGCTCTTGGAGAGGACGTCGGCATAGCGCCGCTTCAGGTCAGGATCTGGACAGAATAGATATTCGTACACAGCCGCAGCCAGGATGCCCCCTATTAAAGGGCCCACCCAGTATACCTGAGAGAGAGAGAGAGAAATAATACATATTTTTCCAAAATACACTGTTGTCCAAAAGTCTCAGATCACATTGAAAATCAAGGATTCATCAATATTCAAGATTTAAATAAATACACTTAAAAATCTATTAAAAATCCTTTATCTCAAATTTGTTAGTTTTATTATTTAGAAAAAAATGAAAGAAATGTTATGCTATAAAATATGATATTATAAAATAATAAAATAAAAATCTTTAAGATTCTGCAGCAATGTATGTAATATTTTAAAAAATTTCTAATACATTTGTTTTAATTAATTTTAATTAATGAATTAAGCTTCTCACTGAAATTTTGGGTTTTAGGATTTTGAAAATATGAAGAAATCTTATGATGTAAAATTTAAAAGAAATATTTAATAATTATATAAAAGTTTTCATTTCTTAAGTCATTTTGTTTAATTAAATAGATTAATAAAATAATGAAAACAATTAAGAAATGCTATTATGTAATAGAAATTACATATTTAAAAATACATAATATTATAAATCTCTATTAATATACAATGTTATATTGTTTCATATTTTTTTAATGAATATAAAATAAACTCAATTATTTTAATTAACATTAAACTTCACACAAATGTTTATGCTACTATTATAATTTGCACTGAAATGAAAAATCTATTAAATTTAAAATGTAAAATAGATGCATATTCACTGATGTTTGGACCCAAATATTTTAATCATGTTCTGCATATTTTTGAATATATTGTGAAAATTATTTTTTATGAAGTGCACCCTTTCTTTTCCTTTCCTTCATTTTATTTTCAGCCCAGTAAATAATCTGTCCTGCTCTTATATCTGTGTGTGATATATCCATTTTATCAGAGCAAAATGATATTGACTTCAAAAGTATGCCAAAACTGGATACCTGCTGTTGCGATAGATTTAGAAGTGGGTGCGACCGACCGCATAGCGGCTGGCTAGATACATTTACCCAGCAAAACCCTCCACAAAACCTGTGTCCAAAAATGCAGTTCATTTTGTTTATCTCATTATTTCCAAACAAATCATAGTATAATGATCACCAGCAGCTCTCATTAGTGTAACAGTAACAGTTTGGCCTTCATGCGGCTCCATGCCTGATGTATTTCTTTCATACGTAATCACCAAAATCTTTCATTGATAACACTCCCACCAACTCCTTGAAAAGGGCACTGTGTGTAGCGTGATAAACACTCCATGAAAGATATGTTTTGACCTTTCTAATGTTACAGTACCAGTGGGGAGACCCTATGTATCAACCGTGATGACAGCAGCAGTCACTCAGACGCCCTATTCATGAAGATACATAACACTCATATGTGCATTTAGGGAGCACATCAACAAGTGTCATGCACCGGTGTTATTTTGAATGCCACATCTGTCTGGTCTCTGACTTCTGTGCAATGTTTCAAATAGAATGACATTTAAAAATCATACAAGCAAGAGAGCTGCGGTATTTGCACTGGCCGTTGGTAATCACAGTCTTTCTGATATTCAGCACAACAGCAGGATTGATGGTATAGTGCTTTTATACATCAGTCCATAAGTACACACTGAGATATTCAAAATTAATTAAGAATGTCTTCTTGCTCCAGATATAGTTCAGGCTTCTTTATAGAAGTGAGGCAAAGCCAACATTTTCTCTCATCAAATTCTCATCAGCTTTTGTCAATCACAGTTCCAAATTCCTTACTGACCTACAATCTCTATGCACATAAATGTCAATGTAGGGCAGTGGTTTTCAAACTTTTTGTGTGTGTGGACCACTATTTGTAATCAAAAAATTTTGCGGACCACCTCATAACACACATAATAAAATGTCTACACACAGTCTTACCTGAATTAATCCGCACCTCTAAATAGGCTTATTAGCACTACTATAACTAGTCATCACATCAGTGTGCAACAGGTGTCAGGTTGGGTGAAGGGATGTGACGAGGACTCAATGTTGCAAACGAGTGGGGATTTTATTGTTACAAAAACGAAAAATAAAACAGAACAAAAACCACCCCTAGGGAGAAAACCGGACTAGAACATGAACTGGACTAGAAACTTGACTTGACAGAACTTGACAAGAGGCAGGACCACACAACCATAAATGACAAGAAACCAGCACAAGACAACAGACACGGATGGATTAAGTACACACATGAGGAACGGTAATTGAATGAGACACAGCTGGGAACAAATCAAACTAAAGCAGGGAAACAAGGTGGGAGGGTTACACATTGACGAGACAAACCACGCGGCGATTCGCATTGGCTGTGTTTCACATTAAACAAAGATGCATCACAAAAACACAACATGAAAGCACGTGGCCGACGTAAACACGAACCGCGTGCTTACAACACAGGACAAGGACATGAGAGCGCGCGGTATGAGCAGAGCTTGAAACCGCGCTCACTCAAATAACATCGAGTACTCGAAGCCGCGCGCACGCACACTCACAACTAGAGACATAACGGCAGTGTCAGAGCTCTGCCACAAAACCAAGAAATGACTAGACCGAATGTGGCAGAACCCTTACAACAGGCTTGTTAAAAGAAAGTTTACTCCACACAACGGCTGCCACATATTTAATTTATTTATTTACTCATGTGCCCGAGGGCATAATCAGGTTGCTACCCATGAAATGATAACATTAATTTGGATTTTGATGTTGTCTTTTATTCCTCTTGTGTAGAACTAACAATATACACATTTGGTCGTTGTTGTAGTAGTTAAAGTTTGTTGAGTATTTGTGTATGTCTGTGGCTATGTGCAAATGTGTGTGGTCAAAACTGTAAAAACAAAAACAATCTACAATTAGTATTATTTACATCATCAAACATTCTCTGCATCACAAAAGCATACTAAACTTTGTTTATCAGCTAAATGTAACATATACTGCATTAACATTTCAACAAGCAACTTAAAACACAGTAAATAGCTACATAAACATAAAAAACAAGCGTATACTATTTGACGTTTAGGCGCTAATTTCAAATAGCGATCTATATACAGTATCACATCAGAAATTATTAATTTACTTAAAACAACATATTAATTACTCACTACGCTGGGAATATAAAGTTTAAATTGTAATTTTTAACTGTAATTGAAGTAAAAGTTTAGCGTGGTTTTAACATGACAACCTTTCTTTCCCTCAGTGGGTTTGTTTTGTTGTGCGTTGATCACCATGGCAACCGAATTAGCGTCCTTAAAGGGGCAGCACCCAACACAGGTTAATTTGAACAACAGGCTTATTTCCATAGCAACATTATTTTCCGAACACCACTGGCCTATTTTAGTAATCGCACAATAACTTGACAATTTAATGTAAATGTTATATCAATATAGGCCTACATATTCCTTAAAAAAAAATTATGGGAATTTCCTGGTAAAATGAAGGTAAAATATTATTTTATTTTGCCTTTCCACGGACCACCTGCAGTACCCTCACGGACCACTAGTGGTCCGCGGACCACAGTTTGGGAATCACTGATGTAGGGTTTAGAAAGAACCCAATATAGTCTTGGTTATGTTTATCCACGTACGGAAGATATAGTGTGAATCTTACCCAATGATCCTGCCATTTTCCCATGATGACTGCAGGACCAAAAGAGCGAGCTGGATTCATGCTGGCTCCAGTGTACGGGATCTGAAACACACAGACATGAAATGCTTGAATTTTGCAACATTAGAAAAGACTAGAATTAGACTCTACCTACATTTTTGCAAAAAATGTACTTAAACTATACAATACAACTACGTTTCAATCCATGTTTGAGTCAAATATGGACAAACCCAAATGTTGGTTTAAATTTTGTAATACATTTTTTAACCCAACAGCTGGCTTTGTCCATATTTGATCCAAACATGGGTTGAAACAACCCAGCATTTTTATTACAGTTATACAATTCACTGCAGTTTCCAGCTGAAATGAAAATATGATTATGGGGCAGATTAATAAAGATTAATAAAGACCTATTTTCATGCGATTTCTTTGACAATACTATGTTATGACCTCAAAACACTTTTACCATAGCATGATTTGCATTATAAAACATTTTGACATTTGCATCACATAACCAGCTTCATATTTAAGGATTTTCTTGAACCAGAGGTAGGCTAAAATGCATTGTTCCTTCAGAAAACTTTCTCATTCTTGGTTTTGTTAACACTATCCTTTAGACTTAGGGTTTCAGTGTGGGTGGTACATTATATTCAAACATGATTGAGCTTTAACCTTTTAGCTACACTTACTGGACATTTAATTTCCGTACTGCCAACATAATAAACCAAAATAAAACTTTGCAGGAATCATGTTCATATGTTTGAGAAAAAAATCATGAAATATGCAAGAAGCAATGTAATATCGTTTTGCAGAAATGTCGCCACAGGCAAATTTTTTTCAAACGAGCCTAGCTTGGAATCTTGAGAAGAAAGGAGTATCTAAAAGGAATAGCAGAAGAAATGCAAAGAAACAAAGTGAGAGAAAGAAAGGAAGTGAGCTGAGTGATAGTGGTTTGGCTCTTTAAATCATAAATCTGCACTAAAGGGATTTAAGTAGTGTTTGTCTCAGTGCCAGGTCTAAATACATGAGGGCATGTAGAGGGCATCTCGCTCTCATGCCAACTTTCCTAGCAACACAAATGAGCTTTCATATAAACACCTCATCTGCAGATTCTGCTGGGATTATTGCCATTGAAATAACACTATCTACTGGGATTGTAGCTAGGTTACAAATTCTCCAAAGGGAAACTAAGCAGATTCACCTCAAGAGACTAATCTTTATAGGATAAAGATCTTCAAGCACTGCTTAAAAATGTCCTTGACAGTGCAGGATTTAAATTTTTAGTTAAGTTAAAGTGCTCACTAGAAACATGCTTTAGAAAGCAATTAAAATGTAAAGCAATGCAGTTACACAACACATTTAATGTTGTCTACTGGTGCAAAGCAGGAAATACTCACAGCAAACAGATGACCGATGCACACAGACAGACCAATAGCCAGCGCTGCCGAACCTTTAAGATCACTGCGTTTGGGGTCACAGGTGGCAAAGACAGTGAAGACGAGCTCAAAAGTGATTATGAGCTCTATCACAATGGCATGGCCAGTAGAGATTTCAGTATTGACCTGCAGGGGGCAAGAGTGAGTTATTTGAATAGCTTGAACTTTATCGACTACTTGCTTGACGCCAGTGTTATAAATCGTTCTCCTGGAGGCCCCAATGAATTACAGATTTTAGGACTCACACTAAGGAGACATGCCTAATTCAGATTATTTTAGTGATTCAGAGTTTAGTCAGGATTAAAACTTCTAATCAAATGTCTTAAAGTCATTATTTACTGAACCTCATGTTGTTCTATATGGCTTTTTCTTCTGTGGAACATATTGAATGATTCTAGTGCTTTTTGCTCATACGATGAAAGTAAATGGGATCCAAAAGAAAGAAAGAAAAAGATTTCAGCCATTTTTCGGTGAACTTTTCCTCTAATTAAAAATACTCACAGAGGTCACTCCCATTCCTCCTCTCACCGATGCTGGTGTCACTCCATACAAGACAGCCGCCCCCACCATTGCTCCCAGGCATTGTGCCAACAAATAAAAAAAACCCTTTGCCAGACTCAACTTCCGTGTGGCAACCATCGCTGCTGTAACAGCTGGGTTGATGTGGGCACCGCTGATATGCCCGAAACACTGGACGAGTGTTGCGATGGATAAGCCAAAGCAGAGAGAGATGAGGACGAGGTCAGCAGGTGGAGGGTTCTCCTGTGTTACTGCCCAGTTGATGGTGGATCCCAGACTAAGCAGCACGAAAATGATCATGGCTAAGAACTCCCCCGAAACTGCTCGCCAGAATTCTTGAGTCCACACACCCTTGAAGGCTGCCATGACACGGTTATTGCATGAGCAAGACGACACACACCTCCTTAAAGGAATTAAATATAAAGGAAAAATATTGGTGATCTGTATTTGTTACCAAATTCATACTATAAGACCACAAAAATAAAAATGCTTCTGTTTTCATTACAAATTATATTACTTACAATAATTTAAATTAAGCAAATTTCAGAATTTGTTTTTCTCTCTTTTGCTTTAAAATACATTGTCCTTGATGTTCACTTGTAATGTTAATACAGTTCTTTGCACAACAACGTATGTGTGTGTGTATATATGAAGGAAAACCATTTACTTACAGTTTGTGACAGTTACAGTAACCACCACTACTTACAGTTGGCTGCTTAATTTTTTAACAAGTTTCTTTGTGAACTGTTCATTACACTGTGCCTGACTGACAAAACAAAATGCTCCGAACAAACATATATTCCTGTCTGAACAAAGATGCAAACGAACTGTTTGAACTGGAAGCATCAAAGCGAACGTTATTTCACTTTTCCATTTGTCCTGTCTTCAGGAGACTCAAGTGCGTGGAGTGTGTTTGAAACTGAACATGCATCTGTATACTGTATCCAATGTATACAGCATTAGTGATTATAATGGGCTTTACTTGCCTTTGACGCAACACAGTGATCATATCCAGTCTAAGCAAAGGTCAGCTGTTAATTATAATTACTATTATTATTATTATTATATAATTATACTATTAAGTGTATAAATGTTTGTTGTTGTCTTGCTCTGGAAGCGGGTGTATGCAAATCTGTTTGCCCGTGTGATGTCACATATCCTGCAATATTAAAAAAACAGTTTTTGGAGCTTTATCAAATAACTGCTTTGTTTTTTAATGAGGAGGATGTTTTAAGTTATGAAACTTGCAGGATGTTTTTCAGGACAAAGACCTCTTATGTTAAAAGATCAAGGCAAATGGGATTTCTCATGTCATGACCACTTTAATAAAAGCATTTGAGACACAAACTCCACAAGTTTGCATAAATCATGTGACGCAGCACAAAGTGCATCTTAGTTATTTTTGACCCTCTGTACAGTACTTAGGTATTTGACCTAAGAACAGTGCAGTATCTCACAAAATGTTTCTACATTTTATGTTTGTTTTAATAATCCTAAAACTTTTGTATTTTAGATTTCAGATTCGTGAACATTTGGATACTGTAATTATTACACTGTGGAGGACAGACGATTATTGCATTTACAGACAACAAAACAATAAGTGAGCATGTAGTGAGAGAGACGAAAACTATATTCAAGCATCCTATAATTTAAAAGACTGATAGTGTCTTTATATCTTTCTGCATGGTTTTAAAGTGTCTCTTCATGCAGTTAATCTGTGCGCTCCTTCCAAGTGGAAATTCATCCAATTAGAGTAGTTTCCTTTCATAGATTCCATAGAGCACAGGCTCGGAAAAATTCCAAAAACAAAGTGGATCTATTATTAACCAAACAACTGTTCAGTGTACATCAGCAAAATGCGTATAGAATGTAATCATCATTAGCAACACTAATTACAAGGACACTGAACACATAACTGGAGAGAAAATCTAGGCCTAAATAAATGCAGGTAAAAAGTGTTGTGGAATATACTATATATATATATATATATATATATATATATATATATATATATATATATATATATATATATAAAGTGTAATAGCCATAGATTCCAACGACATGTCTAGACTTATTATTGTAAACTTTGTGTTATGTTTACTGTCATCAACATCAATTTAGCCATACTGCAGATGATTCTGAAGTTTTTTGAATAACATCCCATATTAAACATGCTTTTATACATCCCAACTGGGGGGAAAAACTGCTAACTCCAAGAACAGAAACATCACATTACTCACATCACAGAACTTCTTAAAGAGTCAAAATCGACAAACTTACCTAAGAAAGCCACAACCTCTGCTCGGAACCGAGACCTGCGAAAAGGCTTTTCTCATCCCTGAACAAGCATCCTCTCGGTGGGAGAAGTCTACCTCAAACAAGACATCTGAACCACAGGATGGATCGCGCCGCAGGCGTGATGATCTGTTACAGCTGTTGCGCTCTTATAACGATCGATATGTGTGCGAGTCTGTGTGTTGTTCAGCATCTCCTCCCTCTGATTCACACACACACGCGCACGCACGTTTCCCCGGTGCACCGATCAAAACTATTAAGTTCAATTATACACGACTGCATTAACTACTCGCTGGTGTGTGTCTTTGCGTCCTGCTGCTTTTCTTAACGACTGTAAGCTTTCCCTTTCTCCATTACAGTGAGCAAAGCTTGAATATAACCAACACAATACATCTTAAATATTTGTAATAATTCATAAACAAAATAACAGTATAAATAGGATACAGTAATGTAAATAAGTAAACAAAAACACACCAGTACATTAAAAAGTGTTTGAAAATGAATGGATGGGCCTGAAGAATGCTAGATGAGTGGTGTCCCATTCATATGACATTTCACACTCCCTAGGTGTATTTATATCGAATATATATCCTTGTTTTTCTTTGATTTATGACCTGTGGTTGAACCTCATACATCGGTGAGCTCATAATAAAAATATTTTCCATTTTCAATAAACTGGACACACATAAAAAAAAAAAAAAAAATGCAGGCTCTTTATAAGCTGTCTATTTCTCCACCAAAGCAATATTTTTCATTAAGAGATCAGACCAAGTACTGCCTATTATTTCACATTTTATTAATTTACCGCACATTTGAACGTATGTATTTTTAATGCAGCGAGCCACTTAACGATTTAGGTGGTCGTAATACAGAATACAAATGAACTGGCAAAGAAAAATATTGTTGCATGATCATAGTACTTATGCTCTTGAACTCACCTGAATCTGTCCAGTGCTCCACAGCTTGTCATGCCTTCCTCAGACTGACTGGCAGCTCAGTGTGCTCCTCTCTCAGTGTCGTGTTACCGGCTCTTCATGGTCAAATCAGAGCAGAGACCAAAGCACAGAGATATGAAGCTGTCGGCACAACTGATCTGATAGCGTTGACTAGTGACATAACTCACACATGCATCAAACGCCTCGGATAGATCTATCTATCTATCTATCTATCTATCTATCTATCTATCTATCTATCTATCTATCTATCTATCTATCTATCTATCTATCTATCTATCTATCTATCTATCTATCTATCTATCTATCTATCTATCTATCTATCTATCTATCTATCTATCTATCTATCTATCTATCTATCTATCAGGGAGTTACAGTACATCATCATAACGGGTAAAGTGTTTGCCAGAGCTGAAATTAAGATTTAATTTCCATTCTGATCACATAGTGAATTGTACTGGTACACATGTTAATTGTATTTAAAGTTACAATCTGAAATATTATCTAAGGTCATACAGCTAAAGGGATGTTTAAACAATCATTGGTTCAGTGTCACGTGATCCTTAAGAAATCATTCTAATGTGCTGATTTGGTACCCAAGGGTAAATTTCAGCAATCCATATTTTGCAGCATGGTTCAAAGAATTTTTGTTCTTCAAAGACAAATTAACAAACCACGATACACGGGAGAATAACAAGATAGTTCAAATAAAAGCCTGATAGAAAAGGGTCATCATAGATTTATGGTTGATCGCAAGATTTTTGGTGCTCAAGAAACATCTCTTATTATTATCAATGTGTCACGGTTCGCGAATTCATTGTCTCTTAGGATTGACTGTGTATGATTGTGAGATGAATGTGGGAGGCGTGGTCACTGATCACCGCCACCATCATCGCACACACCTGATCCCCATCTCCCTCTGCCTATTTAGTTCATCTCTTCCCTCACCACTGTGTCGAGTCGTTGTTCTGCAGAGTGTTCCCCTTGAGTCCTCTGTCTCCAGCGTCCAGCGTCCAGCGTCCGTGGTCTCCTGTTCCAGTGTCTGCCGTCAGCGTGTCATTGTGTGTTCTTGGTTCCCATGTTCCTTGTTCACCTCCACGCCGCGCACTTGGATGTCACCTCTTCACGCCACCATCTACAAGCCCATTGAGTCTCTGCGCCGTCAGTTCCTGGACATTTCTCTGTTTACTCATCATTTACAATAAACTACATTTCGCACTTGAATCCAGTCTCCTCCGGTTTATGACACAATGTTGAAAACAATTGTGCTGCTTACTATTTCTAATGGATATAATGTTTAAAAGAACACCATATATTTGAAATGGAACATTTAACTTTATAAATGACTTTTGAGCAATTGAATGCATCCTTGCGGAATCAAAGTATCAAATTCTTAAAAAAAAACTCTGTTTAGGAAATGTATTGCCTAATGTGACAGCTCTAACAATGCATTCAACACCCATTCAACAATCCCAGATGAGGTCAGTTGCAGATCAAAAGAGTCAAGTATTACAATATAATTCTAATATTTTGTAATGGGTTTTAGAGGCCCACCCAAAACAGAAAATTCTGTCTATATAGTCTGCAATATCTCAGGCCTGTGCAATTTTGTCTCCTTGATGATGCAAGGATTTCCTATAAATGTGTAGACTGTGTTTTAGATGTGTTCCCAGAGGATAAAAAAAGCTCTTAAATGTGTTTCTTGTGCCTAGAATCAGTTGTAACCACTTCAGAGCCCCGGTCTGGACAGGGTGTAAAGTGAAGAACACTTCCCACCTGAGTGTTTCTTCTAAGACATAATCAAATGAATCTGTTAGTTTCATCGCATATTGATCAGGGTTTAAACTGACTGACTGTGTGAATAGTTGTTTGTTCCTTTGCAGAAAATGTGATGTCTGCCTGTCTGGCCTGGTTAAGGTCGAATGCATTTGCTTAAATAGTTTGTGAAAGGCGAATCATACTGATGGAGAAAATGCTGAAGGATTCGAGGTGTTGAAGGGCTGCTAGAAGAATTGTCATTGTAGTGTGGAAAGCAGCTGTTTAATTCCTTTTTTTTTTTTTTTTGATTGACAGGATTGTATGAACATGCGTGAACGTCTGTTGAATAAATAATGGAATATTATTGCTGCATATTACGGGCAGTGTGTGAATATGTTATATAATCTCAGAACTTGATGTGCTCATTAGTAGGAGCCTCGGAAACAATTCCTCATTGTGTATTTGTGTGTCAAACACAAGTGAAAACAAATTTTCCATACAGGTTCTGCCAGGATCCATGTTTGTCCTGCAGTAACTGCTGTAATGATGAACAATTAACTAACTATGCTGTCAGTGCTCCACATTTCTTTCTCTCATTCCCTCTCTGAACTGTTCAAGCATATGTTCACTTACATTATGGCAGATGGATTATAACATCATTAAAAGTCATCCCTGATAATATTCAGACTCAATCCAAGTCACAGGAAAACAAATGCACATAAATACACTGCAATCTAATTGCGGTGCACTTGATCTAAACTAAAGCCAAAACACAAGCCAGATTAAGCATTATATAAAGCCATTATTCCATAAAGATTTCATTCTTTGTTCTGTAGAATTTGCAGTGACTTTGGAGGGCTAAAGAAGATGGGAGATGTGTTCTATGTGTGTAAAAATCCTCAATATTATACACAAGAATGAACAGATTTCTATTCTTAAATAATGATGTAATTCAGAGCTCCAGACAGTGGCGGAAAAAAACACAAGCCAGATTTGCCTTCATCTGTCACTGTCGATTCTGGGATTTATGAATAGATAAATAGATCAGGAAGGAATAATTAAGGATTTACTGGAATAGTGGAAACATTTTTGCTTTGGAAAATTATGGCCAAAAAAACAACAAAAACTTTTTGAAACTGTTTTAGAAATTAAAGCATTAAGGTAAAAAAATATATTTATTGAGGAATTCAGTACATAAAAATGGATATTACTGTATTCTCCCACATCTAACCCGCAGATGCAGATAATCCGCACCCTCATATAGCCCGTGGGTTTTGGGGTTCTGTGTAAAAAATCGTTGATATAACTCGCGCCTGTATATAATATGCACTCATAGATTGATGCACTTTTTTGTCGCATGACGTCAATTATCCATAACTGTTCAGGCTCGGTACACAGTGCTTGTGTGCGAAATTCAAACAATAAGAAAATAAGCACAAGTCACCCCTTAAGCAGCACGTCCCTTAAGAAGCGATTCTACAGGTGTTGATCATCGGATGAGATGAGAAGAGCACACCCTCATGGCAGCACAGCCAATCACGTCGTCTTGCATGATTGACAGGTCAGACAGCCTATCAGCGCCAGCTCTCAGAGTGATAGTTCAAGGGCCAGAGACAACAACCCTCACAAGAAAGAAAAACAGAAAGAAAATACCGCAAAAAGAAAAACCTCAACCTGCGTCCTTAGGGACGTAATAAATATATTGAAATATTATTACGTGTAAAAAAATTGTGATATAGCCCGGATCCTTATATAACCTGCAACCACTCTGCGGGGTTTATAAAATCTAGAATAACCCGCGGGTTATATGCGGGAAAATACGGTAATAGCCTTAACTTTTATAACATGTCACTATTTAGTTTAAGACATTATTGGTTTGGTGAGGGAAACTATGGTCTGTTCATGATATCATATCTTTTAAAAAACATTCAAATTTTTAATTAAATGTATTTGGGTAGTTGACCATCTGATAATGGTAACATCTACAGATGAACAAGGTTTTGAATTTAATAGAAAAGCACATTGAATACATGCAGCAGTAGAACGCATTTTGTTACATACTGTATATTTTGTATCACTTCCACTCTGTGGTCTGCATTAGCATCACTTCACGTTGGATCTGACTGAGTGTTTTTGGAACATCACGCTCTATTCACACACACGTAGCATTGTGAGAACAGCATGTGTGCAAGCGTGTATATTTACTCACTCACTCCCAGTGTCCCAGAGCAGAGAAAGAACAATCAGCCACACGGGGGACGGGAACACTGTGAACATACCTGAAACATCAAATCTGCCACACAACTTTACCCATATGGTAATAGCCACTTGGCTGGAGCATTACATTGCAATGCATTATGATACATTGTCGAGATATTAGACTTGAATCCCACAGACACCAGCTCAGGCTGGCTGTAAATGCTCATGCCACAAGGTAAATGGAAATAAAATGCCTTTGATCCTGCAGTAGTGGGCTGATAATGAATCGCAAACTAATTAGAAGGATACAGCATGGGCCTCCAAACATAAAATGTTTTGTTTGCGGGAATTAATTGTCTGTTTAGGCAGACAACCCCCCAGAAAACCGCAACAGGCTTGCAAGAAGATACTGTCCTCTGGAAAGAGAGAAAATACATAATTAGTAATAAATAGACAATCAATATAGTAACCAGTAGTGTCGGGGAAAGTTACTTTTAAAAGTAATGCATTCGAATATTGTGCCTCTCCGTAAAAAAGCTCTTTATGTTATGCAATTTACTATGTTTGTCTTACTTTTCTCAATGGGCTGGGCTTGCTTGTTCTTTTCTTAACGTAATATTTTAAATAAAAGTAATATTTTTGGCAAATGTACAAGCCCTTTCACAACAAAAGTGAAAAAAATGAGTCTTGGGCTGAAGGAAATAAAATTCAAGTCTGTACAATAGAGGGTCGCAGGTCAAACAAACCTTTCGGCTGTGCTGTCATTCTGGATTGGAGGAGAATAGAAAAAAAGAAAGTCGTCAAGTTTATTTATATAGTACAAATTTAAAACAACCGTAGTTGAACCAAAGTGCTTTACATTGAAAATAAATAAGACATTTAAGTGAAAAGAAACAATGTATATACTGTATACACATGCATACATAACACAGAAACCAACTCGTTTAAAAAATAAAATTCATATAGCACATCACTAGAGAGTAAAAATACGCTTTTAAGCTAGATTTAAAAACATTTTGTGATGAGGAAGCCTTAATGTCGAAAGGAAGACTGTTCCAGAGAGAGCTCTATAAACTTTTATTTTACAACGGGCACGAAGGACAGATAAAAGCAACTGGTCGCAAGATCTTAATAACCTAGAGACTGTATATGGTTTAATGAGATCACAAATATAATCTGGGGTTAAATGTTGCAGTGCCTTGAACGTGAAAAGAAGAATCTAAAAGTCGATTCTGAATTTTATTGGGAACCAATGAAGTGAGGCAAGGACAGGGAAAATATGATCCCTTTTCTTTACTCCTGTTATTAATGTGGAAGCTGAATTTTGAACCATCTGTAACCGAGACTAAATTGAAATAAGCCAACGTACAAAGAGTTACAATAATCCAAACCGAGAAGTGACAAGTGCATGAACCACATTTTCAAGGTCTTTTCTCAAAGGAAACACAATGTGATGCTTATATAAAGTCATTTTTGCTTATTGGTGTGGTTAATTTGGATCATCAAAGGTCAGCATATACAACAAGTATATGTGTAATTTAACATATTCAATTCTAATGACAAATAATGGGTTATTAATGCATCCCCTGCTAATAACTTAAGATATCTGAAGGAACTAAGCCAGAACTTAAGTGTTTGAAAAGCACTCTGAACTCTTCACCTTTGCCATGGATTATTTTTAACATGAGGTCCAGAAACATTATTTTTAGACACATGGTAGGTTGGCACTCTGTAGGGGGTGTCATATCCACCAGAAGACCGCCTGGCTGGAAGTAGCCAGCTATAACTGCCACAGCTCATCTGATCCACTCAATCAACACTCTGTCTCACTCTCTTTGTGTTCATCTCACAGATTTCAAAACAAGATGTCTGAGCAGATTGCAGAGTTGGGATGCATTCCATATCAGTTCAGCTGATGCACTGAAACCAAATTCACCATTAAATCACTTTTATATTTCAACATCACTGTGTCATGGATATAACTGAAGATCCCAAGTGTTCAAACAAAGCGATGAAACACAAATACACAGTGAACACATGTTGAGTCACAAATTGCTTAAAATGGCATCCTAAATATCTTATTCTTGTGATAAAGACACTTCAGCAAAAAAAAGAGTACTTATTCTAGAAACAATATGCTTTAAAGCTACAAAATGAATGAAAGTAGCTTTGTAGCTTTGTTTAAGCAAATGTTGTAGCTTTTGTTAGCTACAAAATGAATGAAATGCTTTTGGACACTTAATTACATTGAAAATGAAATGTTTTCATTTAAATTCATATTAAACTAAATTAGTCTGCTTTTTTACCCATTTAAGTAGATTGTAAGTACATGTTTATATGAAATGTCATAATTACTGTTCTCTTTGAAATATGGTTAACGTACTGCTGAATGCACTGACATGCATTTATATACTAAACAATCCAGAGAATTATGTCTTCCTCAGATGTAATGTTTGATCTGTACATAAGGGGAATAACGTTATAATCTTGTTCATGGTAGAGAAAGTTGCTTACATGTGCAGAGGGAAATGAAGACATTGAATTAAGCTTTTGTGTCTTTATCAGTTTTTCCAAATATATAGAGCAGATTACAGCAGATGGAGATCATACATTGGCAGGTTTTATGCTCTTTTCCTGCAGTTCCTGGACATATGCTGTTGAATTTTCTGTCGAAATTGAACCACTATATTTGTGGGAGCAACTTTCTAAAGCAAAATAAAATGGACCGAAAATTGCCTGTCAAATATTGTAGGTTGTATTTATAAACAGACCAAATATTTTGGAAGTGAAATCTGAAAGGGGAAAATTGATTATTTTTAATTGAAATATTCACAGATAAAACATACAACCATGTTGAATTTCAGTCCATAAAAATACAAGCCTTAAAAAACAATTTATTAAAAGGCAAGCATGGTTAATGTAATGTTTTTTTTATTTTGTGTAATTCAACAATATGTTTTGTTTCAAACACATTTGTCATTCATTTTCTTCCATACATATATGACTGTATGCACTCACAACTACATTTGGGTGCTCCTGATGAGATGACGGATGGTGTCCTGTGGGATTTCCTCCCAGATCTGGATCAGGCCATCAGTGAGCTCCTGGACAGTCTGTGGTGCCACTTGGTGGATTCAGATACTCTGATATATAATGTTCCAGAAGTTCTCAATTGGATCCAGGTCTTGGGAATTAAGGTGAAGTTCTCTGGCAAATTCAAGTAGAGGTGTACAATACTACTAGAGGACGTTGGACCCTCATACCATGAAGTCTGTTTCTGACAGTTTGGTCAGAAACATGTACACCAGTAACCTGCTGGACGTCAATTTGTAGGGCTTTGTCAGTGCTCCTCCAGCTCCTCCTCCCACAAAGGAGTAGATACTGGTCCTGCTGCTGGCTTTTTATTTAATTAATATATATATATATATATATATATCCCAATAGAGACGCTACTGCTGGATTATATTAACTATATTAATTTTAAATATATATATATATATATATATATATATATTTAAAATTAATATAGTTTTTAAGATTTGAAGTACACGACAAGTGCACATTAAATAAGAAGCTTTGGATAGTTTGAGATATTTTTCAGCAGGGTTCCTGACATAAAATATGTTTGTCATGCATTTGTATGTTCATGCATGCACAGGAAGTGAAGAATGACAACGCTCTGATTTGTTGAGAATACCACACAATGAGAAACAGCAGGGGACGCAGAGACAATAAGCAGTAGCGTCTCTATTGGGACAATAAGCAGTAGCGTCTCCCTCCCGGGATTTAAATATGAAGTATGGAAGACTGTTTCAAAGGAAGAGAAAGAAGTCTAATAAATGTGAGATAAAATATCTTCTTTCTGTGATTTGAAAAGGCTGTACTAATGATTTGTCACACTGACATAAAGTGACACACTTTCTTTCCTGCAGAAAAGCCCACAAACAAAGCAAGGAATGATGCTTTAATGATGCTCTACAGCGGCCCCTTGTGACAACAAAGTATAAAGCACTTCAGTCAGAACTGCTCACAGCAACCTCCAGAGAGCAGCAGCACACTTTCACACTGAAACAAAAAGCTGCAGAGGAACGAACACACACACACACACGCACGCACGCACAGCAGCACAATCCTACACGAACACACTGACAGGCACAGATACACAGTGTACACATTCCTCAAACGATCCAGGGACCTTTCGAGATAAGGCCCAAAACATTTCGGAGTCAAGACCAAACTCTGAATAATAAACTAATGGCACAATACATTATAGAAGAGGCCTGTGTGTCAGTGCGTTTGGATTTCTTTGTGTATTCTACAGAGTTATGTGTGAAAAGGCTATATAAATAAGATCTACGTCCTCTGGGTTGCAGAGAAATGTTTTTGTGTGTTTTAAATGTTGACACAAAGCAGCTCCACTGTGATGCATACACTTTTAATAACCTTAATATAAAAAAAATCTATCTGGGTAAAAATAAATAAATAAACAGCTCAGTCTAAACACAAATGCAGGATGGCAGTGGATGTGGCAAGAGCTTCAGGACTGCGCTTCATTTAGAATTCATAGTGCCTCTTAATTTCAGAAGATAGCAGAATGCAGATTTGCAACTGCAATTTCAAAGGAATATGCTGTTTTAAAAGAAGAGTTTTACACACACACACACACACACACACACACACACACACACACACACACACACACACACACACACACACACACACACACACACACACACACACACACACACACACACACACACACACACACACACACACACACACGTATATAAATCACACAAAATAACAACACCTTAAGTAGATATAACATATATGTTATAGACTGTACATAATATTTTCCTTAATTAATTATTTATATAAATTACACATAAATAAAGCACTGCATCCTGTATGTTTGTGTGAATATATTTGAGTTTAATATACATCAGGCCTATAAATAAATCATGGTGAAATATATTTTACAATAAATCTATGATGTTATTTTGTGGAGTTGTTTTGATATCTTGTTTTATCATTTTGACAGTATTATGAATATAATGGCTAGTCTGTTTCATAGCTTGCCGGTAATATTTATTATAATAAATCGGTTTTATAAATAAATTGACATATCAAAGGGCCAACGTGGTTTAAATGAAAGTGTGGATCCATGTTTTAGACATAAATTTAGACATAACTGCAATAGATCTGCTATAAAAGAGGTCTTTAAACTCTGCATTTCCCCAACCGAGCTTTTGTTTGTGTCAGGATGTTGTTCCTCTAGTCTAGCCTGATTTGTTGCAGTCAAGCTCACAGAGGACAGAAAGAGCGATAGAGAGGTGAAGAGAGGAGGGAAAATAAAGAGAAACAGCCTCAATTAAATGATAACCATTTACTCTTGAGCTTTCCTTCACAGAGCGAGCGGGAGTGAGCGAGATTGTTCATGGAGGTGAAGCGGAGAACAGGCAGTTAAGGTTAAATCTCATTCAAGGAAAAAATATGTGCAGAGGTTTATTTTCGGGAACAACATAAATTGCCGTCCAGAAAGAACGGCACAGCCTCTCAGAAAAACACAAGCTTAGTCTATGTGTTATTGTTGCACAATCACAAATGACTCATGTCGCAGATTTTCCAAAATTCTGAAAAAGTGCAATGTTTGTTGTTTCCTCTGTTTGCTTATTACGCTGTCCTCTCTCTGCTCTTGTAGAACTCAAAACACATATATAAATGTTTAACTAGGGCAAAAAAGTGTGCTCATATCTGTATAGAGAGAGAGAGAGAGAGAGACATTTTGACGGAGCCTGTCCTATTTTAGAGTTTCATCATCATTGAATCTGTCTGTTGATTAAACAGTCTGCCCGTTGCTAGGTTACAGAGCGACACTAATAGGAAAGGAAGAGGAAGTCTGTAGGAGGGCCAGAGATAACGAGAGTGAGAGAGAGACAGAGGGAGAAAGAGAGATTTTGACTGAACTATAATGACTTTAAGTAAAAGAGACAGGCATCTAAAGAGAGAGGATAGGGAGAGTGGGAGGATGGAGATAAAACACAAGGAAGGAGAGGATGAACAGGAAGCTGGAGCTGAAGTGAAGGCTCCCTGCTTGTATTCTACATGTAAATGAAAGATGTCTAATGTAAACGGCAGCTGAATGAAATATGGGGAGACATTAAGAGATCTAATGAGAGATCACAGCTTTCACCGGTGCATGTGATTCTCCAGCGAGCTTAATGAGAGTCGCCATTACCCAACATGCCTCATGGGTGGAATAATTCAACAACATGACCACAAGTGATTACATTTATGGTGTTTCTTCAGCGGTAGCTCGTTTAATTTATCCACTAACGACGTCCAGCAGTGGACAAACATGCATCACATGAGAATTCTGCCTTTTTCCCCCCTGAACATTTCAACAATATAAGATAACTGTGTTTAATAACATTATATACTGGAAATGACACTTTCACAGAGACCATTTCATGTGGTATAGATACACACAGTTAATTTAATTTGACAAATGCTCTATAAAAACATTCTGTTCATAAGTGATGTTTATCATTATATTTTTGTTTTCTTCACACTTATTTCTTCACTTACACTTCTTCAGTGTAAGATCTTCATTGACTCCTTGGTAACCACTAACTTTACAAAACTTTATTAGCAGAAACTTTGGTATTCATAATGCATGGTATAATTTTTCAGAAGTATTTATGACCAAAGTTAAAATGCATTATAATATTCAAAGATTCCTTGTTACATCTGCAAATGTTTTTAATGCCTTACACTTTCTAAAAGTGTATTATAATGTATTATAAATGGGCTTGTATGTGCATTACAAGGCACAATTAATGCATTAAAAAATACTTTTATAATGCATTATACATTTGTTGCACAGTATAGACAGACTGAAGATGAAGGCAAGTTAATAAGGTGTGACAACTTTCAACCTTTAAGTAAACTTTATTTTGGTAAAGGTGTTTAAATGACATCACAAGGACAACTGTTATTTTCATACAATAATACATGCTTAAATGGTTTATGTTTATATCTCAAAAAAGTTATTACTTTTAATGTGATCATTGAACAATAAGAAAAAAAGTTAAAATCTAAAACAATTAAATTGCTCACATTAATTTTTTTCTTGCTCTATTTACTTGTTTATCTATCATCATCTCACCATCTGCAGATTGGATGTCTTCTCCCACACAGGTTATATTATTCTGCCATTTGATGCGTGCTTGATGACTGCTAGAATGATACATTTTTTATTTATTTGTATATATTCATGTGTTTCCATCATATATGAGTTTTTTATAGATAGAATAATATCACTGGTGCTAACAGCTATGAATCAATTTTTGTGTTTAGAATATCTTCATTGTCTGCTGTTTTAGTCTCTTTTCTGTTGTATTATTTTGTTCCTTTTTTGTCCGCACCCTCTAAACCTCTCTGTCTCTTTGTTTTGATCCTGTCCACTCATTTTCCCTCCAAAATCAACACACACACACACACACACACACACACACACACACACACACACACACACACACACACACACACACACACACACACACACACACACACACACACACACACACACACACACACACACACACACACACACACACACACACACGCAACACACACACACACACACACACACACACACACACACACACACGCACAAACACACACACACACACACACACGCACAAACACAGGGCTCCTGCCAACAGTGCAGCCCATGTCCAGAATGATTTCATATTTCAGCTCAATCTGTCAATGTAAAATAAATTGTGTGTGCGCGTGTATAAATCTGCCAACAGCTCTGAGAGTGAGCTCAGTCCTAGAGCAGAGACAACTCCAAGCATAACAATACCCATCTCCTCTGATTTATGCCACTCTCTATCCCTTAACAGACGTCTGCACACTCTCCAGCAACATTCATCCACGCTTAAAGTCACCATGAAATCAAAATAGACAATTTGTACCTTTTATGGAATATTGCAGTAGACCTATTCATTAGAAATTATTTATCTGTGCACATAAATTTTTTTATTTAAAATTCATGTCTTCTCACTATCTTTAATCAAAATATCTTCCCTCCCCTCTTGCAGCGACATCGCTTCTCTTCTCTGATGACGTGTTTACTAGCGTGAGGGCGGGACAATCTGTCACTTACATAAGATCGACCAATAGCAAGCCGCAACAATTCAATCAATTCCTGATTGACAAAATCAAGTCCCGCCATACGTTTCTTCTCGCTCGAGAAGCTGTCAGAAAAGACCATCACCACTTCGATTTCTTGCAGAGTCAAACACAACAAACCGACATTTGAAACGATCAGCTTCCAATTGAAAGAATATTCTTGGTTCAGTAAAAGCTATGCTCTGTCGACAATATTTGTGGCATAACGTTGATTTCATTTGATTCTTTAAAAAAAAAATGGATTACAGTGAGACACATGTTAAAATATTCACTGTTTCAACAGTAAAGCCACAAGACAAACAGTATGCTTGTTAAGATGATTTTAGTGTGAAAAACATCACCCTTTTTGAGCAAAGATATATTTAATTTCACAACTCTGTTGCCATGACAACATTACAGTGAAAATGACGACAAAAGTATGATTTTACAGCTCAAATAAAAGACTAGACAAGAATTGTATCATAATTACTGTAAATGATTCTATCAAATTATAAGTTTCACATTTGTGCTTTTACATTTTAAATCTTCTCCATTTACTTGCATTGAAAGTGCCTCACTGTAACCTTTTCTTTGACAGACGAGTCGAAATTGAACGCAATTCTCCTTCCCTCCTCGTTCTCATTTTAAGTTGAGGAAGGAAATGTTTCTTGAGCACCAAGTCAGGATCATATGACACGGAAGACTGGAGTTGAAAATTCAACTTTTCCATTACAGGAATAAATGATATTTTAAAGTAAATATAAAGAATAAATATAGCCCTATATACGAGACTTCTTTCAAAAACGTACAAAAAAATTAATATATACAGACCTCAAAGTATACACACAAATGGCTATAGGCAATCTTTAGAACTAGAAACTGATGTTGGCTCTTGATTTTTGGTGTTATGATATCAATTTCCTTTAAAAGACAAGATTCTATAAGATTTAGATAGGACTGGAGACATGGTTTCAACAGTTTTGTTTATAAAAGATAATGAGGAACTCTCTCTCCTTTCAGGCCAGTAAGCTATATAGTACAAGAAAGAGACTTTTAGATGGAGATGGGCCACACAGACTGGACCCATCACTCACACCCCCATACACATGTATACATACACACACTTCGCATGCATGCCTTTCCGGCTCTGGCAGCCAAGACAAGCTGTTGACAGGTAACAGGCACACCCGTCACTAACTTCATTGCACCCTCACCTCAAATTCTCTTGCTTTCTCACTTTCCCTCTTTTATGGCTTCGCGTCTCTGTCCTCCACCCTCATTCCTCCTCCTTTTCACCCCTTTCCCCTCAATTTTCCAAGTATAAAATGATAGGTAGACAGGTCCTGTGTTGTTGTAAACACTAGCCAATCTGCCAGCATTCTATGAAGATTCTTTTCTGACTGACACACAAAAACATGCTCGGAGAACAGCTGTCAATTTACACCCACATGTGACATAGGAGTAAGATAAATGAATCACGATATATCAATCAGGAGATATGTTTCAGAAAGGTGAGTGACATGCGGGTTTATAAATATCTATTGAGATTTGAAGTTATTCTAGTTTGACCGCCTCTTATACGATATAATGATAATACTTTTTTGTTGATCTTTTTTTATTTACTTGTAATTAATAATGGTAATAAAGGCATCACCTCTATTGATAAAACATTAAACATTTAATTTATATTAATGTCATATCTCTAAATATATTAATTCACATCCAAACATATTTACACAGAAAATCCTTAAATTAATGTCAAATCATCATGAAGCAAGTTTTTTAAACAATAATCGTTTAATGCTTGAAAATTTGTGACAGTAAAGACATTGTTACAAAAAATAAATACTAAAAAAACGTTTTGTTCATCAAAGAATCCTGAAAAAATAGTGGTTTCCACTAAAATATGAAGTAGCACAACTGTTTTCAACACTGATAATGATAATAAATGTTAATTTCTGAAGGACTGAGGAATGATACTTTAAATTCAGCTTTGCGGCACAGGAATTAATTAAAATTATATTTATACTAATACATAGAAAACAGTTATTTTAATTTGTATTCATGTTTCATAATTCAACTATTTCCCTGTGTTTTTGATCAAATACATGTAGAATTGGTGAGCATAAGAGACTTAATTTTTTTAATGGTACTGTAAATATCTTTTAATAGATCAAACCATATAAAGACCACCATAGAATTACAACTGAGAATTTTTGGCATTACTCCCTATATCAATCATCTTTAAAAGGCAGGATTCTATCTAAATAGGATCTAAATAGGATTGGAGACAGAGTATCACCTACTTTAAAATGAGATTAATAACATTTTTCAGGAGCACGCAATGGTTATGGTAATGGTTTGTTAACTTTGACCTTGACTGAGTAGCAATTCAACAATGTGATAAGTTCATGGTATTTAAAGGGCTGTCGGTATTTCCACGACACATCGCTGCAATGTAAACGTACTCTAAGAGTGCATCATCTGTACTGTACTGTGCAGCATTATTTGAGGTACTTTAGTGCTCAGCACATAATGATATATTGATTAGAACCCATGTTCACTGTTGTAATTTCTTGAGTCTTGGTTAAAGTATTGAATTAACGCCTACTGGAACTTTATTGAAGAAACTCTTTTAGAAAAAATATAGAGCCTAAGCCGTCACATCACAAAGAGGCAGAACAACAACTGCCACAACTTTGA
This sequence comes from Rhodeus uyekii, assembly GCA_037043235.1. Lineage (NCBI taxonomy): Eukaryota > Metazoa > Chordata > Actinopteri > Cypriniformes > Acheilognathidae > Rhodeus > Rhodeus uyekii. Next base: position 1,419,048 of record JAWRVZ010000121.1, read on the forward strand.
TCGATCAATCCGAGACCAAATCAAAACTTCATTTACTCAGACTTGGAAACATTTCAAAACTCACATGATTATAAGCACTAATCTGGACTACGACCGAGGATTTTGGGTTTAGTCTACTGAGAGATGTTTTGTTGGTTTTACTGATTAGAAATTTGGAGAGAGCACATGTCTGCCTGGCGGGCTTTTGCTTAAATCTTCTTCAACTCTCAATTTTTACGCAAGCCGTCTGCCCCAGAGCGACGGAACGTGCTGATGCAAATATAAACGAGATAAAAATAATGACAAAAGGAACAATTAACTCATAATGAATACAAATAACTTCCACGTGCATTCACCCAAAGTGTGTAGGTTTGTGATTAGAACTTCACTCCTTAAGGATTCCTACTGTGAATAGTTTTTTATCACAATTTACTGCATCAGTTATTAATCGGCATATAGAGAATCCAGCCTTATCGAATGTAGGCTATAAATGTTTTGTCAATATTAGCCTATTTTACGCAACATTTGCTTTTTCCATTACATGGAATAAAACCTTTTGAATCAGATGACAGATAAAAAGTAAAATAATCTAAAACAGCTCTCAGAGTTGTCGGATATATGGTCTGTTTGGAGTCTGCTGGAACGCATGATATTTACAGCTCATTAATTCAGTGTGGGTGATTCCTCATTGGCTCAATATTCATGAAATAAATAATTTAGAATGTTTGGGCACAACTAAATAATCCAATTAGAAAATTAGAATCCAAATCATCAGGATTAAGTGATTATTTTTGATGAATAGCAGATTAGTGGGAATAATTAAATTTTCATCACCTATGCAATTCTGTGTGATTAGACGTTTTGTTTGTACACACACTACAAAAGTGTTTGAGTAATCAATCAGCCATGTATTTGGCAGAAAGTCCAACCATAACTGCACCAAAACGTTCTCTGACCTAACGATCATCTAACCCAAACATATCTTTGTATATTTTCTACAGGATTTTCCATTCATTTGTCTGCCTGTCTGTCTATGCATTAATTGCTTATAGACCTGTTGCCTTTTTGAATGTTTTTTTTACTTCATCTGAATGGTACAAACCCATTTTTGAAGGTGAACATTATTTGAAAAGTCTGAAAACTATTTTATCAGTAATTTCATCTACTGGAAATGTTTGGTATTGATATCGACCTCAAATTTCGAACACAAGTTGTTTTGATTTATTGCATTGAGTTTCTCACAGTTATAGAGTAAAGCATGCTTTGTAAATTTCATATATACATTTAAAATAGTATTTTTATGCATTTTCATAACAATAATCTTAAAATTCTATATTTTTTTAAAGTTCACAGTTAATCTTCCATGCATCTTTTTCAAAAAGAGACCAAACTGTCATTTGAAATGTAAGTACTCTCTATGCTCCAAAAGGGAATGAATGTACTATAACTACTGCAAAAATATAATTTAGTACCATGTAGTCCCCTAAAAACACAAAATATTAAAGAAACATTAATAAAAAAAATATAGTATATTAATTTCACTGAATTTTTTTTTTTATAAATATTTGACGGCCATGTGAAAAATACCAGAAGGTTTAACATCTTATTTAATTGAATTTAGGTTTTTCGGAAATAAATGATTATTCATTTCTTTCAAATTCTTCAGATTAACTGCTGTAAATGCAACTTCTTTGCAAGCCATTTTTTTAAGTGCTTGAGCAATCAATGAACAATATATATATATATATAAAAAATATATATAAAAAAGTAAGTTCCACCGACAAACTTTCTTTTAACTATCTTCCGCTCTCACTGGACTCTGCAGGATTTTCCCTGAACTGTCCCTCTGTCTGAACACTGTTCAGAGAAAAAAAGAGATTCATTCGTTTATCAAAGCCACATTCTCTTATGTGATATCGCACTCCCTTCCTTTTATCCACCTCTCCAGGCAGTCACAAAGCCATGAGTGTGTGAGTGTGTGTGTATGTGTGTGTTTCAGCACAGGGAGCTGCTTATCTCTGGCACCCTGTGATATCTCTCAGTGTGTGTGTTTGTGACAAAATTAGTCCCGTAAACACACTAAACCAGATGACACGTCCTCACACACTTTTATCTAGGACTCATTATCTGTCGCACATACACATATAGAACCGCGTCCAGCCTACGTTGGCTCAGCCACCCTCCTCCCTCATTGATCAGGGTGTTTGTTGGCATGTCTGATGTTTTATTCATCTTAGATTTACAGTGTGTTTGTAAAGCTGTGGAAGGGAACTGATTTTATGCTGATAGCTTTTGATGAGACTGAGCCCCTGTGTGCAAGGGGAGGCATGAATAGCCTACATTCTCTTCGGTAGGGCTGACTGGGCTGAACGGGGGCCACTCCAGACCCTGTCTGTTAATACAGTGTGACTCTATGTTAGATTAGACCTGGACGGTGTTGTATCAAAGTTCAATACTCCATTAGTTTTGTTTATAAGCAATGGCCTGCACCATTATTGAGGTCAGATTGTATTTTGCAGAAGTCACTCAAACCAATCAGAAAGCAGACTGCTTTATCCTGAACTACTCACCCGGAGGGAAGGAGGTAAATATTCCACCCACAGGACGGCCGTATTCCACACACATGCAAACGCCTGCGAGCGCAATTGCATGCACACATGTGCGTATACAGTACACCGTAAACACTGCTCCTATAATCTCTTTTACGTATCTTAGACACACAAAGAGGAGCCACACAACCACACAGGCATTTGAAATGTCAGTCCCTTCAGGGAGTGCTTTTGTGTTTTAGAAAAAAATACGGAAAGATTTTTAATGCCACACTGTAAACATCCTTGACACAACCTCTGAAAATCCAGTGCGGCTAATTAAAACCTTTATTCTGAAACAAAAATAGATCAAAACATATGGATTTCTCTTGCAGCAGCTTTAGGTACAGTCAGTCAGTAAGTCAGTCATTATCGTACAATATCATAAAGGGCTTTGATTTGCGATATTCAGCATCTGACTGTACATGGCTATTCGCCACATAAATAAAAACATGGACATGAAAGATTGATTAGAAGTTATTTTTAAGCTTACTCTCCAAAAAAAAGGTACAAAACAAGGGCTAGAAACAAACACTGCAATAATTTAATCAACACTGAAGTCCTTTTAAAGTCGCCATGAAATCAAAATGCAAAAATCTTGTTTTTTATGGAATAGTGCGGTATTTATTATAGTCAAGTCAAATTTATACCATGCAGATTGTTAGCTCCAGATTCCAGCTATAATTCTAAATTATTTATCCATGCACATCATAATTTTTAAGCAAGGTATCTTCCCTTCCCTCTTGTAGCGACGTCTCTTCTCTGGTGACGCATTTACTGGTGTGAGGGCGGGACAACCTGTCAATCACATGACATCACCAATCAAACCACAACCATCCAATCAATTCACGATGGACAAAATCAAGTCCCGCCCTACATTTGCGATTCTTTAAGAAGCTATTTCACTCATATACATCACAATATGGAAGAAATTGGGAACTTTCGCTTCATACCGAATGTGTAACGTTTCCGGGGTAGTGCACTTCCAGTTATTTTAGCTGTATTTAAACTGTTCCTGTAACTGGGGAAAATCTATGCTTTAATGTTATATCAGAAAATTATTCATGTACCAAATGTACTTCAAATGTGATCTCATTCAAACAGAACATGAACTTACCTTAACAGAGTACATAATTATTACATTACACTTTATACACCAAAAAATAAAAATGGAGCTCATACTGAGAAACAGACATCATGCATGAAGCAAAAGAAAAAGAAAAAAAGGGGGGAAATCAGCAAACAAACATTCGGTGACATTCGTCAGTGGACTAGAGGAGCAGAGGGAAATAATCGCAGAGATTTGGCACTAGAGGGCAGCAGGATTGTGGGATTGATTGCGTCAAAAGAACTTACCATTAAAACTGAGATGAAAGAAGAAACAAGAACTTTTCCTTCTTTCACAGCTCAATGGTTGAACAACTTAATTATAGTGACTTCTCTTCACCTGAGGGGCTTTGTGTGAAGAATGTGCGTGGTGTCTGTGCGTACATCACACCTACACTGCTCACTTAAAGTATTTGCTTAGGGATTTTTGTCATTTTACCTATTTTTTTAATGAAAGCATCAACTTTCAATTCCAGACACTTCCAGTCTTTCACAATAGTGCTATTACACAGCACAAAAGGTGCATGCAAAAGATATTCTGAGGTTTAGAATTTTCTCACTTTTTTTCCTCCTAGGCTCTAGTTAGCTCTGTACAATCCACTTGGATATTGATATTCCATATTGTTTTGAACCTACTTCTCTCAATTCATATTCAATTGTTACTTTGTTCAATCCTGTTCTCTTACCACAGTTTTAACCCTGTTATTCTACCACTGGTTAACTGCATGTATAATGAAGCCATGCTAAATACGTTGATTTTGCTTTTCTGACATAAAAGACTGTAAAAAATGGTTGTAATTTAAAAAATGGTTACATAAATTAAAAAAATGGATGTAACTGTAAAGACTAAAAATGCTACTAACCTGTTAACAGTAAGGTAAAAACTGTAACATAACTAAATGTTTTTGGACATTTCTACAGTGAAATACTGTTAAATATACAATGTTTGGATGAAAGTAAACAACAATAAACCATCCTATAATACACGGCTAAAAGTCATAAACTGACATGTGCAGAATGCCCTGTGTGGCACGTCACATTTGATGGTCTTTAATTTTAATAATTTTGTTTCTTATTAGTTTTTGGTTATCCGTTACACAGTGTATATACAGTGATGGAAATGTTAGAAAATAATATTTCCCCTTTTAACTCTTTTCTTTTTACAAATGAAATTACCAATGATTAACAATTATAAAAATCATAAGCAATTAAATGATCAGAACTCTATTTCACTTCCAGCAATGATGAATAATATATATAATGGTGAATATTTAGGGTTCACTTTATTTTGATGATCCCTTTCACACATTCTGTTGACAATAAATACCTTCATGTCCTACTAACTCTAATTAGACTGTTAGTAGAGTATTAGTGGACTGATAGTGTTAGGGTTAGAATAAGTTGACATGTAGTTGCAAATGTATTTATAGTCAGTAGGATGTGTGTTGGAGGAGCATCACAATAAAGAGTTTGCAGATATTAAGCAGACCGTCTACTAATCCTTTGATGAGGGATAAATAACAAGCACAATGTTATAGTCAACAGAATGTTCAAAAGGAACCATCAAAATATACTGTTACCGATATTTATCATCAGAAACTGTAACAGAATCCATAAATCGTATATGCTAAAAGGGTCACTACTATCTGCTTATATTAAATTCTACTGAATACAGTGGGTAGCCTGTGCTGCTGAGGTCAAAGTAGTAGTGACCCAAGGACAGCCAATTATATTACAGTCCTGTCACTCTCTGCTTCTGTTTTCCATCATGCCCATTCGCTATGAGCCTCTTAACCCTAGGTTACGCTATTGGGAAATTTTTTTCAGTTGGTCACTCAGGATGAGAAATGACTCTGCTCTCTTGTAACGTAGAGAACAAGAGGTCACACCCATCCAGGTTATACTGTTATGCTAAATGTTATACTGGACAATAAAGCAATTAGCTATGGACAGAGAGAACCACATGGCTGCTACAAGCCACTCATGTTGTTGTCATTTGAACAGAAATGATTAACAGTCATGTTATTGAAAATGACTTCATTGTGTGTATGTTTGAGGTTCCAGACAACCCATGTGTTGATGTTGTTGTATGACAACCCATGTGTTGATGTTGAAAATAGTTTTAAACCAACCATTTCTTTAAATTATATCCTCAAAACTAAGCAGTAGGTAGGTATTATTTAGTTTTAATAATAAAGTTTCAAGTTTTATGCCTCTGTGGTATAGATAAGCAAACATTCTGAGATTGAAAACAGCAATCTAATATAGACTACTTGTTTATGCAAAGTATGTGGAAAAAATATATAATAGCCAAGCAAACTGTCAGTCTAGAGTACTAATCTGAGAATCTTAGCATGTGAAAATGAATGTAATTTCTGATGTAGCACATTTCCTTTGTGTATTTACGAAACTAGTTTAGAATAAGATGTCTTCAGGAAGAGGAGGAAAAATTAAACACAAAAGTTTTTGAGCTATTAAAGGGTCCTTAGAGCCTCTCACACACCAAACAGAATATAAGAGTTAAATATATCTTGTGTGTTTGTGGATGTTTGCTCATGAAGATAGAGAGAGTGAGAGAGAGAGAGGAAGATAGAGATAGTGAAAAAGAGGGATTACATACCATTTACAAAGACAATATGCTCTGCGTCTCAACACATTTAGCCCCTGGTCAGTGGTAATCTACTCAGTTATCAAGCTCACAGTGGATCATCTGTGGACAGATTAAAGATAGAGGTTATCCAGACACTCTCATGCCTCTCTCATTTGATCATCATTTCGATTTCCTTCCCATACTCTAGCGGATTCATAATCAAAACAGAAACATCATAACAGCATGCTGAAGTCCTGCTGATGGCCTTATTTGCATACCAATTAACATACATCTACATACTGCTCACTGGAAATGCAGTTTCCAGGTACACGGATATTGAAAGAAAAAAAAAAGAAAAATTAGCAAATTAATTTAGTTAATGTATTGGATTCAAACCAGGGATTCTCCAACTCTGTAAAAGTTAAATACACTAACATATTGAATCACCATCAGTTATGCAAGATTACCATTCCATTAACATCACTATTTCTAAACGCTTCTAAATCTCTCATGCTTCTCCCAAGTGGCAATATCCATAATTTTCAACATTTCTACTCAGTATTTACAGTATTCATGCCTCAATAATGAGACAAAAATGGCTCTGTAACTGTTATGAAATAATTAGCAACCCAGGCTTCGGTCTAATACACTTGTTTAAGTCTGTATGTTAGTGAATCAATAGTATGAATTATTGACAGACAAAACTGACCAAAATTCAATGGAAAATATATATAATAACATGGGGACTGAAATGGTGGTCAGAATCTTTCTCTCTCTTTGCTATCCATGTACTGTATGTGTTTCTCTCTAAAAGGGAATTCTAGTGTTTTGATATTAACTGAGCTACTGGCACAAAAGTCCTTTGAACATCTGGTCTCAGTGTCCATAAACAGATAAATATATTTCAGGACACAGAAAATGTTATAACCTACTTAGTCTCATGTAGCCAGAATTTCAACTGGACCACATATGGTCAAATCCACAGTTTTTTTCTGGCCAAGAACCGTCTACTTAGACAGGAAGAGCCAATCACAATTCATTTTGAATCTATATTTAGTACTAGGATTTTCTGAGAGAAATATACAATTCTTCTACTTGTGGATATCTAGTTAACTTGGTACTAAGTATCTCAAACAAAAGTCTGAATGTCGTTCAAAGATTTGATTCCACTAAACTGTCGAATATTGAAAAATCTAGTGATGCAAAAAATAAATAAATAAATTTTTGATTCCACCTCTAAATGTAAAAATCCCCCAAAGCAACTAAAACAATGATTACATTAAAAGTGTACTATTCTATTTTTTTTTGTGTGCATCATTTACAGCTATGTTTGCATTTTATTTTGATGTCATTGTATAAGTAAAGCCATAATTGTTCAAGTCAAAATTGACCTAAATTGAACAAAGAACTAATCCAAGGGGTAAAAATAAAATGTAATTCCCTTCTAAGGGAACTCGCGCTGTGTCAAAAGTGCTAGGGGAATACCTTGACTATAGTCTCGTGAAGCACCATGTAAACGATCGAACGATCGATCGACCAGATCGACCGAGTGTGAGTGACAGTCGCAAGTCGGTAACGTCACAAACCAGGGTGATGAATATGCGCCGGAAACCTGTGACGGCAGTTTTGAGTGTCTTCAGCAAGCATTGTGTGAGAGTGTGTGTGTGTTGTTGTCGCGCTTGTTGTTTGAGTTTCCTTCAACTGAACTATTCCTTAGACTAGTTTAAAAGAAAACGGCTCTCCACTTTTAACAAAATGGCGAATCAAACATTTGGGGAGGGCAGGGAGAAGCGCACTCACAGAGTGTTTATTAGGAGCAGAGCAAGCTTGTTCAGAGCTTGAGAGCGCTGACTGCAATTACTGCAGCCAGCCTCCGCTGCAGGTGACACACATATATGAGTGTCACATATTTATCACCCTGGTTTGTGATGTCACCGACTTGCAACTGTCACTCACACTCGGTTGATCGATCGTTCGATCGTTTACAAAGTGCTTCACAAGACTATTGTCAAGGTATTCCCCTCGCACTTTTGACGCAGCGTCTCATTCCCTCTTCAGGGAACTATGGTTACATACGGAGCCTGAGACAGTTTGGTACCAGGTTGGTTTTTATGTTTTTTAGATTCTGATCTCCCACATATATTTGTAATTGCTCCATTGAGCAGTTCCTTGTTCACTATATGTCAAGTATTCACAGAAACCTGGTCCTCACAGTCACTGGTGCTCTCATGGCCACGTGGCTTCACACAGAAGGTTCTTAAGATTCAGCAGTCATAATAATAAGGTCATGGAAAAAATAAACAGATCACAGATCATCAACTATTTATGCCACAGTTATTCACCCAAAACTTTTCTGGGTTGTTGGCACAGCAGCCTCCTAATGGACACAGAGAAATATGATGAAACATAGTTTCACAGTAAACAAAACAAACCAGAGTGAAGCTGAAAAGTATTCCTAAAGGTCCCCCATTAACTGGTAGCTTTACTTGATAGATGTTGGGTGGTGCTTTGTACATAATGCATCATTTTTGTTGTTGGGAAAAACAGTTTAACAGCTCGCTGCTTCATTCACACATATGCTTTCACAAATTAAATATTAATTTTATAATATATATAATATTTGATAGCACTGATGCTAAAATGTCCCAAAATGGTCAAATGTACAAAACTAATGTATAGATTGCAGGATGCTAAAATGCTATTTGATATTATAGGTACAATTTAAAAAAATAACTAAGCAAGCTGTTTATTTTTCAGATTACGCATTTCTTAAGCATTGTGCGCTGAATTATCTTGCTTGTGAAATATTTCAGGCAGCCGCATGCAGCAAAAACAAATGCAAATTTTAAATTGCATGTTGTCCACACGCCGGGTTGGGATTTGCTTTCACACTTTTGAAAACCCCAGAAATGGTTTGTGCATATCTTAACTTTTGGTTTGTGACTTCCAAGTACTCAAGCTACTTAGAGAACAGATGGCAAAGTGAGACACATTTAGACTGTGATAAAGCACGTCCAAGTGCCACATTCCTAGCAAGAGATGTCAGGTGTTTGGTATGAAATGGGCAAACAGTGGGATTTGCAAACAAATATTCAGTTTTAACACCATATGTAAACTTCAAAGAAAAAAAAGAAAAGTAAACTTTGGCAAATGGCACAGATTCTGTACAATGTGGACATCGAACGTTTCCCTTGGTAATGATCATATGACCATAATGGTCAGAGAAAGAGGTCACAGAGGTCTGAACTCTATCTATCTATCTATCTATCTATCTATCTATCTATCTATCTATCTATCTATCTATCTATCTATCTATCTATCTATCTATCTATCTATCTATCTATCTATCTATCTATCTATCTATCTATCTATCTATCTATCTATCTATCTATCTATCTATCTATCTATCTGTCTGTCTATCTATCTATCTATCTATCTATCTATCTATCTATCTATCTATCTATCTATCTATCTATCTATCTATCTATCTATCTATCTATCTATCTATCTATCTATCTATCTATCTATCAATCAATCTATAGTTTGAAGCCCTGTAAAAATGGATTATTATGTATTCTAATGTTGGAAGGCAAATAATTTCTGTCTAATGGATGTATAATTTAATGTTCTTAATAACTTCCACAATAATATAAGCCAGCTGGAAAACCTCTGGTGAAATGTCACTTGTTGGTGTGTTGGAATGTTTAATGTCCCGAGTCAGCACCAATAGTGTAACACTTAGTTTTCACTTGCTTTCTGTGTAATTCATGAGAATTTGTGAGTACTTCATACATTTTTAAATATAGGTGATTTCATAATGTTTAATATTTAGTCAAAAGCAAAACGTGTGGATAAAATATTACACAGAAATGGCGAATATGAGCCAATAGATGCTCTTCTGTAGTCATCTAGTGGATATATTTATCTTTTTTTTTTTTTATTAATAAGTGTTTTCTCTCAAATCTTGGATTTTCTATATAAATAAATAACATATGAAGTGCTGAAAAAATGTGTATGTCCAATTACAGACACTGTGTTTCTTATTCCTACATTCCCATTAGTTTATGCAATCAATAAAACTATTGGCAAATTAAAACCAGGAAGTAACCATGTATAATGTCAATACTCAAAAACAAAAGTTACAAAGAAAACAAATCAGTATACTGCTGCAAAAAAAATTCTCAAAAGGTCTCAATTCAGAAATAGGTGTATTCAAAGTAAAAGCTGCATTATGTAGCTCACAAAAGCCCTTCCTGAAGTGAAAAGCAAATTACTGCTGAAACACATGGAGATGGAATGTTCCAACAACTGACAGAAAATAAATGTTTGTTCACATATTTATATGAAACCAAAAATTCTCAATATTCAGTTAATATTGGTGTGTTTCCATGCACTGGTATTGGGACTGTCAAGAGTGTCTTCAATATCCATTTCATTGAGTTCCAGTTTTCATTTCAACAAATTCCATCTTTCAATGAATTCATTGAAATGAACAATGGACAGAGAGCTTGAGTACAAATTAATGTCCCCTTGAAGGACTCCAAAGAGCTGCTTGAATTATATGATTAGATGAAAGCAGTGTTACATATTTCTTCATTAGCATTTAAGCATTTGAAAAACTCTCAATCTTCTTGCAGAAACTCAAAAACACGGGGGCCTTGTAATGTACACGTGTGCGGTTAATTTGAACACAAATTATAAATGTTGATCTAACCATTGAATTTTAAGACAGTCTTTTATTTAGAAACCATTTGAGAATTCATGTAATAAAACAGTTGAGCCACTTAAGAGGCAATAGATCAAAATGGTCATCACTAGCATAAGCTTTAATTTCCAACAGGAACTCTTGGAAGACTCTGGATCTATCTTATTATTATATTACTGCATTACAGTAACAAATCTCTGAAGACTTCCCTGTAATAAATTATTTATTTAGCCAACATAACCTCATAAAACATTTTCCATGTTAAGAACTGATATTTTTTTAATATTGATGTAATATTTTTGATGTGGGGCAAAAGGTAAAAATGACTAGCTAATCAGTTTTTAGATGTGATTTATTACAGTGCCGGAACTTTACGGTCAAAACTGGAACCTGTCTTTTCACCTAGAGGGCCAAACCTAATTACATTTCTAAATTAACCTGCAGGAGGAATTTAATAACGCTGTTGGGCCGCAGGTGGTCTGCGGTTCGTTTTGGACACCCCTGCTCCATTTTGCTATCTGATGAATGTTGTCATCAGTCTTCTTTTGATCTGCTGTTGCATCCTTGATAGAGACAATTGCTGATGAGTCATGGGTAATGTAGTGTGCTGTCTCTTGCCTTTTGATCCTTTATGTATCCTCTTGTGCTGCCTGATTGTAAGGCTGACTTACACCACCACTAAAGATTGAGCCATCAGAATCACGAATGGATATAGTATGACATCATATGTGCAGTCAACAGGGATGTTAGAGGTGGAGACAGAAATTGGATGAGATGTCATTTTATTTTTGTAGTAGAATTGATTAAACGCTCTAGTTATCAGTGAGTCAGTGTGACTAATTAAACCCAAGGGTTCAGAGAATAGAATTATGCTAATTACGGCTTCTTCTGTGCTCAGTAGGAGAGTAGCACATCTTCCTCATGTAACGCGCACGCACACACGCACGCACGCACGCACGCACGCACGCACGCACGCACGCACGCACGCACGCACGCACGCACGCACGCACGCACACACACACACACACACACACACACACACACACACACACACACACACACACACACACACACACAAACATGCACACATACACGCACACACACACACTCACACGCACGCACTCACACACACACACACACACACACACTGACAATGCATACAAATAAGCACCTGCACCATGCTGTAGATGAAATCACGTTTAAAATAATTAATCAAATAAAATAATTAATAATTAAATCATTTTCTAGTTTAATAAATTAAATTCCGTCCACCAATTTAAATGAATATCCTATTTAGGTTAAAGTGTCATTTTTGTAAAAGCTCTTATTCATTCAGACAAAAAGTTAACACAATGATGAAAGGTTTGCTGTACTCTCAGTACAAGGGTATTGTTCATAAATGTCAGGGGCAACATGTCATATCTATTGACCAAAACAATAGATTTTTTATGTTTAAAAACTGAATAATCTATTCCCATCGTGACAACCTTGAACATGTTCTCACAAAATATCTGTATGTGTATAATGATCTGTATCTTTTGTCTATTTATATTCAGTAGCTTTTGGGGTAGCCATGACTTGGTATGTATCTGCATGAAAGATAAACTTACAATGAGAAACATTCACCGGATTGTGACAACCTGCTCTGGTCTCCCTTGCATGTATGCATATATATATGTATTTATGTATTTATACAATGTATTTATATATATAAAAGGAATACAAGTTTAAAGGGATTGAGGGTGGAAGCTGTGTAACAGGCTGAGGAACAATAAGTTTGTAAAATGCAGAGACAGAAACAAATAAGAAAGATGCCTCAGCAAAACACATTCACAAAGCACAAATCAATATCCCAGTTCTTCTGTCTGGTGAAAGCATGTGAACAAAGAACTAACCTTTAAAGTCCCAATCAGTCCTCACGCTCCCTTTCAGCCAGAAACTACTGCTCTGTCTCCTGGAAGAGAAATGCTTTGGTGACATTTTGAATGTGAGCAAAAGCTTTTGTTCTTTGTGATTATGTGAGTGTGCACGTGCCACGTGCGAGTATGTGTGTGAGTGTTTCGCTCCTGTCAGTACGAGACGGCTATAACAGGGGAAACAGAGTTAAATCCCAGAAAGCTTGGCTCACTCTCCTCTTCATGCTTGGCTAGTTAACACCTGACATTTGGTGTTGGAGGGGCAATCCCTGAGCACTCGTCTCAGAGAGCAAGAGAGACAGAGGAAGAAAGTGAGGACAGAAAAAATGCGGATCAATAGCATTTGTGAAACCTCCTCTGGTTCTGGCAGGAATGCAGATATCCTTTTACCCAAACACTAGAGAGCAGAGGCAGAAAGGACCGTACTGCATGAGTGACTTTACATCTTCACCAAACAAGCCCCCGATGGGTTAGTGTCAACAGAGAGGCACCAATCGTCAGATGGTGGACAGACAGACAAAGAAAGAGCAAGAGAGATTACGGTGCAGTAGAAAATATAAATCAGCTACCCAGGACATATACTTGATCCACTCAATACTCATTTAGCAATTTAGTTCTACTCCTGATAAGTTACCATAGCAACAGACTTGCACTGCTCCAGGGAAGCAATAGAGCAGCCAGGAACACACATATGTCATAACCTATTTTTCTTATATATATATATATATATATATATATATATATATATATATATATATATATATATATATATATATATATATATATATGCTATATATATGCAGTATACACACATAAATACATACACACATTTTCACATTTTCGTTCCTGAATATACCACAGTTCTTTTCGATTGCAAGCAAGCATCAGTCAATCCTGAAACCACTTTTTCAAAACTGTTCATACTGTCTGAATTGCCAACATGAATCTTGGCCGAACAGTTAATCTCAACTCCAAAACTCGCTTGGTGCCTCGGTACCTGAACAACACTTCACAGTTTGTTTCACTATAACGCTGGCAACAATTCTTATTCAGGAAACATCTATATGAATTATCATTTATGACACACTGACCTAAAAAAACATTAACAACAGGGAGTATAACATAAATTATGAACTTTGAATGATTTTTCACCGATATCAGGATTTCTTTGTAGGATAAGAATAACAACTTTTAACTTTACTGACTGTATTGCTGAATGATAAATTCAGCATTTAAAAAAAACTGATTTTCATTACACTACTGTAAAGAGATCTTATAAGTTCTCTGATCTAAATTACTGCTACTGTGTACTGTAATTATAATGTACGTACAAAAGCAATTCCAAAAAAGTTGGGACACTGTACAAATTGAACCGAATGCAATGATGTGGAAGTTTCAAATTTCAATATTTTATTCAGAATACAACATAGATGACGTATCAATTGTTTAAACTGAGAAAATGTATAATTTTAAGAGAAAAATAAGTTTCTCATTTTAAATTTCAAGGCATCAACAAATAATGTAAATCAATCAATAAAGTTGGGTTATCAGTTATTTATCAACAAATAAATAAAATCAATCAATCATCTCCTCTTCTTTTTTATAACAATCTGCAAACATCTGGTTACTGAGGAGACAAGTTGCTCAAATTCAGGAATAGGGATGTTGTCACATTTTTGTCTAATACAGACTTCTATTGGCTCAACTCTCTTGGGTCTTCTTTGTCGCATCTTCCTTTTTATGATGTGGCAAATGTTTTCTATGGGTGAAAGATCTGGACTCCAGGCTGACCATTTCAGTACCCTGATCCTTCTTCTGCGCAGCTATGATGTTGTAATTGATGCAGTATGTGGTCTGGCATTGTCATGTTGGAAAATTCAAGGTCTTCACTGAAAGAGACGATGTCTAGATGGGAGCATATGTTGTTCTAGAACTTGGATATACCAAATGCATTGATGGTAGCTTACACACCTAGAAAGGCAGGCTTCTGAACGGAGCGCTGATAATAACGTCTCGGGTTACGAATGTAACCCTGGTTCCCTGAGGGGAACGAGACGCTGCGTCTAGCGCTAGGGGAAATAGTCTTCCTCGGTCACGTGAAGATCTGTGCAACCAATGAGAGACGAACGCGTGCGAATGCGTCACTGCCGGCGGCTGCCGGTGACGTCATGAGCTAGAGCATAAGAGCGCGTCCGAAACCCGGGCGCCTCAGCATGAATGTCTGAAGCGGGCACGGAGGCTCAAGGAGCTGAGGCAAAGACGCAGCGTCTCGTTCCCCTCAGGGAACCAGGGTTACATTCGTAACCCGAGACGTTCCCTTTCAGGGAACTCGAGCTGCGTCTAGCGCTAGGGGAACGCAATACCAACGCCACCTCAGTGACGCCGGCCTCCGGGTGTGTCCCAGCTCACTGAGAGAGCACCCTAGTCCCCGGGGCGGCATCGAGGTCCAAATGGTAAAACCTCATAAAAGTGTGCGGCGAAGACCAGCCAGCCGCAGCACAAACATCAGATAAGGACACTCCGGAGAGGAGTGCCTTGGATGCCGCCATGCTCCTAGTGGAGTGGGCTCGGACCCTCAGAGGAGAAGCATGTCCGGCCGACTCATAAGCTAAGCAGATAGCCTCGACTATCCACCTGCTTAAGGTTTGCTTAGAGGCAGGAGCCCCCTCAGGGGTCCCAAAGCAAACGAACAACTGGTCTGACTTACGCCAAGTGGCAGTCTTGAAAACGTAAGCGTCCAGTGCTCGCACTGGACAGACCTTGTTCTTGTGCTCCTGCTCATGATCATCAAATGGGGGAGGGCAGAAGGCCTGCAGCGTGATAGACCGAGCCACATCAGTGGGAACCTTGGGGACATAGCCTGGCCTCGGGTGGAGAAATGCCTTTACCATCCCGGGCGCAAACTCAAGACATGAAGGGGCCACTGAGAGGGCCTGAAGACCCCCGACCCTCTTGAGCGAGGTGATAGCCAGCAAAAGCAGGGTCTTAAGAGAGAGGTACTTGATTGAGATTTCCTCTATAGGTTCGAAGGGTGCCTGGGACAGGCCTTGTTGTACCACAGACAAGTCCCAAGCCGGCACCCGGGTCTGTGCCGCAGGTCTCAGCCTTAATGTGCCACGGAGGAAACGAGTGACCAGGGGGTCCCTGCCCAGGGATACCACACCCAGAGGTACGTGGCAAGCCGCTATGGCAGCCACATAAACCTTCAAGGTGGAGGGGGACAGCCCTGCCACAAATCTTTCTTGCAGGAACTCCAGTACTTTGCCAACTTGACAGGTTACTGGGTGCAACTGCCTTTCAATACACCAGGACGTGAAAAGTTTCCACTTCAAGGCGTAGAGTTTCCTCGTGGAGGGAGCTCTGGACTGAAGGATGGTCTCAACAACCTCGGCTGAGAGACCAGATTCTATGAGCTGGGTCCCTTCAGGGGCCAGACCCACAGTTTCATTAGCTCTGGTTGCGGATATAGAATGCAACCCTCCGCCTGGGACAGAAGGTCCCTCCTGATTGGAATCTCCCAAGGGAGTCCGTCTAGGAGGGATACCAGGTCCGAGAACCATATCCTGGATGGCCAGTGGGGGGCCACTAGCGTGAGACGGACCTTGTCCCGGCGAATCTTGGCCAGAACTCCCGGGAGCAGAGCGATCGGGGGAAAGGCGTACAGGCGTGACCTCGGCCAATCCTGTACCATGGCATCCCGCCCCAGAGGCGCTGGATGCGTTAGTGAAAACCACAGAGGGCAGTGGGTGTTCTCTACTGAGGCAAACAGGTCGACCTGTGCCTTGCCGTATCTTTCCCAAATCTGCTCCACCACATCGGGGTGGAGCCGCCATTCCCCTGGTCTTGCCCCCTGTCTCGATAGGGCATCTGCTCCCACATTCTGGACCCCCGGGATGTAGGCTGCCCTGAGAGACAACAACTTCCCTTGGGCCCAGAGGAGGATTTGTCGCGCCATCTTGTACAGTGGTCGCGAACGTAGACCCCCTTGGTGATTGATATAGGCGACCGCCGTCATGCTGTCGGTGAACACAGTGACATGGTGGTCGCGAAGGTCCGGTAGGAACGCACATAGTGCTCTGTGGATCGCCAGTAACTCTAACATGTTTATGTGCCAGGACTGGTGCCGACTGTTCCATAGACCTTGTGAGGAGCGGTCCTTCATGACCGCCCCCCAGCCCGAGAGGGAGGCGTCTGTCGAGAGAGAGACTCTCCGAACCAGAGCCCCAAGCCTTGGGCCTTGAGACAGGAACCAAGAGTTCTTCCACATGCTCAGGGCGCGTAGGCATCGCCCCGTGACCCTGATAGTGCGTAGTGGATTCCCCTTCGGGGAAAACCCCTTGGTCATTAGCCACCACTGCAGGGACCTCATGTGCAGAAGGCCCAGTGGGATAATACTGGATGCCGCTGCCATGAGCCCTAACACCCTCTGAAAGTGTTTCACCGTGAGTGGCTGGCCTAGCTTGATGCTCTTGACGGCTGAACAAATAGCTTGGATGCGCTCGGGGGAAAGCCGAGCCGACATCGCAACTGAGTCCCAGATGACTCCCAAGAAAGTGGTTCTCTGAGCGGGAGAAAGTACACTCTTCTTGGCGTTCAGCCTCAGCCCCAGCTCCTTCATATGTGCGAGCACCACATCTCGATGTTGCTCCGCTAACTGCGGCGACTGCGCCAAAATAAGCCAGTCGTCGATATAATTTAAAACACGGATGCCCCGTAGCCGCAGTGGAGCTAGTGCAGCGTCCACGACTTTTGTGAACGTGCGGGGTGAGAGCGCTAGGCCGAACGGAAGCACCTGATACTGGTACGCCTTTCCCCCAAAGGCGAACCTCAGGAACTTCCTGTGTTGCGGAAGGATGGAGACATGGAAATACGCGTCCTTGAGGTCGACTGTGACAAACCAGTCCTCGGATCTGACCTGCACTACGATCTGTTTGAGCGTTAGCATTTTGAACTTTAGACGCCTGACCGCACGATTCAAGAGACGCAAATCCAGAATAGGCCGCAACCCTCCATCCTTCTTTGGAACTAAGAAGTACCGGCTGTAAAAACCGGACTTGCTTTCTGCGAGGGGTACATGCTCGATGGCCCCTTTCGCCAGCAGAGTGTCTACTTCTTGCTCCATGACCAGAGCCTGCTGAGGGCCTACCACTGACTGTAGGACCCCCGAAAAGCGAGGTGGAGAAACCCCGAACTGAATGGCGTACCCTAAGGTTACCGTCCGCAGGACCCACTGAGAGATACCGGGTAGCCGTGACCACGCATCCCGGAATTCTACTAGGGGAACCAGCCTCCCTGGGCTGGCCTCTGGTACCAAGAACATATCCCCCACTGAGCCGGGGCTGATTCCGGAAACCCGGGAGGATTGCTCTAGGACCCTCCTTAGAGGGGGTGGTTTTCCCATGGCGGGCTGACTGTTGAGCTGCTCCAGGGACACACCACCTGGTTGCGGCTTGGCGTCAGGGCCGCTTACTCTTAGCCTTCTTAGCCTCCAGGACAACCCTTAGATCACCTTTACGACCTGTGGCTTTAACTTGTCGACCCCCCCTCCCGGCATCTACCGGAGGGAGACGGGTTGCGACACTGTATTTTTGAGCGGCCCTGTATGAGGAGCTCTGAGACCTGGCTTGGCTGGCGGTCTCACGTGGAGGGCGGCGTGGAAGAACTTTACTGAACGCTGCCTGCTGTCGTGCAGCCTCCTGAAACTTGTCGACGACGCTTCTCACGGCATCGCCGAACAAGCCCGAAGGGGACAGAGGAGCGTCCAGCAAAACAAATTTGTCTTTATCTTTCATCGTTGACAAATTAAGCCAAAGGTGTCTCTCCGTGGCCACCAGAGCTGCCATGGAGCGGCCGACAGAGTAGGCCGTCTCCCTAGTGGTCCGAAGAGACAAATCCACAGTCCGGCGCAGCTCTGTCACTGCCTCCGGACTAATACTGCCGCCCTCGTTGAGGTTCCCAAGCAACTCAGCCTGATGCGCCTGCAACAGTGCCGTGGTGTGCAGGCACGATGCGGCTTGACTCGATGCTGAGTACGCTTTCCCCACCAAGGACGATGTGACGCGCATCGGCTTGGAGGGGAGCGCCGGAGCTTTAATGGAGGATGAAGACTGGGGAACGAGGTAACTCGCGAGAGCCTCATCCACTTTTTTCATCCCTCCATAACAATAATTTTGACCCCCTACTAAATTGTTATACATTCCGCTATTGCGTGTATGAACCTTTTCGGAGGCTGGCCTTCCCCAAGATCTAGATACCTCGGCATGCAAATCTGGTATAAAAGGCATTGCTCGGCGCGGGGGAGTGACGCGAACTGGTAAATAGTGCTCGTCCAACATACTTCTTCTAGGACGAGCACTTCTGGTCTCTGCTGGCCAATCAAGCCCCAGACAAGAGACCGCTCGTGTCACAACCTCAAGAAGCTCCTCAACTGCCGGCGAGGAGGGTGGCGATTCCTCCTCGGCCGGACCAACACTAGCTAAATCCATCTCACTTTCTGAACTAGATAGAGCTAATGTTGGAGTCACAGCACGGGCACCTCTCTCGGAGTGCTCGTGACTGGGACCCGCTTGATCTCGCGAGAGCTGAGGTAAGGCGGGACCCACCCCAGCTAACTCGGCAAGATCCATTTGTGATCCCCAGGAACGAGAGCGCCGCAAAGCCTCGGCTGCTGCAGGTCCTGAACCACGGGGAACACTAGCCTGGGCGGCCTCTTTACAGACCGCCAGGCGGGAGCGGAGATCATGCAAGGAAAACCTCTCGCAGTCTTTGCAGCCGGCATTCTCAAGTGCCGACCGTGCATGCTCCTCTCCCAAACAGATTACACACATAACATGTGTATCCTTTCCTGTTATAAAACGAGGGCAAGGATGAACACACGGTGTGAACCTCTGTTCAATCGCCACATTTTCCGCACTCATTCTGATTTTTTCGATATCTCACACTCAAAAATCACTCTCGCACAAACACAGCACGCTGAAGACATTCAGAGCTGAGGCGCCCGGGTTTCGGACGCGCTCTTATGCTCTAGCTCATGACGTCACCGGCAGCCGCCGGCAGTGACGCATTCGCACGCGTTCGTCTCTCATTGGTTGCACAGATCTTCACGTGACCGAGGAAGACTATTTCCCCTAGCGCTAGACGCAACTCGAGTTCCCTGAAAGGGAACTTGGGTTGTCCTTGTCCTCTTTAGTCCGGATGACATGGCTTCCTAGTTTTCCAAAAAGGACTTCAAATTTTGATTTGTCTCACCACAGAACAGTTTTCCACTTTTCCACAGTCCATTTTAAATGAGCCTTGGCCCAGAGAAAACGCCACGCTTCTGGATCATGTTTAGATATGGCCTCTTTTTTGACCTGCAGAATTTTAGCCGGCAACAGGGAATGGCAAGGTGGATTGTGTTCACTGAAAATGTTTTCTGGAATCATTCCTGAGTCCATGTTGTGATTTCCATTACAGTAGCATTCTTGGATGTGATACAGTGCCGTCTAAGAACTCAAAGATCACGGGCAACCAGCATGCAACCTGTCCCAACTGTTTTGGAATGTGTAGCTCTCATGAAATCCAAAATGAGCCAATATTTGACATGATATTTCAAAATGTCTCACTTTCAATATTTGATATGTTATTATCACAAAAATGGGGTGTGTGGTGCAGACCAGTGGCACGAAGATCTCAACGAAAACAGGC
This sequence comes from Rhodeus uyekii, assembly GCA_037043235.1. Lineage (NCBI taxonomy): Eukaryota > Metazoa > Chordata > Actinopteri > Cypriniformes > Acheilognathidae > Rhodeus > Rhodeus uyekii. The sequence continues at coordinate 1,439,619 of JAWRVZ010000121.1, forward strand.
TTTATTAGAAAACGAGAAACAAAAGATTTGGCATAAACAAAATGGCACTCTATGGTGCAAACATGAAAATACTTGGCAAGAAACAAGACATGAGACGACACGACACACCACAATGCAACATCACGTAACTTCAAAGACTGACAAAGACAAGGGAGCACAGGAGGGTATATATAGACGAACACAGGATTGGAACAGCTGACAAGACTTGTGCAGTGATTAGACGCAGACAGGAGTGTGCAGGACCTGGAAGATACATAAAGGAATGTGACAGATGTGACAGGACAAGACTGTTACAGTCATCTATATTCTATTGTGAATAAAATATAAGTTTATGAGATTTGTAAATTTTTGCATTCCTTTTTTATTCACAATTTGTACAGTGTCCACTTTTTTTGGAATCAGGTTTGTATAAAAACCCTGTAGACGAGCCTGTAGGCCAACCTCCTTCATGGTCATTCCATGAACGAGAACATGGTCAACGTAATGCTTTATATTTCATCAGGAACAAATGTTCTTTGATCCCGTCCCCTTCATTTTTCTTTTCCTCTCCTCCTCTTCCCATTTCTCCTTGTCTCCTGACACTAGGATTTAAATTCCAAAGCACCTAATCCTCTGTGACCCTTTTTATATTATCAGGTTATTCTGATGATGGTGTCATCAGTTTTGTTAATTACTGTAATGTTTACACATGGATAAATGTGTGCTATTTGAGTTCACAGTATGACACTTGAGTTGATTATATCATTATATCATTTCATGTTTTCTGAATGAGAATATGGTTAAACCTGTACAAAATGAGGACAGTTTTGTGGAAAACATGTGCAAATTGGAAATTGTGAGAAAACAGGTGAAATGTGTTAAATATTGTGAGAAACATGTCTTTGTAAAAATCCCCATATGTGCAGAATTGGGAGTCCCAGCAGTGCCAGGAGAGGTTTCTGTATGGAGTTTGTATTTTGTTGATGTTAGTTTCCTCTAAGCTTACCCACAACCCAAAGACATTCAGGACAGGTGATTTGGAGACTATAAGTTTGCCTGTTTACGACCCTATATAGGGCAAGTGCTTTGGGAAAATGGATGGAATAGATGGATGGAAGGTTGTACAGAAGGTTTGTATTCCTTCCTCTCTCTGCCACTCTTATTTCCCCTTTCTTGCTCCATGTTTCCAAACAAGATCAAGATAATCAGTTACTCAGTTGAGTGTATGATTCAATTACTCAGAAATTACTCAGTTGGTTGTATCCTGCAGAAAGAGTCACTATAATTTCTGCCACTGTCTGGAATGCAGAAAAAAATTGTTAATAGCTTAGAGTAACTTACATTTTAAGCGCAATATTTGCTTGTTACACCAACAAAAGATCCAAACAGGCAACATTAGAATCAACACACATTCCTGAAATGTTTCACAGACAGTTTTACTCCTGAATGAAATGTTTTTTTAATGAGTGAATTAGTCAATGACTCATTTGTGTCGTTTCTGAATGAACAAATCGGTTGACTTAATGATTTAATGACCAATAAAGACACTACAATGCATGCCACTTGTAATCTGTAGAAAGTCACTAAAACTCTTCACCACTGTCCGAAATTTGCAAATAAAGTGATACAGTATAAAGTCCAAGTGATGTCCAAGTCCTTTAAATAAACAAAAAGTTAATGTGCACTTTTGACATGCATTTTTAGATTACCTACTGCTGAAATGGATGCACAGTAACTGTAGGACTGACTGATCACTGGATGATAGTGTAATGCTATCCGCCCCCACAAATATCTGTTCTATTAAACTACTTAAGATGTGAAACTATGGGTCTGTACTGATTTTAATTACCAGATGTCACATAGCAAAATAAGCATCTGTGGTGAATTTACAATGGTTTGCACCTTAGAAACATGACTGGATTTAATTAAATTACAAAAACAAATATGGAACATAAGATCTAATTTTTAACACTACCTATTAAGGCAAATTTTGCAGATTGGGAGTTAGACACTATAGTATATTTCAATAGGGCTCCACACTATACATGCAGCTTCACATAAGGGTTCTTTATCATGTGCATTTACATTTAGAAGTGCTGCAATACAAAGATCCAAGAGTGAGCTAAAACAGAAACAATGGTATAAGAGAGTATTAGAAAAAGACTCTATAACTACTGTGGTGGCAAAATCTTTTACTAGTTCTGAGTAAGAGACAAAATAACCATTTGTCTCTTACCAGACCAAACTCCATTGCCACTTCTGTTCTTTTCTGGTTCCAGTGGTGTGTCCCCTAGACCCCTGCGGTCGGCCCCTCTCTCTCAACCTTTGCGAGGTAGGGCTGAACCTGTTTGATCCAGGATGGCCAGTCACCGTCCGCTCCGGGTCCAGAAGACACAACCAAGGAACCCTGCTCGCAGCGCCAAATTGTGGTGGCAAAAATCTTTTACTGGTTCTGAGTAAGAGACAAGATAAACTGATTTGTCTCTTACCAGACCAAACTCCATGCCACTTCTGTTCTTTTCTGGTTCCAGTGGTGTGTCCCCTAGACCCCTGCGGTCGGCCCCTCTCTCTCAACCTTTGCGAGGTAGGGCTGAACCTGTTTGATCCAGGATGGCCAGTCACCGTCCGCTCCGGGTCCAGAAGACACAACCAAGGAACCCTGCTCGCAGCGCCAAATTGTGGTGGCAAAATCTTTTACTAGTTCTGAGTAAGAGACAAAATAACCATTTGTCTCTTACCAGACCAAACTCCATTGCCACTTCTGTTCTTTTCTGGTTCCAGTGGTGTGTCCCCTAGACCCCTGCGGTCGGCCCCTCTCTCTCAACCTTTGCGAGGTAGGGCTGAACCTGTTTGATCCAGGATGGCCAGTCACCGTCCGCTCCGGGTCCAGAAGACACAACCAAGGAACCCTGCTCGCAGCGCCAAATTGTGGTGGCAAAATCTTTTACTGGTTCTGAATAAGAGACAAATATCCCAATCGTGAATTTTAAAAGGTTTATTTCTTTGCAAAGAAAGGACACAGTCATACAGACATCCGAAGCTGCCCTGCAGAGTGTGACAAAGAAGGACAGGCAGCTTCAACATTTATATCTTCCCTGACCTTGAAGGTCAGCACAGACTCTCCCTCCCTCGGTAGGAAAGTTAGCCTTGCACAAATACTTTCAAGTCTTCCCATACCTTAAACACAATTGCCCAAATACTTTCAAGTCTTCCCATACCCCAAAAGGTCAGCTGCTACTCACTAATATCTTAGGATATAAAGAGTAAAATATAATCATGAAATAAAAACATGAAATGGTAGAATTTCCATCACACTACCTACTAAATTACTGTATTTTCCTGCATATAACCCACAAACGCAGATAATTCGCACCCTCATATAGCCCGCGGGTTTTGGGGTTTTGTGAAAAAAAAAATCGTTGGTATAACCTGCACCCTTTATAACCCATAGATTTATGAACTTTTTTGTGTAAATTCCCATTTTGAATTTCTAATGTTGCTCACATGACGTCAATTATCCACAACTGTTCAGGCTCGGTACACAGTGCTTGTGTGCAAAATTCAAACAATAAGAAAACAAACACAAGTCAGAATCAGAAGAAAAAGAAAAAGCAGTCTCTCCCGCTGTGCAGCAGCGTATTCTACAGGTGTTGATCATGGGATGAGATGAGAAGAGCACACCCTCATGGCAGCACAGCCAATCACGTCTTCTTGCATGACTGACAGGTCAGACAGCCTATCAGCACCAGCTGTCATGTACTGTTTCTACCTGTTTACCCGTCATTGATTCTGTTCTGCCTGCCCCGACCTGTGCCTGGATTAACGCTCTTGAATGTTATCTGCCCGTCTTGACTTCCCCGCCTGGATTAACGTACCTGATTCGGTCTGCCTGCCTTTCTGACTCTTGCCTGGATTACCGATCACGTAAGCTCTCTGTTTGCCCTGACCTTCTGCCTGTACGACAATTCTTAATAAAGACACACACTTGGATCTCTGCCTGTGAGTCCCCTCTGTTACAATATCACTTGTATGTTTTGTACGATTTGTTTACAACCCCTGTGATAGATAATTATAGAGGCTGAGCTAGGGGCGGTCCTTCATAATGAGTTTTTATTTTTTATAAATCATGCATTTATGTACGATTCAAATTGAACGAATTCATACAAAACTGCTACCTTGTAAAATAGTTAAGTTTCTCGTGATATCGGATTGGAAATACTATATGCCCACACTAGTAAGAAAACTACACTTTGAGAAGGTACTTAACAAGATTTTTAAATCAGTGTGCACAAATAGTAAGACTAGTATGCACTCCAAATTCTTCAAGTTAACTTATAAAGAGTAAAAATAAAAGCCTTTGCTCTGGAACAATCTATTGAAGATTTATTTACGTTTTATTGAAAGAATGCACATGCAAAATGCAAATTTTACACGAATGCTGTGTGGAAAGGGATGCTGGGTAGACATATAGCTCTTGCAACATTACAACGTGTTGGAAGACATACTATATAATACAGATGAATACTCTGGTTATCATCTACACATGATGTTTGATCTAAAGTATATGTGCATTCTCCTCTGAGCCTGTCTGATGGGTTTTAAGTTTCCGTTCTGTTGGTGTTGTATCCTTAGAGATATGAAGTTATCAGCCTACTATCACAGGGACTGGGAAGATGGCAGAGGCAGACATGCTCTTCTTTAATTTAGCTACCTAATTCCCTCGGTGGTCCCACTTGCTAGGCGACAGCGGCTTGTGCAGAGCTGCTGGTGAGGATAACTCTCACTCCCATTTTAATGAGCATGCAGGTTTATCAATAAGCCTTTGGGATAGAAATAGACCCGCTGCGATTTCCGCGGCTGAACCACCAGCAAGTAGGGCTAGACATCTTTTTGATTTATTCATATTTAACAATCGATACAATGAAAAACATATAAAGTCTGGTCCCCAGTAAAGTTAAAGCTGAATTTCTTCTGCATTCTTCATATACATAGGCTGTTTGCAATTTGTTGTGTGTTGTAGGTGCATTTGGTGATGTGAACAAGATGCCCATGATAGGAGCGTCTAGCTTAGGCATCATCTTTTATAATCAGCTTCAACATTTTTTCTTTTTTGATTGATTTGTTTTTTAAATGTTACAATTTAATATAATATTGCTGGATATAACGCACCATTTACTTTTGGCCCACAACTCTTAATCAAATTAGATTTTTGTCCCTTCCTAGTTGAGCTGGTTTAAATGGAATTCAAAATGTGGTTGTGGTTAGTTATATGAGGGTGTAGCAGTCTTTTTTACAACAAGTTGTGGTATTATAAAATGCTACATCTTTTTATGGCATGCACGTTTACAATATGGCATCAGTTCAGTGTGTTAAGCACATACAGACAACAACCAAGTGAGTGCA